>NQVE01000149.1:0-353690 GCA_003260385.1 Cuscuta australis
TTTTGAAATTTGAAATTTGAATTTTGCAATTTCAAAAACCGGGTGTCCAAAGCGGAGAATCTTCTCGAAGTCGGGTACGGAGCCGCCGATTTATTGTGCCGTTTCGTCTCCCCGAGAAGTTATGATGGCAAATCATTTCAGCTGCCACGTGTCATTCTTTCGTTTGTCCGTTCGGGCGGCCTCTCTCCTATATAAAGCGATGTCCTCCTAGGACTTCTTCACTTGCAAATCTTCGATTTAAAAAACCGCGCTGCTTCTACTACTTCCGAGTCCTCTTATTCCAAGTAAGTCTCTTTCTTTCTTCTTCCTCGAGTCATGTCTGACCACGAAGACAGCCAGAACCCTTCCGCCCATTCTTATGGTTCTGGTGACCGGGCTCAGACCTCCGATTCCTCCTCTTCTTCATCCTCTGATTCTGAGCGCCCGGCTACTTCTCCATAGAAGAAGTCGGTTGATGCTTCCACTTGTGCTCCTTCTTCTTCCGTGGCGCAAGTGATCTCAGTTGCCCAACCTGGGGATGAGGGCTTCGTTCTGCTAGACGACCGGTTGCTCCAAACGCAATCGTCGGTCATGCAGAAGGCCCAGGTCCACGAGGTGCGCAACCTGATGCCGGATGGGTACCAATTAACTTACCGGGCAACGTGGAAGAGCATTATTCCTCTCCACGCCGGTACGTCGATTGGTATCCATTACCACTCAATCAAGGACCCGGGCGAATTCTCCATTCACCCATTCAAAGTCCTCTTCCTTGAAACATACGGTATCATGCCCGGGCAGCTGGCCCCTAATGGTCACCGTTTGTTGGGCAGCTTCATCAATGTCTGCCGGTTCCTCTGTATTCCTCTTTCCCTTCGTCTCTTTGACCATATGTTCGATGTCCGGCCCGGGTCCAAGGAGACCCTTGGATTCGTGGTGGTGTCTTCTCACCAAGGCCGGGCATTTCTCTGTGGCCTTCCTCCCTCCAACAAGAGGTGGAAGGACAAATACGTCTGCATCAAATTCCCCCCGGTTGCCTTTCCTTTTGCCCAAAATGTCTGGGGGAAAAGAATGAAGCGCCAGGTCAAACCTACATAGGCCGATGACCTGGTTGCCTGGGAAACCACTCTCCGGGCCAGGGATGCCTCCACCCGCGGTCTTTACCATGTCGGGAAGTGGAGCGTCTACCCCGGCCGGGAGACTGACCCTGATCCGGAGATTGTCCTGACTGGGGTGATTCCCGAAGCCATCCCCATCAGCCGGGCGAGGGGATCCAAAGCCCTGCCACAGCCACCGCCGTTCCTTCACGCCCGGCGAAGAAGAAGAAGGAGAAAGGTCATCAACTACCCTTATTTTCCTTTCATTTTTTCTTTTTTATATCAACTACCCTTCACGCCGGGCCAGAATTTGGTTTTTATATTTTCTTATTTTTTTGGTTTTTTGATTAAATGGGGGAAACAAGCTCAAAAGATGATCAACTTTTCCACTTAGGTAACCCAAGAAACACCGCCAAAAACCGAAACAAAATTAAAAAGAGAACGAACATTACACGTATAATAGGCCGTAGACCATATATTACGTACTTACGCACTTAAGAATAAAAAAACAATCAAAGGCTGAGTGATTCATTTCCTTAACCACGATATGGAGGATTGTCAACTCTCCACACGGCCGGAGTCATGCAATTCAAAGGCCCGTTTTGAAATATACTTAGAACCCAACTCTCTATTCAAGCATGAAAACATACTTCCACTTTAGAAAAAGTTTATAAAAGAGAGAATCTATTATGTGTTGGGAAAATATCATAGATTTGATGATGATGTATTTAGAATGTAATAGGGACTTTAGGTCTCCCCCAATATTCAATGTAATTTTCTTTTTAGAAATATTGTTAAAACCAAGTTCTTGAGATTTCCAATAAGTTGTGATATTTCTTAAGCGTTTTGATGCCTGAAAACTTAATCAAATTCAGTGATATGGAAATTGGATATCTTGATCGGAAATGCTAGAGACAAGTAAGGATTTCTCAAGCAGATGAAAATCCTCTGATCGGAAGACTACATAAGAACCGGATGTCTCGCTACAACCCGCTGAAGGCTAAGTCACCCAAATCGGAAGACTAGCGCGGATCTCTTTCTCACCCGGAAGTCTGAGAATGACTCCTCCGGATTTGTCAGCTAAGAACCGGATGCCTCAAGGAAGACCGGAATTCTCAAAAAGCGGACAGTGAGAAAAGACTTAGAAGATTATCTAAGTCTTGAATGAAGAAATTCTACCCGTTGGTAAGGAAAAATCAATCTCTTGATTTTCAACGGCTAGATTGAAGATAATTATGCTGATTCAAGAACAAATGACTCGAAGACAAAGTCTGAACCTCTAAAAATTGAAGAACCTGTCCAGAATTCCTAAACAACACTAAAAGACAAACAGAGTAAAGTTCCACAGTCCAGAATACTTGAACAGCAGCTAGAAGACGGACTCTATGAAAAAGGAATCTCTCCTTTAACAAATGGGTATGTCCAAACACCCATTCCAATGAGAATCTTCAAATCACAATCTTCATTCAAAATTGAAGCCAGCAAATGCAACGGATAGTCTATTTTGATTCAACGATAGATTATCCAATCCAGCTATAAATAGCATCCTTGGAAGACTGGAGAAGACATAACGAGATACAACAACACAACAAAGCTATCTCATTCACAGTTAGCACAAAAAGGCTTGATAAAGAGAGATTTCTAAACTCCTTATCCAGAAGCAAACTTCTCCTCCTTCCAAAGAGCTATAGTGTAAACACTTGAAGGTTTTCTTGCCTCAAGCACCACACCACGTTGAAGGATATTACTTTTGATCAAACTTATTGATTAAAGGGGGTAGGTCAACTTCTTACAAGTTGATCTTGCAAGTCCTATTGTTCGGAACTTGCAGTTGTTGAAGAAGCTTGACCTTCGAAGGAACAACAAAGCCAGCACGAGTGCAGTAGCAACATTGGTCTTGTGAAGATATACCGTGCAGAAATTCACACAAGTGTAATTGTTGGTTCATTATTCAACAACCAACTACATAGTGGATTTTGAGGACGTAGAAGGATTACCCCACCTTCGAACCTCGTTAAAGTTTGCGTGTCTCTCTCGTTTATCTTTATTCTTACTTGCAATTATATTAACTATGAAAACTAACCATCCATATTGATTACTGCTCACTCCACCCACCAAATTCCACACACAATCTAAAGTTCACAAGGACTCTAGATTAACATTCATTTTTTACGTTTTCAAAAGAAACGAAAAAAAAAATTAAATCTGTAACAAAGTCTATTCACCCCCCTCTAGACTTTGTATTTCACCACTTTGGGACCACCAATTGGTATCGGAGCAAACTTCTCACTATCTACGTTTAGATTAACGAGAAGCGATCATAATGGTGAACAATATGGATCACGGTTTGCCCAAGTTTTCTCTCTTAGGTTATGATGATTGGAAGATCATGATGGAAGCACATCTCTACGCTCTACATGACTGCATGTGGATGGTGCTTGAGGATGGACCCTTGAAAATCCAAATGGAGAATCCTGAGAGGAATCTAGCAACTCCTGATGTAATCCAGTACATTCCAAAGCCCAAGGAAAAATGGGATGATAGAGATTGTAAAAAGCACAATCTGGACAACGTCGCCAAAGTAGCCATCTTCAAGACACTTGATCCCATCACCTTCTCCAAAATCAAGCATCTCAAGACTGCCATGGAGATATGGCAAGGTCTTGGGAAGCTATGTGAGGGACCAGAGGACTTGAGAAAGCAGAAGATAGAAGTTCTACTTAAGAACTTCAAAGGCTTCAAAATGCTTCCCGGAGAATCATTTGATATGTTGGATGAAAGGTTCCACAAAATCTTGAATGATCTTGCCTCACTTAACCACGTTCTCTCCCCCAAAAAAAAGAATGTAAGGTTGCTGAGATCACTCCCAACTGAGTGGTACACCAAAGCCACAGCCATGGAAGAAGGAAGAAACCTGGAAAACTACACTGTTCAAGGTCTCCTTGATGAACTTAGAACCTATGAGCACGAGCTGAAAAAGAAGAAGGAAGAACAAGTCACTCCCTTCCCCACGGCATTGATGACAACTTCAAGAATTCCATCAAGTGAAGGGACATGCACAAGAAATTGTGACACACCTTCCTCCAGCCAGCCGTCAAGCTCAAAAATGGAGAACTACGAAGAGGAATTTGCCATGATGGTCAAACAATTCCGGAAGTTCAAGAAGTTCTTCAAGAAGGCTGACTCAATCAGAAGGCCATCCAAGGGAAAGCCACAGGTAAGTGACTCCCCTCCTGAATCTTATTTATGTTATAACTGCAGGAAGCCTGGCCACTGGAAGTCAGCATGCCCGTACCCAAAAGTGGAGAAGTACGGAGAAAGAGAGGATCGAGAAGAAAAAGAAAGCAATGGTTGCTGCTGAAAGTGACGAGTCATCCAGCTCAAGCTCGGATGAAGAAGCCCTCGTCTGCATGGAGCGCAAAGTTGAGAAGTCCAACATGAGGATAGGTGGACTATGTCAGAAGATGACACTCTCTGCCTAATGGCCAAAGATGATGCTGATCAAGAGGTAACCTCACAAACCTCCTGCTCATCTTCTTATAGCACACCAACTTCTGAAAATCTTTTTGACCAGTTCAAAAAGATGATGAAAGACTTTGAGGAAATAAATCTCAAACACACATCCTTAACAGAAGAGAACAAACTATTGAGTGAAGAGAATCTCAAGTTAACTGAAAGTCGGAAAAGTCAACTGAATGAGATCACTCAACTCAAGACTGAAAATGAATCTCTCTCTGAAAAGGTGAAATCCCTTAACAAAGAGCTAGGGATACTCAAGTCCCAAGAAGCTGTGAACAAGCTGCTTGAAACGACCAAACATAAGGGTCGCAAAGGACTTGGATTTGACTCCTCTAGTTCTAAAAGGAAAGGGAAGACAACTTTCATCCCTCCTAAACCTACTGCCAAACCTAATAAGCAGAAAGGGAAGGAAAAGGAAAAACCAACAGAAGTTCCCAAAAAGGTAGTCCCTCCTAAGAACTATAAGAAGCTGGACAGACCTCAAAAAGGAAATAATTTCAGAAGAAAACCTTCTAACCCCCATTATACACGAGGCTATACTCATTATGGGGTAGACAAGAGTTTTCCAAGAAATTCTGAGTGGAGAACTATGCCAAGATATAGTCACCCTCCACCCCAGAAGCTATTTGTTCCACCTAAGTATGCTTATAACCGACACAGGACACACTATGCACAACCTAGACAAAACTATAGGTCTTATCAACCTAGGTTTGCTAGGAGGAAACATGAAATAGCACCTCCTGCACGTAGGAAGTTTTATGCCTACAACTATGATTACAATCCCAACAAGTTTAGAGCTGCAAGGAAGATTCCCTGCAACTTCAAACTTGATGTAGGGACACACACCATTAACTACTCCGGACCCAAACTTAATTGGGTACCAAAATCTTCCTCCTCCTAATGCAGGAAGCCACTAAGTACCCAGGTGTCTGGTACTTAGACAGTGGCTTTTCAAGACACATGACGGGTGATGCGAGCCTTTTGAGCAATCTAATTCCCTATGATGGTCCAAGAGTTACTTTTGGAGGAAGCAATGATTTCGGCCTTACTAAAGGGCTAGGAAATCTGGTGTACAAGGGACTAACCATCCAAGCTGTATCTTATGTTGAAGGACTCAATTATAACCTTCTTAGCATAAGTCAGTTTTGTGATAAAGGTTACTCCTTGGAATTCTGCAAGGACATGGCATCTCTCAAGAACATCTCCACAAATGAAGTCATTCTCACTGGGAAGAGAATTAGAAACATCTATGAAGTATTATGGAGCGATGTCAAGGAAGCATGTCTAATCAGCAAAGGTGACACTAACCTTCTATGGCTTTGGCATAAGAGGTTGAGTCATCTTAACTTCAAAACCCTCAACAAGCTGTCCAAAGAAGAGTTAGTAAAAGGTCTTCCCAAAGCTGCATTCAGAAAGGAAAGTATTTGTGATGCTTGCCAAAAAGGAAAGCAAGTCAAGTCCACCTTCAAGGCAAAATCGGCAACCTCAACTACAAGGATATTAAGTCTTATTCACATGGACTTATTTGGCCCTGTTACACCAATAAGTCTAAGTGGAAAGAAATATGTCCTGGTGGTAGTTGATGATTACTCAAGATACACGTGGACAATCTACCTCAACAGCAAGAAGGAGACTCAAGGGAAACTCACCAACTGCATGAAGCTAATTCAAAACCAAGCAAGTCAGACCATTCAGAAGATCAGATCTGACAAAGGCACAGAATTCCTAAATGAAATCATCATTCACTACTGTGAAGAAAACGGAATTCTTCATCAGACATCCGCAGCAAGGACACCTCAACAGAATGGTGTAGCTGAAAGAAGGAACAGAACCCTGAATGAAGCAGTGAGAACCATGCTAGCAGAAGCTTCCTTACCAAAGAGGTTCTGGGCTGAAGATGTTAACACAGCCTGCTATACTCAAAATAGGAGTATGATTTATAAAAGGCACAACAAAACTCCCTATGAACTGTGGAACGGGAGAAAGCCTAATATATCATATTTCCATATTTTTGGGAGCAAGTGTTTTGTGTTAAACAACGGGAAAAAATCATCTGAACACTTTTGATGAAAAATCAGATGAAGCCATCTTCCTTGGATACTCTATGATGAGCAAGGCATTCAGAGTCTTCAACAAAAGAACCATGATCACGGAAGAGTCAATACATGTTATTTTTGATGAAAAACATGTGGTTGACAAGCCGTCAAAGCATGACCATGAGGTTCTGGATCTATCAGACAAGGATGAAGAAGTCAATAAAGGAGATAGAATGAAGCCCACGGAGTTCATTCCATTCAGAAGTCTGCCTCTGAAGACTTCACAGAGAAATCCGGACTCAGACAGTGCTGAGCCCTCCGGAAATTTTGGCCAGCCTTCCAATATTCCCGATCTCTCAAACGGCGATAATTCCGGAAATGGCAACCCAGTGCCAATCCATCCGGAAACACCAACAACTTCTGTTCTTCAACCAGAAGCTGAACTAAATCAACCAGTCAATCCCAATCAACACAATCTTCGTTGGTTAAGGAATCATCCTCCTCAACAGATCATCGGAGATATTCAATCTGGTGTTCGCACAAGGAGTGCCCAACAGAATCTAGAAGCTATGCTTGCTTGCTTCATCTCACAAGTAGAACCAAAGAATATTGAAGAAGCTCTAGCTGATTCTGATTGGATCAATGCAATGCAAGAAGAACTCAACCAGTTTTCCAGAAATGATGTCTGGAAACTTGTTCCCAGACCTACTCATCAACATGTCATTGGGACAAAGTGGGTCTTCCGGAACAAGATGGATGAAAACGGCGTTGTTGTCAGAAACAAGGCCCGGTTAGTTGCAAAAGGATATTGTCAAGAAGAAGGTATAGATTTTGATGAAACCTTCGCTCCAGTTGCTAGACTTGAAGCTATTAGGCTGTTTCTAGCCTTTGCTGCTCATAAGGAATTCAAAGTCTATCAAATGGACGTCAAAAGCGCATTTCTCAACGGAAACCTAGAGGAAGAAGTGTATGTAGAACAACCTCCAGGATTTGAGTTACACACTAAGGGAGATCAAGTGTATAGACTCAAAAAGGCGCTGTATGGACTCAAACAAGCACCAAGAGCTTGGTATGATACATTGTCTCAATTTCTTATAGACAATGGATTTACCAAAGGAGTAATTGACAAGACATTGTTCATACTACGAGATGGAGAAGATCTCCTATTAGTTCAGATCTATGTGGACGACATCATATTTGGCTCAACTAAGGAAGATCTATGCACCAAGTTCTCAACCCTCATGCAAGGAAAATTTGAGATGAGCATGATGGGGGAACTCAACTACTTCCTTGGCCTTCAAATCAAACAGAGAAGTGAAGGCACTCTCATCAATCAAGCCAAGTATACAAGGGATCTTATCAAGAAGTTTAAAGTTGATCAGAAATCATCCGTTTATGTCCCCATGAATACATCCATCAAGCTTGATATGGATGTAGATGGAAAGGATGTAGATCAAACTCTCTACAGAGGGATTGTCGGATCTCTACTTTACCTTACTGCAAGCCGTCCGGATATCTCATATGCAGTAGGTGTTTGTGCCAGATTCCAGTCAAAGCCAAAGGAAAGTCATCTGATAGCAGCTAAAAGGATTCTTAGATACCTCAAAGGAACTCAAAACATGGGTTTGTGGTATGCTAAGAGCAATTCATTTGAGTTAGTGGGATACTCAGATTCTGACTTTGCCGGATGCAAAGTTGACCGGAAAAGTACATCTGGTACTTGTCAATTCATTGGTGGAAATCTTGTTTCTTGGTTCAGTAAGAAACAAAACTCCATTTCTACATCAATAGTAGAAGCAGAGTACATTGCAGCTGGTAGTTGTTGTGCTCAAGTTTTGTGGCTAAAGCAACAACTACTGGACTATGGAGTCAAGACAAAGGAAGTAACAATCTTTTGTGACAATCAAAGTGCCATAGTCATCTCTCAAAACCCAGTGCATCATTCTCGCACTAAGCACATTGATGTCAAGCATCACTTCATCAGAGATCATGTGGAAAAGAAAGATATCAAAATTGAGTATATCTCAACTGAAGAACAACTGGCGGATATCTTCACCAAACCACTAAGTGAAGCCAAGTTTTCTGATTTGCTTCACAAAATTGGTCTAATTCAATTAGACTGAATGTGGTGCACGTGGCAGTTCATTTTCCACGTCTGTCAAAATGATGGGTGGGGACGTGGCCTTGGGAACAATTAAAAACCCAATCGCCATTAGCCGCATAAATCGCCCACATTAAACCCAATCGTCACTATAATCAGACCTCAACTGCCCACTCAGCACACTCAAATCTTTCATCGCCTTCTTCACGAGAATCTTCTGATCAAATTCTCAAGAACCCTAATTTCTTCAGATCTTCTCAAATTTATGAGAAAATGAAGGTTGTCGGTGCAAATGTCCACTTCCAGAAGTTAGAAGCCAAGTGTTCATCCCCGACATTCTTTCAAAGCTATCTGCAAATGATAGCCGCTCAAGAACTCTCCGAATTTCTTCAAATGGAGATTCGCCTCAAATTCGAGGAAGAAGTTCTTGAATTCTACAGAAATGGAGAGGTCAAATCTGCTCATTCAAAGAAAAACCCACAGAAGACGTTTCCAATCATCCAGTCCACTGTTGGAGGTACAAAAGTGAAGCTTTCGCAAAAGAAATTGGGAGAAAAGCTTCGCCTTCCCAATTCTGGAGTTGAAGTTGGGAAATTTCCAGTCAAAAATCTGGACTGGAACATCATTGGAATCTCTGGGCAAGTTCCTTCTGGCCCAGCGAAGAAAGCAAATCTAAACAACGATTACAAGATGGTTTGGGAACTGGTCATCGCTTGCCTCGAGTGTGGAAGTGGAGGTCATGCCGATGACATCACCCAGGAGAGAGCCTTCATCATCAACTCTCTCATTACCAAAACTAAGGTAAACTGGGCTGCACACTTTTTCAAATCCATTTCAAAACATCTAGGAAAGCACAATCAGAAGTATCTCTGTCAAGGTCTGTATATTGGACATATTTTGGAATCTATGGGCGCTGCAGTTAAAGGGAAAAAGTATGAAGCCAGATACTGGCTGTACTACTTATCCTCCAAAGAAGAAAACAGAGCTAGTGCTAGTGCCACTGCAGAAGAAAGCTCATCAGACAATGTTCCACTCATCAATTTCGCAAAGACTACCAAGAGAAAGCATGTGGTGTCTCCTTCTCCCAGTGATGAAGCACCACAGAATCTTGCTCCAATAAATCTTGAAGAAGAAGAAGAATCCTCTGACCAAGGAGAACTTCAAAGGAAAAAGAAGAGGAAGATCAACTCTCCATCAACATCTGGAAATGTCAATCCGGATGAATTGAAGGAGAAGGAACCTGCTGAGGAAACATCTGCTCAAAACCGGAGCCCTCAACAACTTGAAGAAGAAATTCCTCAAGTCCAAAGCCTTCCAACCTCATCACCTCAACCTCAAATAGATGATGCAGATAACCAATTCTGGCAGCTCTACTATGGTTGGAAAGCCTGGAAAGTTGGAAATTCAGCAGAGCAACTGTTGAATTGGGACCAACAACTGAAGAATGAGAAGATCATCAAAAAGTGCTTAGGAATACCAGTCAACCACAACTGTGAACAAATTTTGGATGACTACTGGGTATGGCAAAGGAATCCTGAAGACTTGCATCTGGAATACCTGGCCAACACACCAGTTTCTGACTTTGAAGCAGATGATGAAGATCCTGCAGTCTTCAAGTCAATCTTCTCAAAAGACACAGAAGATCAAGTGGTTTTCACTTCTGAAGCACAAGGTGTTTTGGAAGCAGCAACTGCAGATTTCCAAATACTTCCGGAAACCTCACATGTTTCTGAAATGGTTCTAACTGAAGTTGTAGAAGAGAAGGCAGCCTCTCCCCCACAAGAACAGAACCAGGAAACAGCAGATGAAGAAGAATTTCAGCCACTAATCCAATCTCAAGTTTTGGAGATTCTCACCACTCCTTGTGAGATCTCCAATCCTACTGAAATTGAGATCCTGGAAAAGTCAGCAGAAATTCCGGAACAGTCAGCTCTTCCAGAAACAATGGAGCAAGCTGTTGAAGCACAAAGGAATTCTGGAGAAGCTGCAAAGGAAACTCAAATGGCAGAACTAGAGGTCTCTGAAACTCCAGTAACCATTTTTGAAGAAGAGAATACAGCTGAAGAAAGAGACTCCCTCTCTAGGGATATATCAAATTTTGCGCTTGAAGCAGAAGGAGAGTCTGAAAGAACACTGAAGGTTACTGATGAAGAAGATGTACAAGAAGATGCTGAATCTCTTCCTATGCAACTCTTCCAAAGAACAACATCATCTCATCAGGTAACCAACTTTCATTTCCATAACTCTTCCACCCCTACTCTTCCGGATGAGATACCGGAAATCTGGACAAAGAAGGTCCAAGGGCTGATTGAGTCAGCCCTAGCATCTCAACATGCCTCCTTTAGGCAAGAGATAGAGCAAATGGAAGTCAGGCACACCCAGCTAATAGAGAAATATGAAGGAAAACACAGCGCAGATCTCAAAGAAATAAGCAAATCAGTGCAGAAGACTGTGGAGATTATCTCTCTATTGAGTGAAACTGTGAGCAACACGATGGAAATATATGCCTCTGACAGTCAACTTCAACTCAAAGAGATCAACAAAGTCAAAGAGCAAATAGCGAGTGTCACAGTTAGTCTCCAAAAACAGATGTCCCTTCTCCAAATGGACATCATATCAGCCCTAGCAGTAGCTTCTGCAAATCAGGTAGTGACCAAAGACTACTTGAAGGTGATCATTGACAATCAAAAGGAAGCATACAAGCTGTTCAGACTTATTGGTGCAAACTCTGGAAACCGCAAGATGGAAGTAATTCTCCAACAACACAGTCCATCTCCAATACCACAGCTCCCTATTGCAATCAAAGAAGGAGAAGTATCTTATATTCCTTCTCATCTGAACTTGACAAATCTAATCCTTGAAGCACAGCAAAGAAATCCGGAAGACTCAGCATAGCTTCTATCCAGCTTAGGACTGGATAGAACAGAATTTATAGGTACAGTTGTTGACCACTTCTCAAATGATGCTCAATCAGAAGAGAGACGTGAAAATTTAAGGCGTATCAAAGAACTGTGTGGGAACATGAAGGGCATAAGTGAGGTTGCCGGATCTTCAAAGTGCAAGAGAAACTGAAGGTTCTTTTCATCAAAACAGGGGGAAAGTATGTGAGAACACTAATGTGTTTTGATGCAAACACCTTCTTGTTTAAACATTGCTTGATTGGTTTAAACATTGCAATATTGCTTCAACAATTTTCTTAACTATACTTATCTCAAATATGATTCTGAGAATTTTTTGTGAAGCACATACATTCAGGGGGAATGTATTTCAGGGGGAACTTAACTAGTTTTTGGCTAACAATTGTTTTTGGCAATGAATTATTGATAAGCTCAAAGCAATGGAAGACGGATATCTCAGTTTTGATACTAAAATTGGAAATCTCCGATTCAGGTACTTTACAAAATCTGCGTTCTTAAACTAAGCCTCAGTCCTTAATTCATTTCCAACAAGCTCTAAAAGTACTGGTCCCTAGGATGTTTAAAAATGTACAGGACTTTGGAAAAATAGTACCACTTTTCTTTTAAAAATAAAATTCAGATTTGTTTTGGTGCTACCTCGTCATAAGTAGAAATTAGAACTATAGGGAATGAAAAATGATAGTCTTATTTTGGGCCTTGAGAACCCAATAGGAATAATTTCCCTTTAGTACGTAGCTTTCTGTTCTTTTTGGGCCACTCTTTTGGGCTTAGCCAAACTAAAACAGTTATGTTTCTCAAACCAAACGAAACTGATTTTCAAATTGGAACAGTTTCAACTCATTGGTAATTGGTAAAAGATTCCTTCCACTTTTCAACTTCTTGGAAGTTGAAACTCTTTTACTCTCACCGTTCCACCTACCAAATTAATGGAACCCGTGAACCCTCTCTTCTCCTATTTAAATCAAGATATCTTAATCCATTTCCATCACAAACAACTCTCTCGATATGAAAAGTCCTCAAACTCACTGTCTAAGAAACACACCAAGAAAAATATCCTCAATGGAGAAATTTCTCTTTCTCACCCTCATAGACGGCAATGGAAGAAGCCTATTGAGAAGAAAAGACTTTTAAGGTCTATGGTGAGAATCTCGGCAGTAGAGAAGGTCTATGGTGGAAATCTCGTATTTTTCAGTATTAGACCATACACCTTCTCTCGAACAACACTCTCTCTATCTTTCTTCTTATTTTGAGAGATGTGTTGCTTCCAAGATCTTAAATATCCACTTTGGATATTAAAGATCTATCAAACGCAACGCCAACCGCTCTGCCAAGCAGAATCTGCTGAAGCTGAAAACGGTCAATGGCGGAAGAGATCACAAAATCTCAAGACAAGACTTGGTTTAGGAATTATTGTAATTTGAATTGTATCTGTTTAAGAGTTTTTGTTAACAAGCTGTATATTATGAGAAACTAAAAGAAAGTTACAAAATTAGTTCTCAGTACAGCGACCGAAACTCTTAAACACTTGTTTGTCATCATCAAAAAGGGGGAAATTGTTGGGAAAAATATCATAGATTTTGATGATGATCTATTTAGAATGTAATAGGGACTTTAGGTCTCCCCCAATATTCTATGTAATTTTCTTTTTAGAAATATTGTTAAAACCAAGTTCTTGAGATTTCCAATAAGGTTGTGATATTTCTTTAAGCGTTTTGATGCCTGAAGACTTAATCAAATTCAGTGATATGGAAATTGGATATCTTGATTGGAAATGCTAGAAACAAGTAAGGATTTCTCAAGCAGATGAAAATCCTCTGATCCAAAAGACTACATAAGAACCGGATGTCTCGCTACAACCCGCTGAAGGCTAAGTCACCCAAATCGGAAGACTAGCGCGGATCTCTTTCTCACCCGGAAGTCTGAGAATGACTCCTCCGGATTTGTCAGCTAAGAACCGGATGCCTCAAGGAAGACCGGAATTCTCAAAAAGCGGACAAGTGAGAAAAGACTTAGAAGATTATCTAAGTCTTGAATGAAGAAATTCTACCCGTTGGTAAGGAAAAATCAATCTCTTGATTTTCAATGGCTAGATTGAAGATAATTATGCTGATTCAAGAACAAATGACTCGAAGACAAAGTCTGAACCTCTAAAAATTGAAGAACCTGTCCAGAATTCCTAAACAAGCACTAAAAGACAAACAGAGTAAAGTTCCACAGTCCAGAATACTTGAACATCAGCTAGAAGACGGACTCTATGGAAAAAGGAATCTCTCCTTTAACAAATGGGTATGTCCAAACACCCATTCCAATGAAGAATCTTCAAATCAAAATCTTCATTCAAAATTGAAGCCAGCAAATGCAACGGATAGTCTATTATGATTCAACGGATAGATTATCTAATCCAGCTATAAATAGCATCCTTGGAAGACTGGAGAAGACATAACGAGATACAACAACACAACAAAGCTATCTCATTCACAGTTAGCACAAAGAGGCTTGATAAAGAGAGATTTCTAAACTCCTTATCCAGAAGCAAACTTCTCCTCCTTCCAAAGAGCTATAGTGTAAACACTTGAAGGTTTCCTTGCCTCAAGCACCACACCACGTTGAAGGATATTACTTTTGATCAAACTTATTGATTAAAAGGGGGTAGGTCAACTCTCTTACAAGTTGATCTTGCAAGTCCTATTGTTCGGAACTTGCAGTTGTTGAAGAAGCTTGACCTTCGAAGGAACAACAAAGCCAGCACGAGTGCAGTAGCAACATTGGTCTTGTGAAGATATACCGTGCAGAAATTCACACAAGTGTAATTGTTGGTTCATTATTCAACAACCAACTACATAGTGGATTTTGAGGACGTAGAAGGATTACCCCACCTTCGAACCTCGTTAAAGTTTGCGTGTCTCTCTCGTTTATCTTTATTCTTACTTACAATTATATTAACTGTGAAAACTAACCCATCCATATTGATTACTGCTCACTCCACCCACCAAATTCCGCACACAATCTAAAGTTCACAAGGACTCTAGATTAACATTCATTTTTTACGTTTTCAAAAGAAACGAAAAAAAAAAAATTTAAATCTGTAACAAAGTCTATTCACCCCCCTCTAGACTTTGTATTTCACCACTTTGGGACCACCATTATGCATTCAACTCTCATACATAATCTATTCACAAACTGCCAATACCTTATGTATTTTAACAAACTTTTTCTCCTAATGATGAGCACATTTCACAGATTTCCATGAACTTCTCAAACCAATGACGTATTTTCTATTCACATAAATGAACACAACATATTTTCAATAAATTGAGAATTGTTTTTGAGCTTAAACAACCTCAACTCAATGAAAATAACAAACAAACACATGAAAACATAATAATCACTCAATAACGAATTCTAAGAAAAATGAATCATCTTATGGGGCTAAGAAGTCCAAAATCCTTAAAATCAACGAACACAAGGCACGATAAAGAATCATGTATGAATTCGGAGTTCATTTAACTACCTTATGGAGCTAAAATAGCTTCAACAAAAACTGAATTCCACATACCAACCTACTTATGAAATCAAATTATGTAATTCAACCAATTCAACAACAATTTTCTCAATAATTGAAGAAAAACTAGTTTGAATCAATTCTCATTCATAAGGGATATTAATATAAACATGAAAAAAAATCCATAAAGAACACCAACCATTTTTGGAATTTTTGGAACAAGCTAACAAATAAAAAAATGTAAAAATTAAACTAAAATCAACACTTTACAAAGAATTGGAGAAAACAATGAAGAAATAACATATAGGGTTACCAATTGTTGAAGAAGATAAGAAGATGAAGAAATTGGAGCTGGAGGAGACTGCCCACCGCTCGCCGGAGCTTTTGCCGCCGCCGGTTCGCGTCTTCCGGTCGTCCGCCATAGCAGCGGCCAAGCCGCTGCTTTATTCTCCGTGTGTTTCCCCCCTTCTTGTGTCTTGCGCTGCTCTAATTTATAATCCGAGCCTTTCTTCCCGTTGAGAATTGCTTTCCGTTGCTGCATTGAGTGAGGAGCGAAGAAGAAGGAGAGACGTTGGAGCGTGTATATCCGTTCTTGCGTTCGAAGAGGAAGTTGCAAAAGAAGGAGCCGCTGACATCTCTTTTCATTCTCTTTCTTGTGCGAATCAGGAAAGTAAGGGATGCAATGGGCTGGTTAACTTGTTTATTTGATGATGGGTTTGGGCTCTAGCCCAAATTCAATATCTTTTTCCCAAACTTGAACTTCGTTTTGGCCTTTTGCTACACTTTTCTCCAAAAGAATAAGATATCTGATAATTTGGGTTAGGAAAAATAAAATAAAAAATAAAAGAATGTAAAAAATGATTAAAAAACTATTATTTATGAAAGAAAAATAAAAGATTGTAAAAATGAGAATTAAAATAAAACTAAGCTAAACTACTAAAAATTAAACTCCAAAAATATTAAAAATTGCCTAAAATTGGATAAAAAGTACTAACTCAAACCCGAGTTATCAGGGAGAATTTGATCAAGATGGCTTTGACGCCTTATGTGACGAATTAGGCATTGAGCATAACTTCTCGGCCCCCTCGTACACCACAACAGAATGGAGTGGTTGAACGGAAAAATAGATATCTTGAAGAGATGGCTAGAACTATGCTCAATGAGGCTAACCTTCCTAAATATTTTTGGGCGGATGCCGTGAGTACCGCGTGCTACGTGTTAAACTAAGCCGTCATTAGACCGATACTCAAGAAAACGCCCTACGAACTTTACAAAGGAAGAAAGCCTAACCTTTCCTACTTTCATGTCTTTGGATGTAAAGTTTTTATTCATAATAATGGAAAAGATAACTTGGGAAAATTTGATGCTAAGTCAGATGAAGGAATTTTCTTAGGTTATTCTCTTCGTAGTAAGGCATATAGAGTGTTCAACAAGCGTACTAAGACCGTAGAGGAGTCTATTCGTGTTGTCTTCGATGAATTTGATGCTCGCTTGGCGAGAAAAGGTATTGTTGATAATGTTGCAGGTTCTTATGACGATGAAGAAGAAACCGTTAAGGAAAAGGAACCAGAAGAAGAGAAAACGCAGGAGCAAACGAAGCTTCCTAAGGAATGGAGAACGTTGAAGAATCACCCAATTGAAAACGTCATTGGTGACATAACGCTAGGAGTTTCTACTCATAATTCTCTTAGGAACACAATCAATCACATGGCCTTTTTTTCGCAAATTGAACCAACAACCGTTTTGGATGCTATTAATGATGAACATTGGTCTATGGCAATGCAAGAGGAGCTTAACCAATTTAAACACAATGATGTTTGGGAATTGGTGCCTAGACCTAATGATCATTCCGTTATTGGCACAAAATGGGTGTTTCGTAACAAACTCGATGAAAATGAAGTAATCACTAGAAAGAAAATAAGAAAGAATATTTACTCTCTCTCTCTCATTCTCATATTTTCTCTCTCTTTTCTGTTACGTGCCTCGGGGCTCTCTTTCTCCTTTCGAGAAGCCTCCACGCATCCGTAACAGAATTGCACTGGTTGGGAACACCTTTTGTGTTCCCTTCACTGATACCGAATTAATTCTATTAGGACGGGGCGTCTAGGGGAGCTTACTGTATTCTCTACACCTATGCTTCTAAATTACCTCCTCCGTCCCAATTTATAGTGTATGTTCACTATTCACAGGGTTAAACTTCATTCACTTTCTTTCTCTATTTTCGTTAGCAATGTGATAAAATAAAGTATTATTGTCACTACTAGTTTTGTAGATCTTTTGATGTAGACTATAATATTTTAATATGTAATTTTTATTTTTTAACTCTATGTCATTTGTCATATAAAATGATTTGATAACAATTTCAATCAAACATCGTAAACCGAAACAAGCATTATAAATTGGGACGGAGGGAGTAACATTGTTTCCCCCAGGTTTCGAAGACTATGAGTTTCCCGAACATGTCTTCAAACTCAAAAAGGCGCTTTACGGTCTTAAACAAGCACCTCGTGCTTGCTATGAACGGTTAAGCAAATTTCTTTTGGACCATGAGTTCAAACGAGGTCAAGTCGACACTACTCTTTTCATCAAGCTAAGAAAGATAACCAAGACATCCTTTTGGTTCAAGTTTACGTAGATGATATCATATTCGGTGCTACTAACGAGGTTTTGTGCAGGGATTTTTCCGATTTTGTACATGGGCTACAAATTAGACAATGCAAAGAAGGGACATTCGTGTGTCAAACGAAATATTGCAGGGAATTTCTTAAGAGATTCGATGTTACCGAATCCAAATCCATTGACACACCGATGAGCACCTCTTGCTATATCGACAAGGACGTAAAAGGTAAAGAGCTAGACATCAAACGGTACCGAGGTATGATCGGCTCTTTACTTTATCTTACCGCGAGTAGACCGGATATCATGTACTCCATTTGTATATGCGCTAGGTATCAATCTTGTCCTAAAGAGTCACACTTGGTTGCGATCAAAAGGATAATGTGATATCTCGCGGGCACGTTGAACGTAGGTCTTTGGTATCCCAAAGGTTCGACATGTCATCTTGTTGGCTATTCCGACTCGGATTTTGCAGGTTGCAAACTCGATAGGAAAAGTACCAGCGGTACTTGCCACTTATTCAGTCATTCGTTAATCTCGTGGTTTAGTAAGAAACAGTTTAGTGTTGCACTTTCCACCACCGAAGCGGAATATGTCGCTGCGGGAAGTTGTTGTGCCCAAATTCTTTGGCTAAAACAGCAACTTGTGGATTTTGGCCTTATACTTGATCACATCCCAATTAGGTGTGACAATATGAGTGCTATTAGTCTAACGAAGAACCCCATTCTTCACTCGCGGACTAAACACATAGAAATTAGGCAACACTTCATTCGAGATCATGTCCAAAAGGAAGATCTCACAATTGAGTTTGTTAAAACGAAACATCAATTGGCAGACATCTTCACGAAACCCCTTAGTAGGGAGACTTTCTTCCACATTAGGAATGAACTTGGTATTTTGGACATCTCAATGAACTAATCTATTCGTGTGTTTATCTTTACTAACTTGAGCGTCGGAGACGCAATAAATCTTTTTGCAGGGTCTTTTACAGGTATTTCTCTTCTTGGCAAAATTTTTGGTTGAAATTGATGATTTTTTTGATAAAATCACCTTTTATTGTAAACCCATTCAAAACAAATGTCTCAGCACCCCTTCAAAACTGTTTTTTGGCATTTACTACATTCTAATCGATTTTTTGTAACCTCTCCTAATCGATTAGTTGGATCTGAGTAATTTTTGGCTTGAAAAATGCATCCTAATCGATTAGATTTCCTTTAGTAAAATCGATTTGTTTTGATCCTGATCGCGTTTTCTCAATTCTTCAACTAATCGATTTGTTCAATCATTGTAATCGATTAAGACAGTCTGAGCAAATTTTTGCCTCTGCTCAGCTTTCGAAATCGATTAGAACCTTGTTCCTTTAATCGATTTTTTGCTTCGTTTCAGCCCATCATATATTAGATCTGAAACTAAATCTGAACCAAACCCTCCTTCTTCCTCAAGCGGCGACGAGCACCCACGAACCCTAGGTTCGAATTCTTCATTCTTTTCTTCAATTTTTTGCCAAATCACTTAAATTTCATCTTTAATTTCATCAAAAATGCCAAGGAGAAGAGCGGAGAAGCCAACACATGTCCCAACCGTAGGTGCTATTTGGAGGTTGGACGGCCTAACCTATGTCCACACTCAAACCAACATCTGATTCGCCAACACCTCGGATGTTGAGAAGTTCCACAAAGAGTTTCTGGACAGGGAGATTATCTCGCCAAAGATTGTTGAGCCGACCCTCTTCAACGACGTCACCTATGCCCCGTGTAAAGCTCCCTTCCAACATCAAGGTTTGCTAAAGTTTATCTCCTTGAAATACGATTTTTATTGTCCTAATGTCATTCGTCAATTCTATTCAACTCTTCGTATTACTCTCGGAGATAGTCCGGATTTGATCACCCACATTGACGGCAAAACCTTTACGGTTAATGCCAAGACCTTGACGGCTATTCTTGGTCTCCGTCAAGGTGAAGTCCGTGGAAATTTTGACAACACCTTTGAGGACAAAGCCATTTGGCAACAACTCGGCATCCCTTTTCATAGGCTTTCATACGCCAACTCCTCAAACCCGAGTGTCACTAATCTCACTTTGACACAACGGGTTCTTCAATATATTTTTTGCTATGTCTTGTTGCCTCGAGACTCAAACCATGGCATCGTAAACAAGGATGACATCTGTTTGTTTCATGTTCTTTTGAACGACGTCAAATTTGATTGGGTCCATTTCTTTCTCATTGCTCTACGTGATGGCTCTCGACTCCATCACCTTCGTTTCGCCGTACCTATAATGGTTATCCTTCTTAACTCGGGAGTGGACTTTTCACGGGACATAAGGGTGCCGGTGAAGAAGACGTGCTTCATTGAAGAAACGAAGTTCATCCGTGTCGTTTGCCGGAACGAGGGTGAAATGCCTCAACGCAGAGTGAACGAGCAAGAAGCAAGCATCCATGAGAGCCAAGCCGAGAGCGAGGCCACACGTAGCAATGCCGATGAAGGACCGAGCAATGTAGGAGAAGAAACTAGCCGAGGCGCAATGAGAGAAGCCCGACGCAGACGCCCAAAACCGAGAGCGGATGAGCCCGAGCCTTCTTGGGTCCGGAGGATCTTAGATTCCATCACATGTGTACGTAATGACATCAGACATCTTTCCGATCGTGTATCCCGCCTTAAGGATTCCCGCTTCTCCCGCTCATACCGAGGTCCACGTCACAGCTTTTCTGGAGGACCCAAGCCGGCTAATTCTCTTTGACCTTGCTTTATGCTTTAATAACTATTGATTGTTTTTATGACTCAATTCTTATGATGTTTAGTCTCTTGATTATGACATTATGATTGTTCCTTGTTGGATGTTTAAACTTTAATCATTAGTATTATCGCATTGTGTGTTGATTTGACAATTTGCTTCTCTCTTCAAACATTTTGTCCCTTTGAAAATCAATTGCATTTAGTTCACCTTTTAAAGGAAACTCTTGCAAAAAAATTTCGGGAACTCTTTCTCAAAACTTTCTTTTGAGCTATCCTTCAGTACCCGAGCTTAACTTAAGGGGGAAGGGCCTCTTGATAATACCAAAAGGGGGAAGGAAGGATAGTTGAGAAATTTTTTTTCAAAAACATTTTCCGCTATCACTCCGTTTATGTCTATTTACTTCTACTTGCAGGGGAACTCTTCGATCAAAGGAAAGTACTTGTCTTGGTTCTTTTGCTCTTATCTCGACTATGTTTGTCATTATCAAAAAGGGGGAAATTGTTGAACATGAGTTCAAACCCTTTTAGATATTTTTTGTCATAAAATTAATCTTTCAGGTTTTGATAAATGACAAACACAATGAAGAACGAAAATTTACTTTTCGGTTTAAGAAAGCAAAAGACACATCAAGAAATTCACGAGTACCGGTCATTATCTCTTCGCAAGATATTGAAGTAAAGAGAAGCCTTCCGAAGACTTTTATTTCTTTGAATCTAGGAAACTTGTAAGGATGACAAAGTATCTTTTTACTTAAATTTTACTTTATTGAGGGATATACATTAAAAGTTTATATTTATTTTTGGAGTCAATTGAAAAATCCTTTAAAAGATTCAAAAATAAATTTATTGAGTCAGTTACAAAAGTTGTGTCAAAATTTTTTTAAATAATCTTATTACTTTTTAGAAATTTTTTTGGAAAGCAAAAATATTTTTACCCCAAAAATTCTTTTTCATCATTTGATACACAAAATATTTTTTGGACTCCATTTCTATACCCCCAAATCACAAATCACCCCATTTATTCAAAATTTTATTTTTGAATAAAACATGGGATGTGATTGGGAGCCTTTGTCTCAGGAATCCTGTTGGAACCAACAAGATATGGACAAATGTCCTTCATCAACTCGCCATTGATTGATTCTTGCTGTCTCTGCCAAATTCACTGTATTAATCGATTTCCTCTTTGTTCAAAAATCGATTTCTATTCTTTCGCAGATTGAGTCCTCTTTGTTCAAAAATCGATTAGATCACCTTTGGTGAAATCGATTTCTGGAAAAAATCGATTAAAGTCTTCTTTATTTAATCAATTAGCTACCTGTTGCGCAGAAGAAATTTTACTCAGCGGCACCTAATCGATTTTCCCACTTTTGTAAATATCGATTTTTAGTCCGTTGCATCCCATACTTAGCCTATTTCATGCCCCAACGGACATATCCATTTTTCACCTATAAAATCCCTTTTCCTCCTTCATTCTACAAACAATACAAGCACTTCAATCCTCTCATCCATCTCTTTTGATTCTTGCTCCATCTCTTGATAATCAAATACTATTTTGAGAGCTATATATATATATATATATATATATATATATATATATATATATATATATATATATATATATATATATATATATATATATTTGAGTGCAAAGATATTGTCATCCTTCTTTGATGGAGAATCAAAGCCAACATAAATTCCCAGCCTTCTTTGAGGACCCATTTTTGTACGATGTGGTGGAGCAATTGGTACATATACGGCACATCCAAATATTTTTATGTGAGAAATATTTGGTTCTTTTCCAGTAACCAATTGCAATGGGGAAAAAAATATGATTTGCAGTAGGCCTTAGCCGAATTAAATTTGCAACATGCAATACAGCATGTCCCCAAACAGATGCAGGTAAACTGGATTTCATCAATAATGGTCTAGCAATTAATTGTAATCTCTTTATTAAAGACTCAGCAAGACCATTTTGAGTGTGCACATGAGCAACTGGATGCTCAACATCAATCCTAATAGACATGCAATAGTCATTAAATGATTGAGATGTAAATTCTCCTGCATTATCAAGTCGGATTTTCTTTATTGAATAATCCGGAAATTGAGCTCTCAAACGTATGATTTGAGCAAGGAGTTTTGCAAATGCAAAATTTCTTGTAGATAAAAGACTAACATGTGACCAACGTGTTGATGCGTTGATCAACACCATAAAATAACGAAATGGTCCACATGCTGGGGCAATTGGCCCACAAATATCTCCTTGAATTCTTTCTAAAAATGCAAGAGATTCAACTCCAATTTTATTTAGAGATGGCCTGACAATCATCTTTCCAAGAGAGCAGGCAACACATGGAAAATCAATTGATCTTGGAATCCTTATATTTTTCAATGGATGTCCAAGTGAATTTTGAATTATTTTGTGCATCATTACACTGCCAGGATGACCCAAACGGTCATGCCACAAAATGAATGTTTTCTGATCATCTAATTTTTTATTAGAGATAACATTCACTTCAACGGGACTAATGTGAGTATAATATAACCCCGAGGAATACGCTGGCATCTTTTCGCAAAGAATTTTATTGCCAGATTTGGTTGTCGTTAGACACAAGTATTCCTTTTTATTTTCTGTCATGGTTTCAATGTGATAACCATTTTGACGCATATCCTTAAAGCTCAATAAATTCCTTCGGGATTTGCTGGAATATAATGCGTCTTTGATAATTAATTTTGTTCCTTGGGGAAGGATTAAACAAGCCATTCCAGACCCTTCAATGAGCTTTGCAACACCAGATATTGTATTGACATTAGTTTCCATCAATGTCATTTGAGAAAAATATTCTTTGTTTCTCAAAATGGTGTGCGTTGTGGCACTGTCAATTAGACATTGTTCTTTGCCACTGGAGCCATAAGCAGTTATCTCCATATCTTGAATACAAATAAATATATAAATAAATATAAGTTAAAGATAATTAACACAAATATCATACATTTTATTATCATTATTTTTTTAGAAGAGACATAATAATACAAGCACACATGAAAATAAAATACAAATTTCCAACATTTATTTAAAAAGTAAACACATCATAACAGAGTAAATGAAAATGTTTAAATAGTAGTAGTTCCACCAAAGGTCACTTCATTACCAATTTCAGCATCATCCATGTAGAAATCGGACACGTCAAATTTAGGCAAAATTGGATTGATATCATCAGCATAATTAGCTTCCACATTTTTCCCTTTTCCTTTTGTGGAAGCCTGGTATAATTTAACCAAATGTTTTGCCGTTCGACATTTATTCGCCCAGTGTCCTTTTATGCCACATTTGTAGCATTCACCACTTGGTTTTGGCTTTTCATAAGTTTTAGCCTGTGGTGGTTTGAATTTTCCTTTTCCTTTGCAGGATGATCCATTTGGATTTTTATAGCCCCTGTTCGGCCCTTTGTTGCGGTTATTTCCGCGTCCACGTTTAAAGTGTCCGCGAGCACCACCTTGGATAACATTTGATTCTGGTGCTGAACCACGATCAGGATGGCCAAAATTTGTAGGGCTACAACCGATGGGCCTCATGTTATGATTTTTCATTAAGAGCTCATTATTCTGCTCAGCAACAAGTAATACTGAGATTAACTCAGAATACTTTTTAAAGCCCCTTTCTCTGTATTGCTGCTGTAATATCACATTTGACATATGCATGGTGGAAAAAGTTTTCTCCAACATGTCATGGTCAGTGATATTATGTCCACATAATTTTATTGTGGACGTGACTTTAAAAATAGCAGAATTATAGTCACAAACAGATTCGAAATCTTGGAATCTTAAATTGATCCATTCATATTGAGCTCTTGGCAATAGGACCTTTTGTTGATGTCCATATCTCTCTTGGAGATTATCCCATAATTCTTTCGGATCTTCCACCAATAAATATTCAGATTTTAAACTTTCATGAAGGTGGTGGCGAAGGAAAATTATGGCTTTTGCCTTTTGCTGAGATGATGATGTATTATTCTCAGCAATTGTATTTTCGAGGCCATTAGCCTTAAGGTGAGCTAGTGCATCAACCTTCCATTCCAGGTACCTTTGACCGGATAAATCAAGAATGTCGAATTCTCTTTTAGTGATGTTGGCCATGGAAACTACAAAACAATAAATTTTAATTTTATTAATATTGTTTTTTTTAAACTAAGTGAATGGGTGTAGAAAAGAAGTCATTTTACCATTTTTCAAACGTACACAGTAGTATTGATTTTTTTTAAGAGCTTTATTATTATTATACATACATACATACATACATACATACATACATATATATATATATATATATATATATATATATATATATATATATATATATATATATATATTGTAAAAATAATATAGCTTCGTTTAAAAAAAATATACAGAGTACATAATAAGGAGTAAAAAAAAATATTCCATAGACACTAATAAGTTGTTTGATTTCATTGGCAGGAAATTGATGTTAACATGTTTTTTTTATATATCACGGCACCATGTATGAATAGACATCAAATTTTAGAATTGATTCCCTTTTAAAATTTAATAAAGCAAACATGTTAAAAATGGTCTCACATGATATAAAAATATTACCTGCCTCTTAAACAAAATACAGAATAATTTTGATGAGATATAGATGTAGGAATCCTATGCAACTTCTTTTTAAAAAAAAAAACGGAAGATGATAACATAATAAGACAAAAGTATTTAGATGATGAGAGGTATCAATCAGTAGAGCATCTTTTTTCAATTATTCTTAAAACCTTATCTCTTTATATATTAGCATGATTTAAAGTCCTCTCATCCTTTTAGAACTTGGCAGAGTCATGAGAAGAAGAAAAAAAATCTTAAAAGTACTATAGGAGTATGTATGGTATATGTTTGTGTGGCCTTTGAAGGGACAACAACGAAGAGAAAAAAAATTCTCTATCTCTAAAAATGGGAGGAACAAATCAAAGAAGAATTCAGGGGTAGTAGAAAGGTAAGTTCATCATATCTAGATTTCCATTTTTTTTACATCTTATTTATCAAGAATAGTTTAAAAGATAAAATTAATTTTTATTTTTCAATCATAGCTACTTCATATTAAGTTCTATTCTTTATTCCAGTTTATCAAAAAATATGATTTTCTAGGATTATGAGGAAACTTATTTCTTTTAATTTATCTAATTTCATTTTTATAACTATAAGTTTCTGATCTGAAGGATCCCTACTTTGGGCAATCACAGAGCATACTTCTCATAGTTTTTTAATAAAATATTTTGGTTTGTTTATGAAGAAAATTAAATAAATATACCTTCTGAGAAGAACAAGGATTCTGGGATTTTGAGCAAATTCGTGCTGATAACGTGTTGTAAAATGAGAGAAAAACTACTCGGAGATTGTGAGAATAGATATAATATATTTCTGATTTCTTCTCTCTATTAACTCTTTACTCTTCTTCTTATTCTTAATGGTGATTACAATGCAGAGATTAGGCCTCTATTTATAGTGGAGAGCCTTGGTATGGATACAAATACAAGTGGGAAGTACTGTACATAATTGATACTCATCAATGAGTGTCTTAATCTACTATTCTAGAAATTAATCCTGATTAATTGAATAAATGAACAATCATTAATTTCATAACATTATTCAAATCTATGAAAACAAAATTTCTCATAATTGAAAATGAGTATTCGGCGTTATCCAAACTTTGTTTTAAATTTGACCGATTGGAGTAGGACCATGCTACACTTACACCAACAAATATACCCCATTTGTACACCACAGGTTTGCACAAACATTTCGATGGTTTACACCGACACAAGTGCTGGTGCGTTAATAAAAATTCACACGGACACAAATGTTGGTGCGTTTAACAAAAATTAGTTTTACAGCAACACAAAATGTTAGTGCAAAACTGCGGGGTACAAATTGGGGTACAAATCTTGGGGTACACATAGCATAATCCATCGGAGTATCAATTTAGGACCATGCTACACTTACACAAAAAAATATACCCCATTTGTACACCACAGGCTTGCACAAACCTTTCGATGTTTACACCGACACAAGTATTGGTGCGTTAATAAATATTAACACGGACACAAATGTTGGTGCGTTTAACAAAAATTAGTTTTACACCAACACAAAGTGTTTGTGCAAAACTGCGGGTTACAAATTGGGGTACAAACCTTGGGGTACACATAGCATAATCCATCAATTTATAATCAACCACTTGCCACTTTTCAACCAAGAATCTAGAGAGAGAGAGAGAGAGGGAGGCGGTATGGCGTTGAGGCGTGCAGCTGCAAATGGGCTTCTTCTTCAGGCACTATCTTATCCTGGGAACTCCTCAGCTCTCACCCGACACCTTCATGTAAGTCTATCCTATCCTCTCTTTTTCTGTTACGTATGAGAATCTGTTTCACCGCATTAATACCGGCTGCCGGAAAACGCTCAGGCATCTCCCGGCAGCAAAAAGATCGTCGGAGTTTTCTACAAAGCTAATGAGTATGCTTCTCTCAACCCCAATTTCGTCGGCTGCGCGGAGAACGCTCTCGGCATCCGCCATTGGTTGGAGTCCCAGGGCCACCGCTACGTCGTCACTCATGACAAAGACGGACCCGACTCCGGTAAGATCCACTCTCTCCTCTGCAAATTCAATTCCTCCAGAAAAACATAATCCGTGCGATCTGTTTGTTTGATCCGATTGACAGAGCTGGAAAAGCATATTCCCGATTTGCACGTGTTGATCACCACTCCCTTCCACCCCGCCTACGTCACTGCGGAGAGGATTAAGAAGGCGAAGAATCTGCAGCTCTTGCTTACCGCCGGAATAGGCTCGGATCACATAGATCTCAATGCAGCGGCGGCCGCCGGACTCACGGTGGCGGAGGTCACCGGAAGCAACGTCGTCTCAGTTGCTGAGGATGAACTGATGCGGATCCTAATCCTGGTCAGAAATTTCCTGCCCGGACACCATCAGGTCATCAATGGAGAATGGGATGTTTCCAAAATCGCTTACAGAGCTTATGATCTGGAGGGGAAGACTGTGGGAACCATAGGAGCAGGTCGGATCGGACGGCGTTTGCTTCAAAGATTGAAGCCTTTCAACTGCAATCTTCTCTACCACGACCGTCTTAAGATGGATCCTGAATTGGAGAAGGAGATTGGTGCCCATTTTGAGGAAGACCTAGATGTGATGCTGTCCAAATGCGACATTATTGTCATAAACACCCCTCTGACAGATAAAACCAAGTAAAAATTCAACTGTTCGCGCGCGGCCTTCCTCTTATTTTTTGTTATTGCCTTAGAAATGTGTTCTCAAAAGCTCTTTCCATTATATTGTGATCCAGGGGAATGTTTGACAAGGAGAGGATTGGGAAGATGAAGAAGGGAGTTTTGGTGGTGAACAATGCTCGGGGTGCAATCATGGACACTCAAGCCGTTGCTGATGCTTGTTCCACTGGACACATTGCGGGTATTTTCAATCATCTCTTCATCTTAAACTTCCAAATCTCAGCCATCATGGGATAAATATGACACTACAAATTAAACCAGCCAGCCACCTTTTACTATTCTGATCTTCATATTAGGTTGAACATTTAGTATAGAACCCCAAACAATGCACAAATATCTACATAAAAAATAACAATAGGATTTACGATTTAGCTGAATCCAATAGTCTCCCACCCTACAATGTAAATCTTGTCTTGCACCTTTTGAGCTCCTATCAAGTTGACCGTTTACAATGGTACTCCAAACAGTGCACAACGCAGTATTTACAATGTACGCGGAGTTAGTTACAAGTGATGTATACTTGTATAGTTTACACTTTGTAACTAGTCTTGCAATCAGGTTGAACTTTCATGATAGAACCTCAAACAATGCACAAATATCCCCATAACATTACATGATTTACAATTAACTCAATTTCAGAATCACGCCCCTTAAACCATACAAGGCACTTTTTTTCGCATTCAATTTGGCAGTGTCCGAATACTCTGGTTTTCCTATTTCTCTTTTTACATATAGGCTACAGCGGCGACGTTTGGTACCCACAGCCAGCTCCTAAGGACCATCCGTGGAGATACATGCCAAATCAAGCCATGACCCCCCACATTTCTGGAACAACCATAGATGCACAGGTATCATATCAAACCCTTCTTCAACCTTTTAATGTATGTGTTGCTGTCTAAAAATATGCGTGATCAGAATGCGATTTGATGAGCTTCATGAGACATTTATTGAAACGTGAAATGGTGTAGCTGAGGTATGCCGCGGGGACTAAGGACATGCTAGAAAGGTATTTCAAGGGTGAGGATTTCCCTGCCCAGAATTACATTGTCAAGGACGGAGAACTGGCAAGCCAATACCGCTAAATTGCTTCCTCTTTGTTGGCTGTTTTTTCAATCTGTAATGATGAAACTGCATTTTCTTTTAACATCTGTAATAATGTGAGAAGAACATTTCTCTTTTATGGGTTCTTTCCCGTACACTGTGATCCTGCACTAGCAGCAGCAATAAGAAGCTAGGTAATCCCATACATTTGAAATTGATCGTGCTTTGTGTCACATTTCAGCGTTTTGGAAGCATTTCCGGGGATGGCATACGGGGGTACCACATAATTCGCCATTTTGTGCGGCTCTATGGTGATGTTAAAATGAGTCTTACGAATAGGCGTGTCAATGGGTTGGGTATAGACCTGAACCCCTACAATACTCGTAATTTTTTAGCGAGTTTAGGAGTATAAAAAATATCGTTTACCCTTAGCCAAACCCGTACTCGTAATGTTTAAAAAATAAAGGGTTGGGTATAGGACTAGTAGTCCTACTAGTCCCAACATGTTTAAAACCCGTACCAGTTAAATAATAAATAGATAATATTAAAAATTACAAAACCTTACCCCTTTTCTTCGCTACTCCCCTTCTTTGCGGGTTGTGTAGCTTTCAATCTATTTGTATTTATTTCATCACATTAAAGACATGTACTTATTGGTTTATCCAGTATTTAAAAAATAAATAGTTTGGAATTAGATGTATTGTTATAAAGAACATTGTTGCAACATGAATCAATGCACAAGAATGCTGATTATGAATCTAAGATCTTGTTGTAGGTTTTTGGTAAAGAAGGATGATTTTTGTAGCAATATTAGTCTTATTTTTATTTGTATTCAATTAAAGTGTTTTTCATTTATAGTATTTTCACTAATTTTTTCCAATTATTGAAAAATAAAATACGCCAACTCTATGGGCCCGATACCGAGACTCAATGGGCCAAATCTAGGATTAAGCTTCAAGACCTATCGGGTAAACGGGTACGGGTCAGGATTAATTTTTTTTAAAAGGGTACGGATATAGAACACTATAGACTCACCCAACTCTGACCCATTGACAGGTCTACATACGGAGGTAATTCTGGCATTTTGTGGGGGGGGGGGAGTGTGCAAGAAAACTATGATGTCAAAATGACTCAATGACTATTAAATTTATATAAAAATTTTTATTTTTAGGGTATTATACCAATATCCATTTCACCATTTTATGTTATTAAATTAAAAATAAGGTTATATAACTTATATTCTTTAATTAAAAAACAAAGCTTATATAAAATTTTAAAACGACTCACATTTTCCCTTTTAATACTTTTCAAAGACAAAGATTTATATAAATGATAAAATTAAATGAGCATTACTATTAAAACTATAACTTTTATTTCAAAAATGATATCATATCTAATAATTTAAAAAATTTAAATAACACATACCATATACAGAGTATTTATTAGAAAATTAAAAAATAAAATTATATCAAAAACTTAAAAAGTTTAAAAAATATGAGAGTCAATGCAAAGCACGGGATTAAGATTAGTTTAGAAAAGGGTGGAGTGAAATTAGTATGGGATGAGATTAGTCTTTTTTTGGTAGGGTGTGGGGGTGACTATCACCACCCAAAACAAATTCTCTTCCCACAGTTATACACTTTATGGATAAAGTTATTTGTACCCCAACTTTTATACCCCACTTTGTACCCCGCAGGTTTGCACCGACACTTTGTGTTGGTGTAAAACTAATTTTTGTTAATGCACCGACAATTTATGGTCGTGTAAATTTTTCTTAACGCACCAACACTTGTGTCGGTGTAAACAATCAAAATGTTTGTGTATAACTGCGGTGTACAAATGGGGTATAATTTGTGGTGTAAGTGTAGCATGACCCACACTTTATATAACGTTTGAGTACATTACATTTAGTATTTGACTATTTTCTCTTTGCTAGTTTGGGATCAGAAAAACTCATTTTCAATGTTGGTTGGTTGGTTGGAAGTCCCGTCGATGATGTATTGAACTTATTACCCTGACATAGTTCTGTGGGATACAAATACTCCCTCTGTCCCAAATTATTTGTCACATTTCTAAATATCAAGTTCTTTTAATTCATTTTATTTATATATTGGTAAAGAAATAAAAAATAAAAAATTATATATCAAAAAACTAGATGAAAAGTTCTTCGAAATAAGAGGTGTCAAGAATATTTTATTTTATCAAATAACTAATGAAAACGTAGAAATAAACAAAAGTTCCCGCGACTGTTGAAAAAGCAAATGTGACAAATAATTTGGGACGGAGGGAGTACAAAATACTACTTTCGTCTCACTCTCTTTGTCCACTTTTGACTTTTGGAACTATTCATCTAAGCACTTTGACTCATCAAATTCTCACAATGTGTAAGCCTAAATATAGTCATGTGTGATCTTGTTTGATTTATCTTAACATATAGATTATTAATATATAATTTCTATAATTTTTTAATATACAAATTACAAGATAAAATGGATTAAAGAAGTGCATTGGATGGTGTGCCAAAAGGTAAGTGGACAAAGATAGTGGGACGGAGGGAGTCTATATTACAAAAAAATTGTTTCGTTAAATAATGCTCGTATTATATACGAGTAGTTTGTTACGGAGTACTCCCTCTGTCCCAAATTATAATGCATGTTTACTATTCACAGGGTCAAACTTCATTCACTTTCTTTCTCTATTTTCGTTAGCAATTTGATAAAATAAAATATTATTGTCACTACTACTTTTGTATATATTTTGATGTAGTTTTTTAATATGTAATTTTTATTTTTAAATTTTATACCATTTGTCATATAAAATGGTTTGAAAATAATTTCAGTCAAACATCGTAAACCGAAACAGTGGTTATAAAATGGGACGAGGTAGAATTTTTTTTGGTACCGCCGAGTTAGTTGTTATTTGTGTTACTATTGATGAAGCATTGTTACATGAAAGCTCTCACTTATTCGATCCAAATGTTATATCATCAATGGTTAGTATTAGAGTAACTTTACTGAGATAGGAAAATGCGTGAAAAGCTTGCAAGGTATTCTTAATAAATGCGGAGTAGTATGTTTCACTAATCATCTAGAATATGAAATTTTGTCCCTCAGTTCATTTATGTCACCACTAATTTTAAACATAGTTTTAAAATATGTAATTTTTATTTTTTAATTCTATACTATTTTTCATAAAAATGATTTGAAAACAACATCAGTCAAACATCGTAAATCGAAACAGACGATTTAATTGGGACAAAGGGAGTATGTTTTTTTCATCTAGGATGTCATCCGGGTCTACTTTCAAGGCCTCCTCCTCCAGCCGCCATCTTCTTCCTCCAACGCCGACGGTCTCCGCCTCCAGCCTCATCAGACACATCAGGGATCGCAGTCATCACCGCCTCAACCTCGCCGAGTTGTCGTGATCAGATTTACTCCCATGCTCGGACCAGTTTATCCACCACCCTCGCCGGGCTTTTCATCGGAGGTAGCAGAAATTTCTTGGTCAGACTTTTATATATCCCTTAAGATTTGGGTGTGCCATTTTTCCACCTGCAGACGCCAAGGGGTGAAATGTTGGCTATTTTCAAAAATGATCTCTTATTTAGATCTGTTGGCTATTTTCAAGGAGATCTGGGGGGAATAAAGTACTACTAGTACGGAGTCTCATAGAGTATTCTCGATACTCAATGAAGAGACCTGCATGGGCAACTCTACTGGTCTCAGAGGTGGAATTTGGAACATGAGACCCAAGATCGAGCCTCACCAACGACAGTGTGGGAACAACCTCTCAAAAAAATGAGGAGAGCTCCTTGTGCACAGTGAGCACTGCTGGTTCTGGTCTCTTTTCCCAGTAAAATCATTATGATTTATATCCTCTCACAATCTCATTGGGTAGGGGGTGAGGGACGACCGGAGTGAGTGATTTCGCCTTTTGGAACATGATATACTCAATTAAGAGGAAGGGTAAATTTGTAAAGTCAAACAAACTTTCAACTTTTCTTAAGTGCATGCCAAGTCAAAATGAGAAAGAAAAGAATGGAAGGAGAGAGTAAATAATAATAATAATAATAATAATAATAATAATAATATGAGAGGAGAGTAGAGAGAGTTCGGTTGTAGCTTTATTTTTAGTTCAGATCAATGATGGAACAATAAACAAATGCAAAAACACCACCCCCCCCCCCCCCCCACCCAACTCGGGAAAAAATGTCAAACTACATGATGAGAGCTACGTACAAATATAGTAACACGCACTAGTTGCTTTTATTTCTCACTGCTCCCCTGTGGTTTAATCAAACTGAACCATGCATTGCGATGCCAAATACAGCCTTGCACGAAACAACCGCGCAAAGTGAAGAACCAAACATCTTCTCCACATACCGTAACGGGCGCGCGAAATCATCGAGTTTCGTCTTCAAGGTTACGGAAACCAGCTGTCAAATCCTCGTGCAGCTTCTTGAACTTGCCTATCAACACGTCTTCTCCTTCGGCAGGATCCTCAAATTTCTGTGACCTGCTCGGCAAAAAGTTTAAAGGGAAATCATAAATGGCCACGCACGGTCTGCTATTAAGTCCATTTTCTTGCCTGAAATATTAACTTACACCAAACGGTAAAACAGATCTCCAAGTCGGTGTTTGATCAAAGTGTAAGTAATCTTCTGACCATCCATACCAGCTCCTCGTTCAACAGCCTACATAGTAGAACATACCCAAAATGTAAAATCAACTGTCAATAAATAATATTCTCTGTAAAAAGTGTCCTTCTCAACAAAGGTACAACTTTTAAATCATCAACAAATATACCTTAATTTTCAATTTGAGTAGTTATAATAAAAATAATAGAATTATTTTTTAAACTTGTCAATTTAAAAAAAAACATGTCATTTTTTATTTTCTAATGAGCATGTTTACTGTTTAGTTAGATGATGACTACCCATAGCGTATTCTAACTTTGACATGATTTTTGTTGTGTAATATACATAATTACAAATTGTAATTAACTTTTAACATTGACATGAATTTCCGTTGTAAGAAACATTTAGACGTAATGAAACAATGACATCATTTTTTAGTTTCCATCATCGTCTTGACTCATGAGTACTGTATTTTAGAAGTAAAAGTAACAAAATCAGAAGACAAATTGGTAGACGACCCATGTAAGAGACAGAGTTACATTTTCCATGATTTTGTGTCATCAATGTGATGATTTTGATCTAATAATGACATTCTTATTGCCAATCTTTGTTAAAGATTGTCATGATTTTGTTATAATAATGCCTTTCTCAGAGTTATTTTTGTTAACTTATGTAAGAGTTTTGTTCTAACAATGTCATTATCAATGATCCTAATTTGTGATGACAATGTATCAGCAGTCCATGTGTGAAAACATCAAAAAAGAATGACATTATTTTTGCAATATAAAATAAAACACTGGCAATGTCGCCAGAGCTTGCAGACGATAATTGACAATGATGCCGGAAGTTGCAATGTGAAAGATGGCAATAATTGATAAGGTTGCTTGAACGACAATGATAGCCAGCTGCAGTGGAACGACAATGGCCTGTGGTGGTGCCGTGGTGGCCATTTTTTTTAAAGTTTAAACAACCTAGTATAATCCCAACTCTGTTGGGTTTGGGGATCAAGATGTGCGCATTCTTACCCCTGTAAAAACACAGAGGCTGTTTTCATTGGACCCTAGATGCATTGTGCCCAAAACTTCACATAAAATCGAAGTTTAATGTTCCATTTGATTTAGTTCATTATGTGCTCAAAACTAAAACATGTTTTTTTAATGGTAAATAATTTTAATAACATTATTTAAGTATAAATGAAAGGGATCTCTTTTTCATTTTTAACTCTTGCTTGAGTAAAAAAACATGGGAGTCCTTTTTCAGGCTCACTCTTTTGCAATCTTTTAGTCTTGGTTGGGTATTTAAACCTAGAGGTGGCAATCGGGTCAACCGGATCGGTTTCGGATTGGATTTTTTTGGTTCGGATATCTTTCGGATATATGCTATAATCGGTTCGGTTCGGATCGGATCGGTTAAATCTCGGTTCAGATTTGATTCGGTTCTATACATTTTTCGGTTCGGTTCGGTTTTGAGTCAGTTCATATACGGTTTGGTTATAAATGGGTTCGGGTAGATTTTGGTCCTGATACATTTTGAATCGGATATAGTTCGGTTTCGGGTCTAGTTTGGTTCGGATATATTTCGGTTTCGGATCAAATATATTTTGGATATATATTATTTTCTAATTAAAATTTAACTATCCATGTTTCTTTTTATGTTTTATCACATTTATCAAACTATCATCAATTCAATACCTCATATTATTTTATGTTTTTTTCTAATTATATAATCTCTACCCTAAATAATCTTCCTTTTTTGACTTTTTAGTCATATTTTACAAATTTGGACTACAAATTATGAAAACATATATATTTAATTATGATATAAATTTAATATAATCAAATTGATTTTAAATTTTTGTTTTGATATATCAAATTTTCTCACATCTACTAATATACTTATGTTTATAAATAAAAAGATAAAAGATAAATTCAAATAGTGTTATGTTCCATTTGAATACAATTTAGTAAAAATTGATAAAATTGGGTGAAATTAAGTGAATTTTATTCAATTGAGTGCAAAATTTATAAATTATTGAGTGTATTTGGTTGAAAATAGATAAAATTAAATTTAATATAGTCAAATATAATTAATTTTATACCTAAATGTAATGGTGTAGATCAAATTTAAAAATGATAACACTAAATGCTGCCGCTAGAGTCTTTTCAAAATGCTAACACTAGCATCTAATTTTATTGACTAATATTGAGTGAATTGGTTTGAAAATAATCAAATTAACTATCAAATCAATAAAATTTATTGTAATTGGGTGATATTAGGATAACATCTAGTTATTCCATACAATTCATCAAAAAATCCTTTCGTCCCAAAAAGAATATCACACTTCACTATTTAAAAATTATGGAAATTTTATTTGTTTGTGAGTTATCATTTATATGTATAACTTATCTTTAATTTCTAAATATAATAAATTTAAGGCATGAAATTTTGTACTTTTTTTTCAAGAAGATAATCCATTTTATGAGGGAATGAGCAAGTAATGTAATTAGTTCAAATGTTAAAATAAAAGTAAAAATTTAAAAATATAATATGGAAAACATAGTTCCGAATTTATCAGTTTTAGTTCTAATCGGGTTCGGATATTATCGGTTTCGGATCTAATCGGTTTTTGGTTTTATCGGTTTCGGGTATTATCGGTTTCGGATCTAATCGGTTCGGATATTATCGGTTTTGGATTTAAATTGGATATGAATTATTTAGTTTGGTTTCGGTTTGATTCGGATCATTTTGGGTTTTCGGTTATAGATCGGATCTTCATTTTTCGGATCATTTCGGTTTTGGTTTCGGATATTTCGGTTCGGGTAATCGATTCCGGTTCTGTTTTGCTAGGTCTATTTAAACCTAACAATAATAAAACTCCTTAGTAGTACTAGTTCTAGTACTAATCGTGGCAGTAGTAGCAGCAGGGTAAGAAAATTTAAATAGTTATAGATTGTGGTGGGGCCCATCCAAAACTTTTTCCTCCCATCCTTGAACGGAAAGGTAGCACAAGGTTGACTTTTTAACCTCTCACCATTTATACGCTTCTATAAAAGATATTAATTGCTGATGATATTATACTGATCAACAAAACTTGTGGGGGACTCAGGACAAGCTGGAAATGTGGCATCATTCCCTGGAATTCAAAGGCTTCAGATTGAGTCGGACCAAGACTAAATACATGAAATATTGGTTCAGTGGTGAGGCAACAGAGTTAGAAGTAGAAGTAGAGATTAATTCTCACCTAGTGCCTAAGAAAGACAACTTTTGATATCTTGGTTTGGTTCATCGTCTTAGAGCTGCTTGGACGAAGTGGAAATTTGCTTTGGGTGTGTGAGACCAGAATCGACTAACATGAAAGGGAAGTTCTATAAGCAGACCGACTATGTAGTGGATTTGCTCAGCGGTGAAAAAAACTCATGCTTGTCAACTTCACGTGGCAAAAATGAGGATGTTGTAATGGATGTGTGGGAAGACGAGGTTGGATAAAATTCAAAACAAGATTATTTGGGACGGGTGGTAGTAGCAATTGTGGAGGATAAGTTGCGGGAAACTAGGCTAAGGTGGTTTGACATGTGAGGTGGCGGTGTGCAGAGATTCGAGTGCAGAGAAGCTAGAAGGCTTACGATAGTGGAGTAGGGGTAGGGGTAGACCTTAGAAAAGTTGGAAGGAGGTGATTAGACAGGACTTAGGCTTCTAGACCTTACGAGGATTTGACCTTAGATAAAAAAATGTCTAAAGATCTAAGACTAGACTAGCTGGGTAGTCTTCTAGGCCCCAATGGTAGCGTGTTGTGGCTCTTGAATCTTGTCTCTATGTGCTCTCTGTGCTTGGGGTCTAGTACTAGAGTTGAATTGTGCGCTTCTTCTGTCTGTCTGCTTTCTTTCTTTGCCCATAGTTTGCTCTTTACGCTTTGCTTTTACATTGTTCTCAATTAGGTCGTGCTTGTTTGTATAATTTGACTGTGCCTGAGCGGGGTCTCTTGGAAACATCCACTCTACTTTCGAGTCGGGGTAAGGTCTACATACATACGCCTTCCGCTGACCTTACTTTTTGTGGTATATTAATGGATTTTTTGTTGTTTGTTATCATTAATATTAATTACCCCATGATTTTCTTCCTAGTTTTACTTGACACAGTTTGTGTTGGTGGTTTGTGTAGAGGAAAGAGAAATATAATATGGACTATAAAAAAATTTCCTTAAAAAAGGTGGAAGAAAATTTTGAGGGAATCCAAATAAGTAGAAAGATGATTATGGGACAGGAGTATACTATAAGGGTAAAGTAGTTGTTATACTTATTGATACTCCTACCGTCCCAAAATAATTCCATTCTTTTCTATTTATTATTGTCCCATATAAAATTTCACTCTTCTCCTTTTTCCTGCATTGGAATGGGATATTGATATATGTGGCTCTCAATCTTTCTCTCCATAAAAATTTCAACCATCCACTATTTACTTTTAAACAATTTTTAAAATTCCGTGAAATCAAATATTGAAGTTTATCTCTGGAAGGGAGTATTGTTTTCCTCCCACTTTTCTATTCAAACAAATTACAATACTCCGTAATAATAATAATCATTACTCTACTTTGTTTCCTCTCAACTTCCAACCAAGCAAACACCTAAGAAAATTATAATTCTCTCAATTTCTCCCACTTATTTTTTTTCCTCAATTTTTCCCCCTAATTTTTCTTTCTCTAGCCAAATACAGCACAAAAGCTTTTCCTCATTCTAAAATTTCTCACTTATGTGAACAACTTCCAATTATTTTAGTTTAATTCTTCATGAAAACAATACCAAAATTATGCATAATAAGTGTTAAAAAAGAAGGATAAATGAAGAGCAAACCTGATTGGCCAAGTTGTAAAAATGGATAATGTTGCGCAACATCCAAACAGACTTGTAGAAGGGGCAGAATTTATCATATCTGCCACAAATTACAAATAACATAAAAATGAGTACACAAGTTCCGAGACCCATCAAAAGTGAAACAAATCAAGAAAGGCTTGGATGCAAGGAGGAAAACTTACGGTGTAAAAGCATTTTGTGCAAGGTAATCTTCCCTCAAAAGTTTAGCAGTTTCCAGGGTAATTTTATCTGTCTCTGCTAAAGCATCCTTTCCAACCAGCTGCAACAACAGGAAAAAACACATCAACCATTAAGCCCAGGTAATTATATTGTTTCAATCTGTTTTTTTCAGGAAGGGGGGGGGGGTGGGGGTATAGCAATGAGATCAGACTGCAACTGAGCAAGGTTTCAACTTTTGAAAAATGTGCAAAAGAGACCCAAAAAGGCTAGTAAACAAAAAATGCCAAACAGCAGTTCAACTGCTTTAGCAATATTTGACCACAAAGGAATACCGTTATATCAGCTCTTAAAATGTACTCCATCACTTCTGATATTTGTTGTAATAATATTACTATAAGGAAAGTAGAGACAAAGACCTGCACAATTTCATTCAGATCATCCTCCCTCTGCAGTACCTCTCGTGCTTTTGTTCTTATGTCAATAAAATCGGAATCAAACTTCTCATAAAAGGACTCCAGTGCCTGGATACGTGAGTTTTAGAGCAAGAGATTTTCTCAAGGCAAAGCGACTCAATAGATATTCTGCTGAACTAAGTAAATCATATCAAGAGCAAAAAGACACACCCCTGAGTATTTGGAGTAGGAAATCAGCCAATTTACTGAAGGAAAGTGCTTCCTTTGTGCCAGTTTCTTGTCCAGGCCCCAAAACACCTAAAAGTAGAAAATTAATTCCAGATGCTCATATTCTTGAAAGACTAAGGCCACGTGATTGTATTTACCTGAACAATACCAAGGGTTGCAGATGTAACAGGATCAGAAAAATCACCCCCAGGAGGTGAAACAGCACCAACGATGGTTACACTCCCGGTTCTTTCAGGTCCACCTAAACACTTTACTTTGCCCGCACGCTCATAGAAAGATGCCAGCCGTGCAGCCAGATAAGCAGGATAACCACTATCTGCAGGCATCTCTGCCTGAATAAGAAAACCAAGGTATACTAACTTTCAGTCTTTCAGCCTGTTTCAAGCTGAAGCAATAAACTATGATATACGTATATAAGTATAATAATATAATGCCTACACCAAGCTATCAAGTGCCTGTTTGGGAATAGCGTTAGAGATTACCATTAGCGTTTGGATAAAATTTTAACGGTTCAGATTACTTTGAAAACGCTAACGCTAAACGCTGGCCGTAGATAGCTTTTTCAAAACGCTAACGCTAATCTCTAACGCTATTCCCAAACAGGCCCCAAATTGTGTTGGCCAATCAAGTTAAACTTTTCAGATGGAGTTACAGTAGCTTCACCCATATGATTTATAGAACATTAATGTAAGATAATTCTCAACAATGAACAATGGGTATTACTTGCACTTATACATGCAAAACAAACAAAAAACAAACTCACCAGTCGACCAGAAATTTCACGCAGGGCTTCTGCCCATCGAGAGGTAGAATCTGCCATCATACTCACATTGTACCCCATGTCTCTGAAATATTCTGCTATGGTAATTCCTGGAGTAATATTGAAAAAACAATTCACCGTTAAGAACATCTAAGCATCAGCATGTAAAATAAAATTCCCTCTTGAGAACTGTGAATTGGATTATAAACTTGAACATGTCAAATTATATGTTCCCTACGTTACAAAAAAATATAGTTCGACCCTAGAATAGTAAAGATGACTCTTTTTTGGGATGGAAGGAGTATGTATACAGAAAGAGTCATTTTGACAATGTTTTTACTTCAGGCAAATAGTGGACTAAACCAAAATGGCAAATAAAACTTCACATGTTTCTTACTTTCTATCAAGGTTTGAGCTCTAAATGCATCAAGAGTTTAACAGAACTAGCATCTCTGTTTTTAGAGGAGTAAGGTTGTGTACATATAGGGAATATACTGGGTTTTTTGTTGTTGTACCGCAAGAAGAAAATGAATAAAAACCCTAACAAAATGGAAAGTGGGAAAAAATTGATGTGCTTTAAATGATTAATTAATCATTGGTTTTAGAAAAGTAACCAAGTCTACCTGTATATATTGAAGCCTCACGGGCAGCCACGGGCATGTTGGAAGTATTGGCAACAAGTGTTGTACGTTTCATGACAGATTCCTCTCGGCCATCCGGCAATGTCATAGTCAATTGAGGGAAATCCATGAGCACCTGAAATTAGGTACTTGGGTAAGAAAGCCTACAAGTGAATGTCTAAAATTAGAAAGAAAGAGAGCATGAATGTCAAATTGCATACCTCTGCCATTTCGTTTCCTCTTTCCCCACAACCCACATAAACAACCGTGTCTGAGTTAGAGTACTTCGTTCATATATCAATACAAAAAATAGAAGTCAGGGCAGCTCAAAACGTTAATTAAATATATGAACTCTTTTGTCCCTATAATTTTGTGAGAGGGAAAGGGAGGAATCATCTAAGCAAATATGTCACCTTGGAGAGAGCCTGACTAATCACAGTTTTCCCACATCCAAATGCTCCAGGAATGGCACAAGTACCACCAAGCACGGAAGGAAACAGAGCATCAAGAACACGCTGATACAACACAATGTCAAACCAATAGATATTTAAAGATGAAAACTTTGCAGAAAAGGAAAAACATTGTGGCAGGTCATAATGGTCAAGTCATTCATTACCTGCCCGGTTAGAAGAGGAGTATCAGCAGCAAGCTTTGTGGCAACTGGCCGGGGCGTACGTACAGGCCAACTCTGCAGATACAGAGGGAGGTAACGATGAGCATCATCCTCAAGCATAGTTTTTTTTGGGGGTGGGGGTGCTTGGGGGGGGGGGGGTATTAGGCAGCAGTGCTGCATGGAAAAGATTGAGATTCAAGTTCAGTTAGTTACCTGGAGCATAGTGTATTCTTTTTTGATACCTTGAAACTCAAGTTCAAGAACAGTGTCCTGCAGAAACAAAGAGTGAGTACACAGAAGCTCATCATAAAAAGACTACTAACTGGATAATGACTAGCTGACATCATTCATGTGTCCGCTTCTTCTGTCCTTTGTGCTTGGCGAGCAGAAAAGAAGGGCAAGGATAATGGATGATTTAGTTCATAACCCAAACACCATAACCATGCAGTGTGCATGATAGAAATATGAAATGGGGTTGTAAGAGGGATAATATTTCAAAATGCAAACCTTCAATGAGTATTCGCCTGGTGGTGCAATGTAAGTTATCTTTCCCATGGCATCTGGAGGGAGTGCAACATGGTGTTTCATCAAACTATTTTCGATGACGGTCTGCAAAAAAGAGCACATGTGTGAATACTTAAAATGTACTAATACAAACTATTTTCAAACATATAAAAGCAAATCTAAAGTGTATCACACTTACAGCATATAGGTCTCCACCCGTTAGTATGTCTCCCTCAACTGGCATCATAATATCAAAATAATAAAGTGATTAGCAATTATACAGCAAGTTTAGTAAGCACTCCATAGATCATTTTACAAAACAAAGAAACAACTGAAAAACAAAACAAGACAAAAAAAAACTAAGCTGGGCTTTCCAATAGATACCTAATTTATTTGGCTGAAATTCCCAAGGTATGTCCTTGTCAAGTGCTGGAACAGATACACCACGTGGAATATAAACATCACCAGACCTTATTGCAATGGTCTTCAAAGGCCTCTGCGTTCATAAAATTCAAAATGGGGGGGGGGGGATTATCGGGGAGTTCCTTCTTTAAGAAAAAACACCACCATGAAACAATTAATCCCTTTGTCCCACTATTTATTGGACATGAGGGAGTAGCATAGAAATTAAGTTATATAAGATGGTGTGGTTGATATTGATGTTAAAAATTAAGATAAAGTAAGAATGAATGTGAACCATGTTAGATCTAATTGTATTGTTTAATTCTTGGTCAGAAGTTAGTTAGTTTAGATTTAAGTTTTAAAAATAAAAGGGACAGTTATGGCCTTATGGGTAGTTATTTCTGGAAGTTAAAGGTAGTTATTTCTGGAAGTTGTATTAGTTAGTAATAGATGTGTTGATTAGTACCAATAGTTGTGTTGGTTGCTGTCTATAAATATTCCAGGAACATAGAATTCCTGTATGTAGCTTACAATAAAAAAATCACATTCTATTCTGCATTTGATTTGTTCTTCCTATCATTTTTCTAACAATTGGTATCAGAGCGTGTGCGATCAGCTGCAAGAAAAGGGAGATCTGCCAGATCGTATAACGGAGCATTAGAGACTTCCTTGACAACAGATCAAAAATCTTCGACAAGATTCTTCCTTGCCTAGGACAAGAATAGCAAGTGGCTAGTTTTTTCCTTTGGCAGAAGCATTCAAACCAAACAGTACGGGAAAAACGAATCAGCGGGGTAGCTTTCGTTTAGTGGCTTGGAAGACGGAAAAGCACGGACTTGTTTTCTGGTTGATGGTCGATTGCAGGTGGCTTACGACCCAGGAAGGAATCAAAGTCTAAGAATTTTGTGAAAATTGTCAAAGGAATTAAAGTCGTGCAATGGAATACAACAGACAAATTGTGACTACAAGGGAAAATAGTTCACTATCTTTTCAAGTTCCAATTCTAACTGCTACAAACTACACTATTTGGTCCGTGAAGATCAAAGCAATTTTTAATGTTAATGGGATTTGGGAGGTGATCGAACCAGGAACAGAAATCGATCCAAAGAAGAACAATATGGCAATAGCATATTTGTTTCAAGCTTTGCCGGAAGAGATCGTGCTACAAGTTGCTCAGTTTATTAAAGCAAAAGAAATTTGGGATGCTTTGAAGACTCGCTTCGTTGGTGTTGACAGGGTTAAAGCGGCGCGATTACAGACACTTGAATCAGATTTTGAGACTCTAAAGATGAAGAACAATGAGTCACTTGATGATTTTGCTGGTAAAATTAGTCAACTTGCAACACAAGCAAACAACCTTGGGTCTGCATTTGAAGACAAAAGATTGGTTCGAAAGCTTTTGGGTTTTGTGCCTAAAAAGTTCATACAGATCGTTGCTACAATTGAACAGTTTGCTGACATTAACACAATGTCGTTTCAAGAAGCAATTGGAAGATTGAAAGCATTCGAGGAACGCATCAGAAAGCCAACTGAGGAAGAAGATACGCATGGTAAACTACTATTCACTAAAGGTGATGGAAAAGAGAAGGTTCACGAGCACAAATGTGAGCATTGTGGTTGCTGGAGTTCAAACCGAGAAGACTTTGGACATGGCCGAGGTAGAGGTCGGGGGTCCGGGAAAGGTCAGGATGGTGGTCGGTTTCAGCGGGATAAGAGTCACATTAAGTGTTTCAAATGCAATGAGTTAGGGCATTTTTTGAACGAATGTCCAAAATGGGATCAAAAGGAAGACATTGCAAATTTGATTGAAGATGATGATGAACCAACATTATTGTGAAGATTGGTGTGACAAACAATGATTAGGGGGGTGATTGTTAGATTTAATTGTATTGTTTAGTTCCTGGTCAGAAGTTAGTTAGTTTAGATTTAAGTTTTAAAAATAAAAGGGACAGTTATGGCCTTCTGGGTAGTTATTTCTGGAAGTTATAGGTAGTTATTTCTGGAAGTTGTATTAGTTAGTAATAGATGTGTTGATTAGTACCAATAGTTGTGTTGGTTGCTGTCTATAAATATTCCAGGAACATAGAATTCCTGTATGTAGCTTACAATAAAAGAATCACATTCTATTCTGCATTTGATTTGTTCTTCCTATCATTTTTCTAACAAACCACACAAAAACTATGGCATGGGACAAAATAGTGGAACAAAGGGAATAAAAAAAATTGAAGTCTAAAATAATGTCAGTAGCATGGCCTAAAAACCTGAATGCCGTCAAAAATGTTCCCCAGTATACCAGGGCCTAGCTCCACTGACAAAGGCTGTAATTTCAAAAGTAAAATTCTTAAAATTAATTGTACTAATCATAAACAGAATACCATATTGATCAAAAGAAAACAAGTATGTATTCACCTTGTGGGTACGCAGAACAGGATCATTAACCATCAGCCCAGCTGTTTCCTCATAAACTGCATGACAGCATATAGTTATAAATATCTTCCAGATGGTCTAGAATTCGGTATCTATCCCCATAATCTCTTTCTCATTCTTGTCTTTAACCAGGACTTCATTCAAGAACTTCTACTAGCAATTAGAATATTTTTTCTTCTTTATTAAAAAATGATGGTTTTCTGGTGGATCTTGCAAGTTGCAATTTGATCTACTCACACTAATATCAAAAGACATACCTAGTATTCACTTCCACGCTTTACCAGCCAACAGAGAAAGGGAAAAGCGTGGGAGATGGATACAAAAGAGTAACACGTTCTTGGGGAAGAATAACATATTAGCATGGATTATGAAAGAATAAGACTGAAACACATACCCTGAATTGTAGCTGAATCTCCTTCCAATCGAATGATTTCTCCAATGAGATTGTCATGCCCGACACGAACCAGCTCGTACATGGCAGCACCAGCCATTCCATCAGCAACAACAACTGGGCCTGACACCTGCACAGAGAAGTTAATACTAATAGGAAAACTAGAAAAAGACACAAGTATAGTTGTTACTTGCTGATTACAACATAGTTCAGTTGCATTACACAAAGACAAGGCTAAACCACATCAAATGAAGCATCTAAGTATGCTTAAAAGGTTATTATAAATTTATAGCATATTCTCAAGAAAGTAGTTCATTTTTGAGCTTCAAAAGCAACAACGGAAGTTCCGATATTACCATAAAGTAGGGAAAAACAAGACACAAGCAAAATGGGGCAAGCAATATCACAAATGGATAGGAGACCACTGAGCTAGAAAAGCTTACTCCGTATGCCCCAAAAAGGTGTGCATGTTTTCATTTTTGGTCCGTCCTAAAAAATTGCAGGTTTCTATACTTGGAAAGCTTAGTGTGGTTCACACCAGTTGTGTCTGAACTCTGAAATGGTGCTAAGAAGGTATCAACATGTGTGGAAGTAGCCTCACATTGATATTGGCAAATAGAAGATTCCCAAGTGCATGGCCAAGTACTTATAACGTCTTGGGTTGTGATTAGTATCTTATTAAGTTCAGTGGAAGCATTTTGTCCATTGCTACATCCTTCCTCATCTCTGGATGAAAAAACATGTATATCTCGAACTTACACAAGGGACTCTGAGAGGTGGTTGTGTACCCTGCACAGGATGTCAGGGTTCGAGTTCCCTTATTTCCAACTCAATCGTTTTTGTCAGGGTTGTGATTCCCAAGTGCACGGCCAAGTACTTATAACATCTTGAGTTGTGATTGGTATCTTATCAAATTCAGTGGAAGCATTTTGTCCATTGCTACATCCCTCCTCGTCTCTGGATGTCCAGGTATCCACCAACCCAATCTCAATGAAAAAGCATGTATATCTCAAACTTACAAAAGGGACTCTCAGAGGCAGTTGTGTACCCTGCACAGGATGTCAGGGTTCGAGTTCCCTTATTTCCAACTCAATCGTTTCTGTCTCCTCTTCAATGCATAAATATGGACCACACGGTTTTCAAGTTTCTCCTTTGTCCCAAAAAGATCTTTCTCCTATCCATTTTGGGACGTCCCAAAAAAAATTCCCACTTTACCTCTTCCCTTTTTATAAAAGAGTATGACGCCTAAAATAATTTATCCACTTGCTTATCTCCAACATCTCTTCAATATGTTTTCAAAAAACCTCTTAATATCCATGTCAAAGTGAGAAATCTATTTGGGAGGGAGAGAGTATTTAAACTAATCCGTTAAAAGTGACATAATAACTGCACAACAGACATACATATAAGGAACTGTAGCAGAATATATAATCAAACTTACAAAAGGGACTCTCAGAGATTGTGCTAGGTAAGAAGAATTAGGTCGAATCTGATTCAAAACATACACTTTTACAAGCAAGATAGGCTGTGTAGAAAGACTCGAACTGGTCGGATCAAGCAATAAATGAGAGCAAACAAGCACAGATCGAGATCAAGAAAGCGAACCTTGCGGACATAACCATACTCGCTTTCCTTTTCAGAATCCTCAAAAGTTGTCATTGGGCCTCCAAAGAGCGATGGCATTGTGGCAGATGAAAGCTGCAGGGGAAAGAGCTAAAATTCCAAGGTCGATCGGCGATGAAGCCCTCCACGATCCGATCCAATCCAATCCAATCGCGAAATAAGCTTGAGAGATAGTGATTGACGATCGGTTAGGTGTGAATTCAGGGGGGAGGTGATGAAGGAAGAATGATTGCGTTCGTAACTGTTGGATTTTACGCCAAAGAACGGAGCTGGATCCGGCGATCTGGTGCTTCGCTGGTTTGACTAAAATTCTTATACTGAGTAAAACACATCCTATGCATGAACCATGTGTCGCATTGACACCTACAACTTTACAACCGTCTTCATCATAATTTTCAGAACTGGGAGGGTGATCGAATCGGCCGAGACACCACTAGTTGAATGATGGAACTAGTGGTTCGAATGGTTGAACCAGTGGTTTACAAATATTTAAAAACTATGAATTATATATATATATATATATATATATATATATATATATATATATCTGTGTGTGTGAAAAATAATATGTAATTAAAACAATACTTCTTCTATCTGTACATAAAGAATTTATGATGTATTATTAAATTTATAGTCACTTTAATGTATTCGAGTAGTAGCATTAAAACTTTTTTTAGAAAAAGTAGTAGCATTAAATTGAAAAAAAATTACATTCTATGGGTATTTAGAAACATTAAAAGTTTATAAAACAAGAGTTGATTTTTTGGTTTAGTATTTACCCAATATTTTCAAAAAAATTCAAATGAGTTAATATTTTTGGGATATGTACTTTGTGTTAGTATCAATTGCATTAATGAATAAGAGTTTGAATCACAATTTCAACATTATATTTTTCTAAATTATAAAGATGAAAAGTAGTCTTTTTTAAAATATGTATTTTTTTAACTATAGGGTATTAAACTAATTTATGCTACTCTCTCCGTCCCAAATTATAATGTCTGTCCACTATTCACAGGGTCAAACTTCATTCACTTTCTTTCTCTATTTTCGTTAGCAATTTGATAAAATAAAATATTGTTGTCACTACTACTTTTATAGATATTTTGATGTAGTATTTTGATATGTAATATTTATTTTTTAACTCTATACCATTTGTCATATAAAATGATTTGAAAATAACTTCAGTCAAACATCATAAACCGAAACAGGCGTTATAAAATGGGACGGAGGGAGTAATAATTAACAAAAAGTAAAGTAGTAAAGATGGTGGCTACCTTGGTTTAGGAGTATGTGGTCTTGTGTTCGAAGTCTACTAGGCCGAAACTTTTGGAAAATTTGGACGCAAAAAAAAAAAAAAAAAAAAAAACTGGTTCGCCGGTTTAACCGGCCGATTCTTACCGGTTGGTACCGGTTTGAGCCGGTTCAGTGCGTGTAGCGATCTTCAAGGCTGGACTGGACCGATTTGCCTACCGGTTCACCACTTTCCCGTCCGAACCGGCCGGTCCGGTCCGGTTTCAAAAATATGGTCTTAACTCCTATCCTATCATACATCGAAAACAATTCTCCAAAATAATCTCACTTTTCGTTCTTTTTCAAAATAATCTCACTTTTCACTCTTACCAAAAATAATCTCACATTTCTGCGTGTATGCGAGTTTTGGGTCGCCGTTAAAAAACTAACGGTCACTTAACGGAAATTTTGAAAAATGCTTTTTTTACAAATAAATGAAAGTGGGATTATTTTAGGTAAATTCTTCCTTTTTCATTTTTTTAATTTCTAAATTTAAATTTAAATGTATTTTTTTGGAAAAATAATACCAAATTTTAGTGTTTTTAGAGTGAAACTAATTGTTTTTTTCAATAACCAATAATCTGGTAATAATTAGAAAATAAATTATTCTACACAATAGAGCTAATTTATTAACTTCATAGCTAACTATATTTTTTTGTAAATTGCATTTACTGTATTTTTCTTGAACTGCACTTCAAATTATTTTTTTATACTATATTATCATTATTTCTTAAAAAATGGCACTACAAAAATTCTGAATATTTTTCGATAGTTCTATATAAATATTTTTTTTGTGAAACAACATTACAATAGTTGTGAAAATAACACCACAATTATTTCTCTGAAATGGAACTTTTATTTTTATAACTCACTACATTTTCTAATGTATTGCAATTTTTTCAGCACTCTGAAATATTTATTGATAATCTTATATTGTCTATATAATTTTTTTTCTAAAATAGAACTACCCAATTTGTGATTTTTTTATAATTCAATACAATTTTTTCCCCAAAATAGTAATTCAAAAGTTGTGAAAATGGCACAATATTTTTTTCTCCGAAACGGCACTAATAAATTTTATAAATCACTACAATTTATTTGTATTGCAATTTCTATTTTGATCGATACTCTGAATTATTTTTTATTATTCAATATTATATTTTCCCAAAACAAAAAAAAATGTTAATCGTTAGACACATCTCTAAAAGAGTGTACTGTTATATTTTTAAAAATACTAACTTTAAATTTAAAATTAAAAAAAGTAAAAAGTAAATTGTTCTAAAATAATTCCACCTTTCATTTATTTGCGAAAAACAGACATTTTCTAAAACTTCCGTTAAGTGGCCGTTAGTTTTTTAATGGCGATCCAGAACTCGCACACATGTGAAAAGGTGGGATTATTTCCGGTGACAGTGAAAACTGGGATTATTTTTGAAAGAGCACGAAAAGGTGGGATTATTTTAGATAATTTTTCCAAAATGAAAATGGTGAAATAAATATTATCTTCGTCTTAATATGTTTTTCTAGTTTTTGTTTAAGAGGTATGACTGATTTTATTTTCTATTCAATTTATTTGATTGTAAGCGTGTAAAATTAAAAAATAAAATTTATATATTTAAAAACTACATAAATTTTCTATAAAGCAAGAGTTGACAAAACTATATTATTTTATCAAACAACTAACGAAAATAGGTAGAGAAAGAGATTAAAGTTTGACCATGTGAATAGTAATTGGGAAGAAAGTTTAGGACGGAGGAAGTATTTTTTAACACTATAATGTATAAATATCATTTTTCTTAGATTTATTATTTCATTGTGACCTCTCACTTGAGAAAGTCATCATTGTACAGCTAAACCACATTAGAGTTATTTTAAAATGGAAGTACAATGATTATGCTGAAATAGATATTACTAAAATGGTTAAACCACTATGTGACCTCCCATAGTACCTAATCTCTATAAATATGTCGGGTTATCTTGAAACCATCACTTTCTATTATTTCTTTATAGTGATGCTGGTTATCTAGAAGACATACTTTTTAAAAATGCAACATCATCAAATTTCAAAGGAGGAAGAAGTGTTAGTATTCAAAAATCCTCTCATACAGGTTTTAATGAAAGAAATTCTTAAAACATGCTTCTTTTGTGTTAGCATAGATTATTTCAACACTGCTTTCTGGCCAGGCCCACTTAGAGCATGTTCTTTAGCACTGGAAAAAAGAGCTGGATGTTACAAGAAACTGGAAGAATTTGACGAAACTGGAAGAAGTTAGAGGAAATTGGAAGGAACTGGAAAAAATACGAAAAAACTGAGAAAAATTAAATAAATTTAAAAAACTAGAAAAAATTGGAAAATCTAAAAAAAACTTTAAAAGGAAATTTTTGTGTATTTTTATATTATTTTCATTCTAATTCTTGTTGTTATAAATTATTAATATTGTTATTGTTATTATTGTTGTTGTTGTTGTTGTCATCAGGTTATCTTAATGAATGCCTTAAAGATAAAAAATATTTATTTTTCATACACAAAAAAAACTATTTTTGCAAAAAAATTAATTAGAATATAAAATTAGCATAAATATCAAAATGTTAAATATTTAAAAGTTATTGTGGCTATGTTGCACGTCACTTTATTTATGCAATATTTATCATAAAATAATATATTTGTAATTATACTTTATATATTACAAGATTTTGTTTTAAATATCAAACATGTCACATAATGTAATCGAACCTATTTTTCTTTGATGATTGATTTTTTTCATTACAACCCTACTTTTGGAAAAAAGACATAGAACTTTTTTTACATTTTTTTATGTTTTACTTCTACTGAGACAGCGGACAATAGAAGATAGGCCCTAGGTAATGTTGTTTGATGAACAAACTAAAGATGTAATGAGGCAGTTTAGAATTGAAATAGCAGTTAATATTCTATAATAAAGTTAAACTTAATTGAAGATACTAAATACGGAGTATAGTTTTTACAATATGATTATTTTGAAAACGATTAGATTATTTGCATTCATATGCGCAATATTTTACATATTAGATACAATAAAAACTAGATCAAATAAATAAAAGTATAACTTTTTTGTTAGTTGTATTTTAATTATTGGTGATATCATTTGTTATCTGAATTTGTTTTTTACACTTTTTGGGTCGTTTTTTCTTTTTCAAGATGTAGTTCTCTCTTGGTTTTCATAATGTAGTACTCCCCACCTCATTCCATTGTTATATTTTAGCTTAAAATATTGATGTTTTCATTATATAAATTTAGATTAAAAAAATATTTTATGTAACTATTTTATCCATAGTTTTTTCAAATAGTTTGACATATTGATATTTTCCTATTTTATCCTGTAGATTAATATACAAAAAATGGTATTATTCATATTAAAAAGTTGAAGAAAAAAATAATAATCAGTGTGAATCATAAAAATAGTGAGATGAAAAAATGAAATAATTTATAAAATATAGTTATGAACATAATAGGTGTAATAATAATAATAATAATAATAATAATAATATATTGTTTTTAGAATATTTAGCTGGGAAGTAGAAAGTTTTTGAAGAAAATAAAAATAGTTGGAAGAAACTAGAAGAAACTAGAAGGAATTGGAAAAAACTAGAAGAAACTGGAAAAAACTGAAAAAAAGCAAAAGGAACTGGAAGAATTGTAAGAAACTGGAAGAAACTGAAAAAACTAGAAGGAACTGGAAAGAAACGGAAAGAACTGAAAGAAACTGGAAGTTAAAAGTTCAAGCCCTAAAGAACAAGCTCTTAATCATTTTGGAAAGCCAAATGCAATGTAGTAATTAGTGTCCTAAATTTTTTAGGTCAACACCATGAACAAGGTACGGATTAATACTCTCTTCGTCCTTAAAGTATCATCCTCTTTTCAAATTACATTCAAATAATGTGCATGAGGTATGAAAAATGTTTGAAATACTTTCCCAAACACTTTAATGAGCAAACATATATGATCATAGGCATTCTAAATATAGGAGAAAAATACAATGGTTTTACAATTGTAAAAAATTGTGTGACTTTGGATAATAGATCCGTAGTCCCACAAAACCATACATGTTTCTTAATATGGGGCTCATCTAAATATCGAATAGTGAAATCAATCATGTTCTACAAGTATATCAACAAAGGTCACAACTTTGTTACATCATGATTCTACGCTAGTGCAAATCTAGTAGCAGAACAACCAAATGAAATTAAATAGTACTACGATAGTAGATATATGTCTCTCTATGTGACACAACATGGCGAATTTTTGGATTTGCCGTTCAATATAGATATTGTAACGTCCCAACCCGCGTAACCTGAATTAATGGATTAACGAACCGGTTTATTATTAAATTTGTATCCACATACTACATTTTTGCAATTAAATTAAAATCATTTAATTTCAAAATCCAAACATCTCAAAATAATTCAACCATTTATCAAAGTTAATTTAAACAGTACGGAAGCTAAAATGTCATTTAATAAAAATCATCTTGACATCATAAAAACAAAACCATTGTAGTATTTATTCCTTTTAAGCCTAGCATTTATACATCTCCTCCGTCTTGCAGCTCTCCGGAATGAACTGACCTTAGTCTTACCTGCGTGCAGCCAAAACAAAACAACTGCATGTTCAACAATGAGCTAAGTGAGAAATATCTAACATTTTGAATATACACATAAATGAACCCATTAGTTCACAATTGTCACATACTCGAACATTATCACCTATGAATATGGAATGATACAGAGACCCATTGACTGAGATAAGAACTATCATCAAGGTGAGTAAAGAAGATAATCGACGTAAGGTCGATGATGATGAACTACTGTACAACCAATTGACAATACTTCCTCACAAATGGAATGATGTGAAGATGTCTTGAGTGACTTGGAAGGTTACGCTAAGACGTATTGTAACACCCCCGAAACCCGGCCTATCAGAATTAATTAATTAGAAAATAATTAATTAATGAGACGGACCCGGAGTTAAATAGAAATAAATGTCAATAAGTTATAATAATTATACATTGTGTAGGGCTTGACGAGACAAATCCAACGGTGCAAATGGATCTGAATTCGGAGCAAGTTGGCTCGAAAAGTGTATTTTTCCCGAGGTACGTTATTTAATTACGGAGCACAAATCCCTAGGGTATTTAAATAACCCCTTACGTGCATATGCATGATCCCACGCCGCACGCTCACCCTTTTTCTGTTCCTCTCTCCTGATCGCATGAACAATAGAGACAGGAAGAAGGAGAAGAAGAGAAGAAGGAAAAGAAGAGAAGAAGACAAGAAGAAGGAGAAGTATACCGCCATTGTTGTCGTCGTTCCGCAAACCAGGCTTTGCATTCATGATTTAGTTTTGTTGTTTCGAGGTGAGTACGTGGAACCCTAATGTTAGAGTAAACAATTAGGTTTGAAGTCTACGTTCGTCGTCATTATAGCGATTGAATTCAATGAAAAACTTATATGATATGTTAATTCGGGTTTTCCTGGATTTTTGATAAAGACTCCGAGTAGAACACATGTATTAGGCATATGATTGATGTAGAATGATTATGTGATGTGTAATATCTGTTTGTCACCATGTTTAAACGCTGAATTGAAAGAATTAGTGTTGGTTTTTGGATGGTAAACAAGCTGGTGCAGGAAACCTGATATCTGTCACGACTGACGGTAGGTCGGTACCGCCACCCTCTTCGTTTCAACCTCCCTCTGGTGGTACGTGTCACCAAATAGTACCCATTACCGGGTGGACGGTAGGCCCTACCGCCAAGTCGGTAGAGGCTACCATGACAGGTATACCGTGCAAGAAAAGCAGACGTTCCGGGCGGTACCCAAGTACCGTGGGACAGTACCCCCTACCGTTAAGGGTACCGTGAGGTACCTGAACTGGACAGTAATACATGTTTCGTGGAGCATTGATTCCGAGGCTTGTATGTGTTGCATGACGGGAAGTAGGGGTGACAACACCCCAGACTAGACTGCTGTTTGCTATAATTCTATTTCATGGTGTTGATCCAACACATATGTGATTATGATGGGTGTATAACTCTGTCGATGCAAGCATGAGTGGGTTGATGATAAGTCGGGTTTGGGTTAGTTCTTTTTATTCTTTTTAGGCATTTTAAAGATTTTTAGAGTTTAATTTTTAGTTGTTTAGCATAGTTTTATTTTAATTTCTATTTTTTACAATCTTTTAATTTTCTTTCAAAAAATAGTAGTTTTTTAATCATTTTTTTACATTCTATTATTTTTATTTTCCCTAACCCAAAATTATTAGACATCTTATTTTTTGGAGAAAAGTGTAGCAAAAGGCCAAAACGAAGTTCAAGTTTAAAAGGAAGAGATTGAATTTGGGCCGAAGCCCAAACCCAACAAGCAAGCCCAAACTCTCCCCCTCCCTCCTTAGTTTCACGCAAGAATGAAAAGAGATGTCAGCGGCTCCTTCTTTTGCGACTTCCTCTTCGAACGCAAGAACGGATATACACGCTCCAACGTCTCTCCTTCTTCTTCGCTCCTCACTCAATGCAGCAACGGAAAGAAATTCTCAACGGGAAGAAAGGTTCGGACTATAAATTGGAGCAGCGCAAGACACAAGAAAGGGGGGGGGGGAAATCACACGGAAATAAAGCAGCAGCTTGGCCGCTGCTATGGCGGTGGCGGACGGCCGGCGTCCGGCGGTGGGCGGCGACCTCCAGCTTTGATTATGGTTCCATCATAGTTCCAATTCTTGAATTTCATCTTTTTCTCCAAGTGGTAACCCTTATTTGTCAATTTTTATTTTTTACTTCAATTCTATGTAAACGTTTGCTTTTTGTTCAATTTTTACACTTTTTTTACCTTGTTTATGTTAATTTCATAAAATTCTAAAAATGGTTGGTGTTCTTTTATGGGTTTTTTTATGTTTATATTAAATCCCTTATGAATGAGAATTGATTCAAACTAGTTTTTCTTCAATTATTGAGCAAATTGTTGTTGAATTGGTTGAATTACATAATTTGATTTCATAAGTAGGTTGGTATGTGGAATTCGGTTTTTGTTGAAGCTATTTTAGCTCCATAAAGTAGTTAAATGAACTCCGAATTCATACGTGATTCTTTATCGTGCCTTGTGTTCATTGATTTTAAGGATTTTGGACTTCTTAGCCCCATAAGTTGATTCATTTTTCTTAGAATTCGTTATTGAGTTATTATTATGTTTTCATGTGTTTGTTCGTTATTTTCATAAAATTAAGGTTGTTTAAGCTCAAAAACAATTCTCGATTTTTTGAAAATATGTTGTGTTCATCTATGTGAATAGAAAAAACGTCATTGGTTTGAGAAGTTCATGGAAATCTGTGAAATGTGCTCATCATTAGGAGAAAAAGTTTATTAAAATGCATAAGGTATTGACAATTTGTGAATAGATTATGTATGAGAGTTGAATGCATAATAGATTCTCTCTTTTATAAACTTTTTCTATAGTGGAAGTATGTTTTCATGCTTGAATAGAGAGTTGGGGTTCTAAGGTACATTTCAAAATGGGCCTTTGAATTGAATGACTCCGGGCCGTGTGGAGAGTTGACAATCCTCCATATCGTGGTTAATGAAATGAATCGACTCGGCCTTTGATTGATTTTTTCTATTCTTAAGTGCGTAAGTTACGTAGTATATTGTCTACGTGCCTATTATACGTGTAATGTTTGATTTGTGTTTGTTCTCTCTTTCATTTTGTTTCGGGTTCTTGGTGGTGTTTTTTGGGTTTACTTTAGTTGGAGAAGTTGAATATCTTTAGAGCTTGTTTTTTCCCATTTAATAAAAAAAAACCAAAAAAAAGAAAATACATAAAAACCAAAAATATTTACTTTTCATTCAAACCCCCCCCCCCCCCTTTGTGTTATATAAGTATAAGTTTTATTTAATAAGTGTATATTATAAGTACTTGTTTATAAGCTAGTTATAAATATAAGTTCTTTATACTATGTTTTTAGTATGTGTTTTATGTTTATAGTTATATTATAGTTCTTCGTTTATAAGTTACATTTATAAGTTTTTATATTTATTTAGTTATAAGTTTTATTATAAGTTTTATCATATGTGTAGTACTTAGTTTTATTTTTATATTTATTTTCGTGACAACGTATTCGCATACTAAAATGGTTTTAAAAAAATACAAACTTTCTCCGTGGGATCGACCCTTACTTGCCCTAGCTATAGTTTTTATTTGATTATATCTTGGGGGTTAGCTAAGGATATTTTATAAATTTTTAATTTGTTTTGGACCGCACGACAAGTCCTCAACAGTTGATCCAGCACACAGTAAATAAGTATCGCGTGTTGATCCAACGCGCTCGGCAAGGTAAGTCTACCCAGAGAGAATCCTCGGGACTGAGCCAAGTAGTTTGTAAGTAAGAATTTAAGCCATGTGGACCCTGCAGGGCCCAATGGCCAACCGGGTAAAAATGTAACACTCCAACCCGCATAACCCAAATCCTCGGATTAGCTAACCGGGTTGCTACTAAGATGGTATCCAAACACGACTTGACTTTTAAAACATTTCAAATAAACATTTCAAAACATCGTTTAACAATCATTAGAGTAATATTCAAAATAGTCGCGGAAGCTTAATTCATAATTCAAAACACAACTTGGGAATCATGCCCGAAACAATAATAAGTTAATTTAGATAATAAATAATAATCCGAAGTCATCGAATACTGCCACACACATCTCAGCATTCTCATCTCCTTGCGGGACTGGCTCCAAGTTCTTCATTCCCTGGATTACCTACGTGTAGCAAAGGAACAAACGCTACACGCTCAGCATTGAAGCTAAGTGAGAAATGTCTAACATACAGCTATACCCATAGATGATCCCATTAGCCCATATCATCATATGATATCATGCACGCAACATGCTCAACAACAATCTTGACATTTTACAGAATATAACATGCATAATCAATAACATCATCATTCATGAGATACAATAATAATGATATAACATACTTTCTTTTTCGTACTTGGCTCTTAACCTATGCTAGGTTAAATCTTAATTGTATTCGACTTGCCTATGGGAGTCATGACTTTCCCCTTCAGAACGAAGGTCAAGCTCAAACCAACTCGGGAGTTCATCGTTGGGTGGGTGAGATCCTTGTCCCCTTCGAAACGACAGTTCTTAGATCTGGTATACATATTTTTACCCGGACAGCCATCGGACCCACCAAGTACCACATGACTCTAATTTACTAACTTATGGCATATCTTGCCACTAATCCATTCAGGTCAGTCCCTAGAGTTTATTCTAGGTGATTCATCCTTTAATCATTAGGAATCCATAATACAATGTTCATATATCAAACAAGCATCAATCATCACAATCAAGGTACTCAAATAACGGCCTAACACTGGGTATTGGCACCTATGTTTACCGTCATGCAACACACAAAGTCTCGGAATCGATCCTCGACGTAAACAGAAGATTTGGACTGGTTTAGGTATCACATGGTACCCTTGGCGGTAGGGGATACCGACCCCACAGTACTAGGGTATCGTCCCACCGTACGTGGGTACCGACCGTGTAACTAGAACTCTAGAAGGTTCCCTTCCAGTAGGCTGTCACGGTAGCCTCTACCGACCCAGCAGTAGGGCCTACCATCCACCCGGTACCTAGGTACCATTTGGTGACAGGTACCAATAGAGCAAAGGAAAAACAGAGTGGGTGACGGTAGGCGGGTACCGTGTTGACGGTACCTGGCTACCGTCTGTCGCAGCAAAAATCAGACCTGCACCAGTTCCAGTTCATCCAACCAAAACAACATCGAATTCGTAAACTTCAAGCATTAACGGGTTCTAAATCAATACCCAACATTAACTAATATTCCCTTAAACAATTCTGAACTAAATCATGCTTTTCAAACCGTAAACGATATAAATAAGGCATTATTCACGTAGGTTCAAGTAGATCAACCATAACAATTCTACGAATGTAAAATTCAATCCTATGACTATAACCATACGTTAGATGTCCACGTACTCACCTCGATTACGATGACTAACACCACGAGACAATAACAACGAATGGGAAATCGCACAACGACGGACTTCCCTTCTTCTTCTTCTTCCTTCTTTTTTTCTTCTTCTTCTCCCTTGTTCTTCGCTGGAATCGCTGCTGCTGCGTTCTTCTGCCCTGGTTCCGATCGGCAAGCAGACACGAGAAAGAGGGGAGGGTTACGTAATATTATGGGGGCGTGTAGGGATTTTGGACGTGTATGATGTTATTTATATTTTTGGGGTTTTGGGCTCTGTATTAACTTAACGTACTTGGCCCAAAGGCACTTTCCGAGCCCACGAGCTCTAAATCAAAATCCGATTGCATTGTTGGATTCGTTCCGTCAAATCATATACAGTGGTATAAATCTTATTGTCAAACGAAGAATAATTCATAGTTTTCATAGAGTCCGTCTCAGTAATTACTTAATTATTTTTAATTAATTAATTCTGATAGGCCGGGTTTCGGGGCATTACAAAAAACGTATGTACGGGTATCCTTGAATTGCCCGGTGATCCATCAGGTGGGGATTCCACCCACCCAACGGAGAACACCTGCGTTGGTTGAGCATGACTCGCTGATCTAGTGGGAACCATCATGACTCCCAAGTAAAGTAGTAAGACCATAGTCTAGTCTAGTTAATGGGGACAGGTTTTTGGTGATCCACCAACCGTAATAAGTCCACAGGGTTGATGAGAATGACAACGACAAGTGCTAGGTAATTTGTGTGTGTGTTGATTGTATGATATTGATGTGAGTTGTGGATTCGTTTAATTGTTTGCTTGACGTTAAATATTTCTCACTCAGCGTCAATGCTGAGCGTGTAGTTGTTTGTTTGCTACATGCAGGTAATCAAGTAGATGATGATCTTAGAGCCGATCCCGGAAAGCGATGATGATCATGAGAATAAATCATATGAATTAAATCTAAGAACCTTTTTTAATAAAGGTCAAATAAATCAATTTTGACTATGTCAAAGTCATACATCTAAAAATATGATGTTATAAAAAGTATTACAAATAAATATAAAAATTATATCGTTGAATAGAGTTTGAATGTCTAACCGTAACGGTGCAAAGAGATTTCAATTTGGAAAAAGTTGGACCAAAAAAGTATACCCCGACTCGAACTAAATTTGTCCCAATCAGGCAGTAACGTACTGAATCGGCTAATATCGCATTTCCGCCATATGAAGATCGTGAATTGGAGTCTGCCTCAGCCTGTATATTCTTTTTTTCCTTCTCACTATATAAAGGAGGCCCTTCTCTCCCATTTATTCACCATTTTCCTTCAAATAAATTCTTAGAGGTAGCTATGAGTGTGGAGAACGCAGTGGTGTTGTCTGGAGAAACCAAGGTTGCCGGAGATAGTCGAGGTGATCACCGGAAGTTTCACCGGAAAATTTCCAAAACCTCTATTTAAGCCCGAGTTAAGTCCTTAGATATATCTAGTGGTTCGAATGTTCATATTGATCGTTTCTACGTTCATAAACGGTCGTTTGATTGAGTTTTGTGTTTGAATGGGTTGAATAATCAAGAATCATAAACCTTGAAATTGTTGTTAAAACTACGAACTAATGACACCAAAATGATCGTTTCGAAAGTCTATTAGACTTTTTTTGTTATGATCCAAAATGATTTGAGTGATTTTATTTTGCCTGTAGAATTCACATTCATGATTTTTTTGTTGTGCTATAGAATTCAAATTGTTGAATTGAAAAATTTGTAATTATAATTCAATTCAGATTCCACTTATTTTTATGTTATCATACAACAAAATTAGACATGAGTTCTCCAATTTCATGGCCTTAATTTGGTGTACCCAATGAAATCTTAGTGTATTTTATTTTTCTAAGGAGTATTTTTTTAATCCATTTTTTCCCAAAAAATTATTTTCTTTCCATATTGAGAGTGTTTCTCTGTGATGATGCTTATTGACTGATTGGTGATAAGTAATTTTTAACTTATAAACTGCTTATAAGTCAAATTTTGTTTTGTGCAAGTAAAAAGACTTAAATAATAGATAAATCATTTGTAAATATTTATAAATGGTGAGGAACAGTTTTGTAAATAATCTAGGAAAAACTGAGAAACGAAAAAACTAAATTAAAAAAAGTAACTAAGACCTATTTATTTTTTCTAGCTTAATAGTAGTTTATAAATCAACATATAAATACACCGAAACAGAAAAAATTACTGCGGGGTACCCTAGATTTTGTGAGAAGAACTGCTAGGTCCCATTATTTTTTAAAATGTACTCCGGGGTACCATAAAATATTTAAAAAGCTACTCCGGGGTGACATTCCGTCACTTTCTCCGTTAGTTTCCCTCCTCCTCCTCCTCCTCCTCCTCCTTCTTCTTCTTCTTCTTCTTCTTCTTCTCTCCTCCTCCTTCTCCTTCTTCTTCTCCTTCTTCTTTTTAGTGTTCTTTTTTAAGAAAAATAACAGTAATTATTATTTAGAAAAATATCACTTATTATAAAAAACACTTATAATTATTAATAGTATTATTTATTAAAAGAAATTATTTAGTAATTTTACTACTATAATTGTTTTTAAAAAATAATAGTACTTATTATTATTACTTTGTATTAATTATTATTTACTTCTTATTATTTTACTTTTCTGCTATTGTTTTAATATATAACTATTATTATTAAAAATTAATGAGTAGTTTTATTACTCTTTTTTAAGAAAAATAACACTTATTATTATTTATAAAAACATCACATATTATTTAAAATAAAACTTAATATAATAATAATAATAATAATAATAATAATAATAATAATAATAATAATAATAGGTAAGAAGAAAAAAGAGTTCAAAAGAAAAAAGAGAAGAAGAAAAAATGGGAGGATGGAGGCTAGATAAGATTCAAAGGTGGAGGAGGAGGAGGAGAGGAGAGAAGAAGAAGAAGATCGAAAATGGGGAAGAAGGAGGAGAAGTTAACGGAGAAGGGAGATTAACGAAGAAAGTGACAGAATGTCACCCCGGAGTAGCTTTTTTGATATTTTAAGATACCCCAAAGTACATTTTAAAAAATAATGAGACCTGGCAGTTCTTCTCACAAAATCTAGGGTACCCCACAATAATTTTTTCCACCCAAACATATTATCAAGTAACTTATAAGAGCCCGGCTCCATGGCCACTGGATTCCAGTGGCCACGGAAGCCACTGCCCCCCTACGGAGCTCCGTTCATAAAATTGATGATTCCTACCCCCTAACCCCCCTGTAAACCCCCCTTCCAAGTCCGGACCCAAACTAATCACCCCATCTACGTTAATTGCACCTCATAAGTATAATGTCAAAACTTTTGACTTTAAAGTCAATTATACTTACGCGGTGCAATTGACGTAGGTGAGGTGATTAGTTTGGGTCGGGACTTGGAGGAGGGGTTTACTAGGAGGTTAGAGGGGGTAGGAATCATCAATTTTATGAACGGAGTTCCGTAGGGAGTCAGTGGCTTCCGTGGCCACTAGAATCCAGTGGCCATGGAACCAGGCTCAACTTATAAATTATTCAATTTTGATCCACTTATAAAGAGAAACATAGATATTGTTTCTTTTTCTTTTTAAATTCCTTAATCCAATGCAAATTATATCGTACAACCGGCTGTACGGGAATAACTGTACAGCAGGCGGAAATAAGCGGCAGGAGCGAAGAATCGAAGAAGTTCGCGAAGGAGGAGAGGAGGGTGACGATCGAAGAAGGCCGGCGAAGGAGAGGCTACGACAAAGGGAGACGCGAAGATTGGGAGGAGGCGAAAACGATGGAGAATGGCGACGAGGGATGTGATGGTGGCGGCGGCTTTACAGGAAGCTTGGAAACCCTACGTGGGACTGAACAAGTTGAAGAGATTTGGGGATTGGAATGAATCTGATGAAGATCAGAGGAAAAGGTTAGGGATGAAAAAGCTTGATGATGGTAATGAACTTTTCAATTGTGAAAGAATTGAACAATACTTTATTTCAGAATGAGCATTTCTTTATTTGATAATGAGTATTGTTTTTTTAAGAATGAATACTACGCTATTTATTATAATTATATTAGACAAATGCGTAAAAATGAGTACTTCTTTATTTTAAAATTAGTATTATCTTATTTCAAAATGAGTACTACATATTTCAAAATAAATATTTATATTTGTACGAAAGTGAATAGTACTTTATTTCAAAATGAGTACTACCGGAGGGATGTATCTAACCTGGAGTACCTACCATATACTTCTCTCTAGAGAAGCGTGGAATTTGGGGGAAAGAAAATCCCAAAAGTCTGACATTCTAAGCTTGATAATTTGAAGATCCGGGAGAAAACCCAAGACGGCAAAGTATAAGTGAAGAAGATGTGACGGATTGATACTTCCATTCCTAATTTGGTTCTGGTAAAGATAGGCGGCGGCAATAGCGGCAACAGCGGCAACAGCGGCCATGGAAGGCAACGGTGACGGCAATACATCCACCGCTCCCACCGTTTTGACCGGCGGCAATGGTAGTAACAGTACGGAGTCGGCGGAGGCAAGGAGGACGGTAAGAATACCCAGCGCCGGTGGTGGAGGAGGATTAATAGGGAAGCCGGTTATAGTGATGATATGCGGGAGCCTGGTGTACTACCACTGCGCCTATCAGAAATCAAGCCTTGTCTCTCTCGTCTCCGACGTCTTCATCGTTCTTCTCTGTTCTCTCGCCATACTCGGCCTCCTCTTCCGCCAGATGAGCATCCCGTATGTCTCTGATTCACCACTACAATTTTTCTTCAAATTATCTGCCGATCCGTTTTCTGCAATATGAGTTGTGCATCCCAAATCTCGTGTGAACAGATTATATGCTTTAGTTAATGAACTACTTGATTGAATGAACTGCAGTGTGCCGGTGGATCCACTAGAATGGCAGATATGCCAGGAGACGGCCAATAGCGCCTTTGCCGGTTTGGCCAACACAGTTGGCGCTGCTGAATCTGTTCTTCGTGTTGCTGCTACAGGTCATGATAAGCGGTTGTTCATCAAGGTTGGTTCCCACTTAGCATTCATCCTGGAATCCTTGAGTTAGGTTTTACTCCGTATTTATTAGAATTAAAAATTAAAACCACAGTATAATGCCTTAATTTCGTTGGAGCTGTCCAATGGTATCACATTTACACCATAGTTCCTATACAATCACTCATTGCTTGAAAAAAATATTTCCTCTGTACGGTCACCCTTGAAGCATTTGCCGTGTTATTAAATGAATGTGAGGGGAATGAGGCAAGGCCTTCAGAAAACCCAGAAAGGATGTTATATTATTTGTTTTTAGGGAAATTTGTTCCCTGTCCATCAAGGAAATATCTTTTCAGTAAGCAAAACAGAAATAGTTAAGCGCTAATGTGTACAGGTTACTGTCCCTCCCCTCTTTAATATATTTGCTCTGTAAACAAGGTAAATGGCATCTTACCCTAAACATGTTATAATCATTCTCCCAAGCCTCAGTGTTGAAATGAGTTTAATGATGAGAGAGGGAGACATGATTTAAGATTACTCAAACCATAGCAATAGATACATTGAGATCACAGAAAAAGCCTCATGCAAAAATGCAAGGCTCTCTTTTTTTAGCATTAGGTACATTAATTATTTTGATGCTTATAGCACCAGGATCGAGGCTACAGTGAACATTCGTAATATGTCCTACCAGGTTGTTGCTACTCTTTACATGCTGTCTGTTTTAGGGAGGATGGTTCCTGGTGTTACCCTTGCTTATGCTGGTATGCTATCACATATCCTCATTATTATTCTTCAGTGCTAAATTTTACCCCGTATGTTTTGCCTCTATAATATCTGATATAAGATATAACAGTAATAGCATTGTCCACCCCTTCAGGATTATTTTTAAATGTATATTCTTAGTAGTTGCAACAACTCCTTTAGTCAGCTTCTATTCCTAATAGTTTCTTTTTTTAATGTTTTCATTCTCTTACAACTCTACAATTAACTGTTACAAAAAAACGAACACCAAAGACGGTGTGGAACCAACCAATCTGTTCATTGTTCCTTGTGGACATTCCACTGAAAGTAAAGGAGTAAATGCGAGTTTTCTGAACATGTTTCGGTTGCTGTAGCCGTAGGGTTTAGCCAGTACTACATTAGCAAATGTTGTGAAATAATTGGATTCCATCCATATTGAATGTGCCATAATAAAAATGGAATGAACAACATTTATTTCCGAGCGTTTGGGATATATCTGTAAATACCCATATTTGTGTCTTGCAAAACACATTTCCAAAAATCTGGAATTTTAATATAATATCAGTAGTTTTCACATGAATTCCCAGAAAACAGCCGGGAAAGTTCATTTTTACTGTGTAATAATAAACTCCTTCCACCCCACTATTTTTGTCTTTCTAACCATTTTGTCCGTCCCACTATTTTTGTATCATTCTATATTTAGTCATATTGTGTGGTTCAAATTCATTCTTACTCTCTAACACCACTATCAACCACATAATCTTGTTTTTTTAAGTTCCTGTGCCGCTCCCTCATGTCTCAGCAGTAGCGAGACAGAAGTAGTATCTTTTGTCATTCTATTTTGATTTGAGTGCACAATCCCAAACCAATCCAGTATCACGAGCTCGTTAAGTTATACTCGGAATTCCTTTATACCAGTGCCTAAAAGGCTGGTCTTTTGTTTTTCTGCAGTGTAATAAGGTATTTTGCTCTCTCATTTTTTGTGCAGGTCTGTGCTTGTTTTGTCTGTACTTGCTAATAGAGAACTCTGAATTGATCAGTTCACGCGTCTTGCGTTTTTCTGGGACGACGAGAGATTATTCGACAGCACAAGATGATAACTCATAGTTTTTTACAGCAATGTGTGTGCATTTAGTCCACGTTTCTCTTCTCTTCTATAGTTCTCTTCATTGGCATGCCATATAAGGTGTTCTGTAAATCTGTGATGTATATGAATTAGCCTTTAGCCCTCTGTTGCTTTGGAGAAGCACACAGTAAATAAAATACACTTATCTTTGACGGTAGATCTTTTCGTTTCTGGTGACCCAAATAATACTAAAAATGAACAGATCTAAAGCAATTTCTAAGGCTCCATTTGTGTTTGGTAGCACAAAAATTATGTGGATTTGGAATTGGTAATGCAAAAAATGAATTAGAATGGGTGAATTCAATTCTATGGAATTGAATCTCATGAAATTTTAATTCCATCAATTCCGTGTACCAAACGGATTCTAATTGTATTTGGGCAGGTTCATATGCAAAAAAAGCATAACCATACTCAATTCATGACAATAAGTGAGATGATTGGGTGAAACTATTGTATTCACTTATGTTGGTTTACAATGATTGGCTTCAATACAATTTATTTGAGAATTAGAGTTGAACTAAAAAAATAAATTTGCATGTTTAAAAAATATATCAAAAGTTCTACGAAATAAGAGATGACAAGAGTATATTATTTTATCAAATAAGTATTAAAAATAGGAAAAGTAAATAAAATTTGATCTTGTGAATAATAAATAAAAAACTTAATTTAGAATGGAGAAAGTAATTTTTATTTTTGGTCTCTATAAATATCTGTTTAAGTCATTCTTAAAAAAAATTATTTTGAAAATGATCCTTAAATGTAATTAACACTTCTAATTAATTGAAATGCCACACTTATTTAATACTTGACATCCTACTATTGCACATTAATTACCACTGACACGATTTCAATGTCATACATTGAGTCTTTATTCATATTATATCTCTAATTCTTAATCTTTTTAGAAATCCTATATATATATATGTAAAAGAGAGTTCAATTGTTGTAGTGTTGACATGTGGCATGCCACATGTGCATCCACATGTGCACTCACTAATGATGTGGATTTATGCATTTCAATTCGTTGGTCCATTTTGATTTTTCTAAAAGATCTTTGAATGCATTTGCATAAAACTTTTTTCATTTTTTAATAATTCTATAAATATATATTTCATCATTGTAAAATATACTCCATATTATATATATAAATATATATAATTATTTTTATACTATCCACAACTTATTTTAGTTTATTACTTTTTAAAAAATGATTATATAAATTTAATCACATATGCATATATATTAATTAAATAATTTGTTTCAAAAATTTTATCTTATTACATTATTTATTCTATTCCTACAAATATTTTTTAACAAACTAAATAAAATAAAATTGCTTTTGTTGAAGGGTAACGACTGACAAGCAACATTATGACACATATACATTCTCTAATGATGTATCATTATGTAATTAATCCACTTTTTATTAAAATATTTTATTAATTTAAATTTTTTTTATTAGTACTAAATTCAATGACCATTAATTTTGTAGAATTTTTTTATTTTTAAATAACATACCAATATATATTCAACCAATTTAAAATATATTTTGTCGCTATTAAAAAACTAAAACAACTAAAATTATATTTCTACAATCTCAGAAATTTAGAATATATACGAGCCCGTGCGAAGCACGTGGTTAACACTAGTATAAGATAATAGAATTTGAAAATTTGGAGATGTAATTTAATGAATGACACAACTTTGGAAATGGGAATTATGTCAAGTTAACTAGAATTCCAAGACAAAGATATTGAATACGAAATAAAGTATGTTATCTTAACAAATTAGAAATCTTAATTGCATTTAGGATTCATTTTCAAAATAAATTTTTTTTATAAGGATGAGTTTAACAAAAAAAAATTGCATGGACCAAACACAGAAGTTGCCTATTCTACAACGTCAAATAGCTCCAATGCCTCATGTGCTTAGAAAAATTGGCACCAATACTGATGGGTGAATTCCACCCAGAACCGGTCAAAGAAGACGCTCAAATACTCGACCGGTCAAAGTAGATTTTCCAGGATGGGAGACCTCAATCATCAATAGAAGAATACTTGGTTAACCAAAAAGTACATCGGATAGTGTACCGGTCAAACGACTTTATTGCCTAATCCACTCCCTGAGTTTCCATCGACTCAACCCTCCAGAACTACCCGGTATGTTTCCTAGGGTTAAAGGGTGTCGGCAGAGAAGAATCCAAAGAAGATTGGATTGTAGTGGCTAGTATCGCTGGAGGATCAATGGAGATGCTAAAGTAATCCGTCCAAGCCAATACGCGACAAGGGAGCAATCTCCCTCGCAAGATGACAAAGCAGCTAAAGGACGAAGGCCATCACCTCCCACCATCCAAGAACGTGCCTCAACGTGGGCAAGCGGCGGTTTGTCCCCTGCAGCTCAGTATATATACCTGTGTAACCCTCAGAATTGGGGATCCGAATTCCTTCTCTCTAAACTCCCTTGTAAAAACTCCCGTGTATTCTCCTATATTTATAATATCAATTGGGCTACAGGTGTTTCCACCTACAGTCCTCCCGGTCATTTGTGTGTTTTTACCTTTTTACTTCCCGAATCAAGTAAACAATCCTAGACTCGGTCTAGTATAGTTTACCCGGTTAGGTAATTTACACCATCAAATACCTTCTTTGTTTTCAAAATTTATTTCTAAAATTCTCGTCGTCTCAAAAAATTACACCTCTCCTCTGATCATTTTTCTGGTCATTTTCCGGCGAAGAGGAAGGAGCATTGGTGACTTATTTTCTCAAACCATAAAGGGCAACAGAACCCACTTCTCATTTTTCATTTATTTTTTTGGCTTTTTTTTTTCCTTTTTTAACTCTTTTTTTCATCTTTTTTTCCTTTTATCATAATGATTTAAATCATAGTTTAAAAAAGTAGACCAACCGGTTCTAACTGGCCCGGCCTTTTAGACCTCTTGGCGTAGTAAACCTGTATAAACCGGTAAGAAGCGGCCAGTTCATCCGGTCGATGATGTTTTTTTTTTGCAAAAATTGGCCGAAACATTATTTCATCTCTAGCATTCAAACTTTAGACCTCTTGTATGTTATATCAAGAGCTCCACAACCTAAGCAAGACTATTTTTTGTTATATACTTGTTCCAAGTAGTATATACTCTGTAATTAAAAAAATAAATATGTTTTAAAAGATCTCTTTATTTCTTAAACTAGGATTTCTAACATTTAAAAATACAACTATTTCTAAAATGATGTGTCACGAAAAAATTCATTTGAGGTTTTTTGGATATTCGACAAAATATATAAAGAAAAATAAAACATCCTTTTTTTATAAAACGTTTAATGTACTTCTCGATATGTAAATTTTATTTTAAATATATATTCACTAATAAAATAAATTAAAGTGATTATAACTTCAATAAAATATCAAAAAGTTTTATGATACAGACGAATGGAGTAATTTTAATTTTATACAAAATAAAAATTACACACACACACACACACACACACACACACACATATGTCTGTGTGTGTGTATTAAATATGTTTAAGCCACAGATTCGACAAGTGAACTAGTACTTTAACCGATTCGGTCACCAGTTCGGTTATTGAAACTGTGTTTTAAAAAATCTAAAATTATTTGTGTTTGAAATAAAAAAAGAAAAAAAATTAACATATACTCCATCTATCTCAAATTAAACATTTTCATTTTTTTCTAGAGTAACGAAGGGGGGAAACTCGAGGAGTAACGAAGGGGGGAAACTCGATGAAAACAAACTTTTCCTTCCATCCCCGGTTACTCTGGGGGACTTCGAAAATGAACTTCCTACCGGTACGGGCTTTGAAGAATACAAAACCTTCGCAGCCGGATCCCCCCGGTAGGACTTCAAAGCAAAAGAGAAAAAGACGCAAAGAGGGGAAGATTTTCAAATGAGTACAGATATTTACAAAGGAATGGAGATACCGGTGGGCGTTAGGTGTTATTTGACCGGGCAAAATCCTAAACGCATGGCAGACTTCGGTAAGGAGGGGGCAAAGGGGAAAAACTATGCCCGCATCCAGTGATATGGTGTGGAGTCCTATCCTATCCTCCCGGTGGGGTTCAACAATGTTGGGCCAGTTGGGTTCATACAGGAGGGTATACCCATCCGGGAGCCTCCTACGAATTTTATTCAGAGCGATTTTGGATACACGGGAAGGGATGTCAAGGACGTAGAAAGTGGGAAGCGGAAAGTAACTGGTAGCATGAAGCCGCTCCTCCCATGCATCCCGGGTTTCGTTTTCAGGGTCTTAGGGACCCGGTTCGTCATCGACCGGGTCATCCCTCCCCACGAAAGTTTCACCGGGCATCTGGTTAACAGGATGCGGGTCGGGAATAGAGGAGTTGGGAACCTGACCGGGCGTGGAGTCAAGAGAAGAAGACCCGGTCGAGGAGGAGGAGTTGGAGTCCTCAGAGGAGCGGTCCTCTGAGGACGAAATCCTATCGCTAAAAGAAGACATGACCGGGAAAGAAAGTAGAGGAGGAAGGGGAAACTTACTTGACTCGAAGGGCTGGATAGCGAAAGAGAAGGAACTTGACCGGTGAAAGCTCTGGAAGGCGAAGTGCGAAAAGTGAGAAGAGAAGGGGGTTGGAGGCCTTTATATAGGAAGAGGAGGGCTGAAAGAAGCGACGTGGCCTCTTCAAGTTGCGCCGCGTCAGGCGGAGCAATGATGACCCAGTGGCAGGCGAAATGACGGGTCTGCAGCAGACTGATTGCAACGGTTGATGCGCGACATGTGGCAAAAGTCAGAGTTTGAAATTCAAATACCAAAAATTTTAGGCGGGAAGAGCCAAAATTTCAAAATTGGAGTCCTATTTCAGACTTTTTACTTCCCGCTCATGACAAATTGCATGACCGAGAAGTGGAGGGCTTATTGATGGGTGTATTCCACCCACGACCGGTCAAAGGAGAAGACCAATTAGTTGACCGGTCAATCTCGAAAGTTTTGGAAGGGAGACTTAAATCGTCAGCAAAACGATATATCATCGGCCAAAAGATGACCGATATACTTCATGAAAAAGTATACCGGTCAAACTACGTTGTCATCCTATTTATTCCAGACTTCGATGAATTCATCACTCGGAGATTACACGGTGTAGTTTCTAGGGTTGAAAAGTGTCGGCAGAAGAGAATCTACGAGGGCTTGGCGTGTAGCGACCCGTGTCAGTAGAGGACAACTGGAGATGTTGAAGAATCCATCCAAGGCACTACTCGACAAAGGGAATAATCCCCCTCACAAGGCGACAAGGCAGCTCAAGGACGAAACCAGTCACCTCGCACCACATCAGCATCGTGCCCCCACGTGGGCGCACGTGGTCCTGTCCCCCCTAGCCTAGTATAAATACTCATGTAAACCTCAGAAAGAGGGATCCGAAGGCACTCTCTCTAAACTCCCTTGTAAAAGCACCCGTGCATTCTCCGTTATAATACAAACTGGGCTACAGGTGTTCCACCTAAAATCCTACCGGTCAATCTGCGTGTTTTTTACCTTTCTTACTTTACCAAATCAAGCAAACTATTCTAGACCTGGTCTAGTGTAGTTTGACCGGTCAAGTAATTTACACCATCATTTTTGGCGCCACCCGTGGGACCGTTAAGGTTTCTTCTCCTAAACACAAACCTACCCACCAAAACACCACTCGAAATGTCTTCCAGCCAACAAATCAACGCTACTTCCGCTCAGGTGCAAGCCACCAATGAGGGTACTAGCATCCCTGTGGCTGCCACCTTACCGGTCATTTCAGCCCCGGTGTTGCCTTTGGGTCTGAGTTCTGTCCCAACGCCTAGCGTAATCAGCCCATTCACGACCCCCGTCCCTTCCGCTGGACCGAGGGTCACGTTCCCACCAAACATGACTCAGTTCATGAATGACCCAGCAAACCTACAAGCCATCCAGGGCTTTGGCCAGGTCATGGCCATGTGCCAACAGAATGGGGGATGCCTTTTCTCCCTGGTATGTTCTCGTTCGCTCTTCCAGGCGCGGGAACCATGCCCCTACAAGCTCCGATGGCGGTGACGTCGTTCCAGACGCCGATGCCGCAACCATCACCTTTCCAGCCCCAGCTGGTCAGCACCATGGCCCCTGTCAACTTGACCGGCGCACTTAACGCTGCAGGGCCATCGCGTCCCCCGCAAGGTACGAATCCGCAAATCACCCCTGATGGTCATTGCGTCTCAATTGAGAGTGATGACGGCGAGTGGGACATTCCAAGGGCCCACAAGAAGAAGAAAGGAAAAAACATCCGGCCAGCGACCTCCCGAAACTCCGCCTTCGAAAGGCTGGGGGATAGGGAGGAAGGCCAGAGGAAGTCAGCCAAGCAAAGGCTGGGGCAGAGCGTTGCCCATGTGAGCGCGTTCGCCCGGCTAGGTGAGGTGCGGGAAGCCGAGCCTGCCCGCACCCGGCGCTCCCGGTCTAACCGGCAGGAGCCAGCGAGGACGAGGGCCTCTCGTCAGGAAGAGGAAGCAGAGAGCCAGCCCAGGTTACCGGTGGCGAACCGGTTGACCATCCCAAATGACCGGGTCCAGCAGATGGAGGCAAAACTAGAGAGGCTGGAGAAGAAGGTCGGAGAGAAGAATGACCGGGACAAACCCCTGGCAGGGTCCCCGTTCACCACAAGGGTCCATCTGACACCTTTCCCGCGAAAGGTCAAGATTGACGCCCCTAGGTTCACCGGGAAGGAAGATCCGGAAATCCATCTGGATTCCTTCAACCAGAGTGCGACCATGAACGGTTGCACCGATGAAGAAAAGTGCCTTCTTTTCTTCCAGACCTTGCGGAACCGAGCCACTGAATGGTTCAATAAGCTTCGCCCGGGAAGCATTCATTCGTTCAGTGATTTGGCCTCAAAATTCATGGCCAAGTTCCAGGAGAATTGTACTAAGAGGAAGAAATTCACCTATCTTAGTACAACCGGGCAGAGGGAATCTGAGAACCTTACTCAGTTCCTTACCCGGTGGAAGGAATGGGTAGACAAGGTGGAAGAAATGGATGACAAGACCGTCTTATCCCTCCTCTTGAATGGCTTGCGTGCCGGGGAACTATACAAAGAGTTCTGCCGGAAACCCCCAGTCACGTACCAAGAGGCCTACCACACTGCATGGGAGTTTGCTGAGGCTGAAACCCAGCTCCGAGCAAAGAGAGAAGCTGAGCATGGTCACAAGCCCAAGCCGGTGCAAGTCAAGAAGGAGGAAGTCCCGGGACCTAGCCGACCAAGGCACCACTATGACCCGGTTGTCCGTGTGGTCAATACGGAGGAATGCCAAGAAATCCGGAAAGCACCAGTCATTCTTCCGGAAAACCCTACCGGTCAAACAGGGCGGCAGTGGTCGGGCACCTATTGTTCGTACCACAGGTCGGATTCCCATAACACCTCCGAATGCAAAAGTGTTAAGGGGGTCATCCGGTAGATGATCGACAGTGGAGAGCTGGGCAAAGATTACTTGCAGAAAGTCCAGGAGAAGAGTCATCAATGGGTTAGGCCGACTGCCCCAGGAGATGACCGGGACAACGACCGGCGGAGGAATAACCGGCCAAGGGAGCGGCAACCTGCTCCCGAAAAAGAGCACATCGGCATGATCTTCGGCGGACCTGAGGGTGGTGATTCAGCCGCGCAGCGGAAGAACTGGGTCCGGAGCATTTATGTTGGTGAGGTAAGTGCTGAACCGCCCAAGCGTAAGCATACTAGAAGGGAGCCGATCGTCTTTACTGACCGAGATCTCCCTCCTACCGGTGAAGATCACAATGATCCATTGGTCCCATGGACATTAATGGGGTGGATGTCGCCCGGGTACTTGTTGACACCGGGAGCAGTGTCAACATCTTGTACTTGGAGACTTTCCAAAAACTCAGGTTGTGTCGGACATAACTTGAACCCCTCAAAACCCCTCTCTCAGGCTTCACGGGAGACACCGTTGAAGCTGAAGGATCCATAGTTCTACTGGTCGAACTAGGATCAGGTGAAAAGACCGTGTGGAAGAAGATGCGGTTCATAGTTGTGGACATCAAATGCGTCCACAACGCAATTCTTGGAAGACCAGGCATCAATAGAGTCGGGGCAGTGATTTCCATGCCTCATCTATGCATGAAGTTCCACACTCCAGGTGGTGTGGATGAGGTGAAGGGCGACCAGAGGAACGCCCGGGAATGCTATGCCCAGGCAGTCAAGAAGATGACCAAGGGGGTCAATGTCATCTCCCAAGAAATCACAAAGGGAGAGACCCAGGAGAAATTGGAGCCCGAGGCCAAGACGGTGGAAATCGAACTTCACCCGGGTGATTCTTCGAGGATGGTCAGAGTTGGAGCAAATCTCCCCAAGGATCTTAAGGTAAAGATTACACGGGTCCTCTAAGAATACGCGGGCATATTCGCATGGAGCGTGGCGGATATGCCCGGGATAGATCTCTCTGTTATCTGCCACCGGTTGGCCGTGAGGGAGGGAAGTCGACCGGTACGACAGAAGAAGCGGTACCTGGCCAGTGACCGGCGAGACTTCGTCAAGAAGGAAGTGAAGGACCTCCTCAGTGTTGGTCACATCCGGGAAGTCAAATACCCAGATTGGCTAGCCAACGTTGTCCTTGCTCCCAAGGGCGACACGTGGAGAATGTGTGTGGATTATATGGACTTGAACAAAGCTTGTCCGATGGACTCATATCCCCTTCCCAGTCTAGATCAAATGGTGGACGAAACTGCGGGGTGCGAACTCCTAAGTTTCATGGATGCCTTCAAGGGTTACCACCAAATCTACATGGCCAAGGAAGATGAAGAGAAGACATCATTCCTCACACCCGAAGAAACCTACTGCTACCGGGTAATGGCGTTTGGCTTGAAGAACTCGGGGGCGACCTACCAGCGCATGGTGAACAAACTCTTCAAGCCACTGTTGGGAAAGACCATGGAAGCATACGTCGACGACATGCTGATCAAAAGCCAGGTATCTCTCAACCATCCGGCTGATATGCGAGCCACGTTCAATATCATGGCAAAATACAACCTCCGGCTAAATCCTAAGAAATGCGTCTTTGCGGTTCGTACCGGGAAGTTCTTGGGATTCATGGTGACCAAGAGAGGGATAGAGCCCAACCCAGAGAAAATCCGGGCCATCACTGAAATGCGAGCCCCTACCTCCGTTAGGGATGTTCAAAAGTTGACCGGTCGTTTAGCGACCCTCAGCCGGTTCCTTTCCCGGTCAGCTGAGAGATCCCTGCCCTTCTTCAAAGTTCTGAAGAAGGCCAACACATTTGCATGGGACGAAGAATGCCAGAGGGCACTTGAGGAGCTGAAAGAGTACCTAGCGTCGGATATTGTATTGTCTAAACCCGAACCGGGTGAAACTCTGTATCTGTACCTGGGAATTTCCCCAAATGCTGTAAGCTTCATTTTAATAAGAGATGATGGGGCACAAAATCCCATTTATTATGTGAGCAAAGCATTAAACGGAGCTGAGAGTAGATATACGGCGATGGAAAAGACAGCCTATGCGCTTTTCATCTCCGCAAAAAAGTTAACATCCTACTTCCAAGCTCACCCGGTAGAAGTCTTGACTGACCAACTGCTGGGTGCAGTGCTGTGAAATTCAACATCTTCCGGGAGGATGGTGAAGTGGGCGATGATGTTAACTCAATTCCACATTGAGTACCGACCAAGGTCGGCAATTAAGGGACAGGCCCTTGCTGACTTCCTAGTAGAAATGATTGGTCTAACTCCAGACTTACCGGTCAACAAGCCCACTGAGCAATAGTGGGAGATGGCAGTTGACGGGGCATCCGGTCGTAGAGGATATGGGGGTGGTATCGTGTTCACCACCCCAGAAGGGTTCAAGATCTACCATGCAATCGTCTTCAACTTCAAGATGACGAACAATGAGGCAGAGTATGAAGCTCTGGCTGGAGGGCTCAGGCTTGCCCAAGCCCTGAAAATCAGCCGGGTCAGTATCAAATTAGACTCTAGCCTGATTGTTGGGCAAGTAACCGGAAACATGGAAGCAAGGGAAGGACGCATGGCACAGTACAAGGACCTTGTACTTGCCCTGTTAAAAGGCTTCGAAGAGTTCAAGATCGCCCAAATTCCCCGGGCAGAGAATGCGGATGCAGACCTTCTCTCCAAGTTGACACAGTATGCTCCCGAGCATGTTTCAAAACTTGCCCGGGTAGAGATCCTTGACCGTGCAAGCATCGAAAAATTGGAAGTTGCCGCTATAACGGCCGGAAGCCAATCTGACCGGTCAAACTTGGTCGGGGAGGACGACCATTGGATGTATGATCTGATGGAATATTTGATGGATGGGAGCTTGCCAGAACAAGATGACCGGGCAAGAAAAGTAAAGCTCAGGGCACCCCAATTCCAGGTTCTTGATGGAAAGCTGTATAAAAGGGCATTTGGGGGGCCACTCCTGAGATGTCTAACTAGCCGAGAGGCTGAGCGAGTCATAGCGGAGGTCCACGAAGGCGTATGCGCGGCGCATCAAATGTCCCGTACGCTTTCCCAGTGCATCATCCTATTGGGGTATTACTGGCCAACAATCGTCCAGGATTGTGAGAGGTACGTTCAGAAATGCAGAACGTGCCAAGTATTCTACAAGTATCCCGGTAGACTGGCGACCTACTACCACCCCGTATCGAATGTCATCCCATTCGCTAGATTCGGGGTTGATATCATTGGAGCCTTTCCAATCGCCCATGGAGGGAAGAAGTTCGTAATCGTAGCCATCGATTACTTCACCAAATGAATCGAGGCCGAAGCATTGGCCAACATTACCACGCAACAATGCAAGAAATTCATTTGGAAGAACATCATCACGAGGTTTGGAGCACCCATGAACCTCATCACCGACAACGGTCCACAATTCCGAAATCCGAGGTTCACCGAATACTTGGAGGGCTTCGGAATCAAGCACAATCGCTCCTCGGTAGCATACCCCCAAGGGAATGGCCAAGTCGAAAACGCCAACCGAACAATTGTGGATGGTCTAAAGAAACGGCTGGGAGAAGCAGGAAACAAGTGGCTGGAAGAGCTCCCGCACATCGTATGGGCATTCCGAGTAACACCCAGGAGGGCTCACGGGGAAACTCCATTATCTCTAACCTATGGGTGTGAAGCAAGGCTGCCCATCGAAGCTGAATTTCCAACGTTCCGGGAATCAAATTATCAACCCCAACAAAATGAAGAAGACCACTTGGCCGAGCTCAACTTGGTCGAAGAACGAAGAATGGCCCTGGAAGTTAAAATGAGTACATACCAACAAGTTGTGAAGAAGTACCATGACAACAAGGTTGGGCCGCGGTACTTCCAAGTTGGGGATGAAGTCCTACGAAGAAGAGAAGCAAGTAGACCCGGCGATGGAGGAAAGCTGGCGAAAAACTGGGACGACCCATACAGGGTTAGAGCCATCATTCGACCAGGAACGTATCGATTAGAAACTTTAGATGGTGTACCGGTAGAAAGAACTTGGAATTCCCACCATCTTCGCAAGTTCTACAAATGATTGTAATACTAGGCGAGGCCTAACCACATTATCAATCAAAGTGATGTTCAATACTCTACTTGGTAGCGACAGAATTGATAAGTCGAACCTATCCTAGAAGGGCTTCTTGGGTGGATCGAATCCACTTGGATAAGCCAACTGAGACACAGGCCCGGACCTGGCACGCTGGTTACTACACTGGTCTTGCTCAGTATAATAGAAAAAATATTAAAACCCGGAAGAGGGGCCCGGAAGAGGGTATGCCTGCAAGAGGGCTGGACCTGGAAGAAGGTTCGAACCGTACTTACACAGGCCCATGAGGTTTGACTGGTGTCGGGAAATCAGCCGGCGCCGTCAAATTGATTGGGGACTAAAAGATGCCCATTAAAAGAAATAGAAGGGGATCGTCCACTGTGGCGCATCCTGTTTCCCCCTTCTCAGGGAAGACTTGAACGGGAGGGTGAGCTAAGGCCTTCCCGGGATGGTAGAAATCAAAGGGCCATTAAAAGACTTAATCACCCGGAAGAGGGGGCCCTGGAAGAAGGGTGCATTTGAACCTTGGAGAGGGTTCGAAACCATTCGACATGGTTAAATCTCCAGTATTCTTACCGGTTAAGGATACTTCAAGAATTACTAGGTTACAGGTGTTTTCATCTACAACCTACCGGTCAAGTAAAAAAATAAGAATACCCCGGTTGGGTATGGGCACAGCAGAACTTCGAAAGTTCTACATCCATCGGAAGGCAAGGCAGTTGACCGGTCAAACCATGGAGTGGGAATTCACCGGTCAAATTAAACTTTATCAAAGAATTTGTGAAGCTATCCAAAAAGCCAAAGTAAAGTTCAGCTGGTTCACTCTAGTTCAACCGGGTTGGACTTAGCGTATTCAAAAACAAGCCAAGAAAGCGAAAATCAAGGTTTGACCGGCCAAAGTTACTCGAGCTAATCCTTCAGATGAAGTGATCAAAGAGAACTTTGAAGTTCCACCGGTCGAAAACAATTGAGAAGTGGCCTGGTTTATGTACCGGTCAGAATTTCTATGATAAGTATTCTAAGAAGCAAGAGCAAAGTATAAATCAACAAACAAGCAGATATGGAAGATTAACCGGGTAGGAAAACAAACATGGCATTTAAGGCAGGAAATGTAAAATGTTTACAAGTACGCCGGGCATACCCGGGGAAATTTCTGCTCAATGTTTTACAAAAACAACCGGGCGCAGCCGGGGAGATCCTAATCTAGGGGGAAGGGGGGAGTTGGCTCTTCTTCCGGGATTGGAGCCAGGCCATAGGATGCAGCGCTGAAGTTCGGATCTCTTCTGAGCAGTACACGGTGAGAGGCGATCCTGTCCTTCTTTTGACCGCTCTTGAATCCGAAGGATCCAATCGCGGTAATCATCTTCTTTCCTTCAGGCTCCCGGTACAGAAGCGTGAAGGACTCCATCGTCGTCTCTGGAGTCGCCGTCATCACCCGGGCAGCTTCAGCCTTATTCTCTTCCACCCAGGCAACTGCGCGCCCGGGGAAGGTTTCTTCCTTCTCCGCTACTTCCCTGTTGGCTTCAGAGACTTCATCCAGGAGCCGGCCATTCTCCTTCTTCAGTTGAGAGATCTCGGTCTCCATTGCCCCGGCCAGCCCAGACAGCCGGATCAGCTCATCAGCCTGGCTCCTCAGGATGAGTGCCATCAATTCTTTCTCCTTCTTTAGCCGGTCGACTTCAGAAGGGGAACTCATCCCCAACCGGTCCACTGTGTGCGGCCCAATCTCCCCCGCCTGCACAAAAACGAAACAGACCGGTAATTTTCTCGATAGAGGAAGAAGAAAATAAAGACCGGGATAGCGGCAGGACTTACCTCCTTCAGCCTCAGCCCCAGGTTGATGAAGGCCTCTTCGATGGTCTGACCGGCCGGCTCAGAATCCGGCCTTGCCCTCTTCTTAGCATAAGAAGGGTGCGTGGTGGCGACCTTCTTCGTTCGCCGACCGGTCTTCTCCTTCTCCTTCCCCTTAGACCAGTTGTCTTGGGGCTCGTCTTCATCAAGGATTTCCACGGTCTCTGGATTGACCGGGAAGGTCCTGGCAGTGTTGGCTTGGGAGCCCCCGGTCTCCCTCGCTGGTTGGTCGTCGGGGATGGCGAACTCCTCGAACTCCATATCTGCAAGAGTAGCTAAAACCGTTAAGTACAAACAATGGTACCGGTCAAAGCGCAAATCACAAGGAATGAAAAGTACCTGCGTGGTTATGGCCCTCAGCCTCTGCAGTGTTGCCCGGGGAGGGTACCCCGCGCCCCGCTGCTTCATGGGCCTGGGAGGTACCCTCACCACCCGACTCCACCCTCCAAACCCAGCTGCCATAATGAAAGATCCTCCCAGAGAAAGGATCCCCGCGTATAAGGACTTCAAGATTCGCTTCCAAGTCTGGGGAGGAAACCGGTGCAGCATACTCTTGGTCGAGGAGATGGTCGTTCCATTTCAGACCGGCCAGAGGAGTAACGAAGGGGGGAAACTTGATGAAAACAAACTTTTCCTTCCATCCCCGGTTACTCTGGGGGACTTCGGAAATGAACTTCCTACCGGTACGGGCTTTGAAGAATACAAAACCTTCGCAGCCGGATCCCCCCGGTAGGACTTCAAAGCAAAAGAGAAAAAGACGCAAAGAGGGGAAGATTTTCAAATGAGTACAGATATTTACAAAGGAATGGAGATACCGGTGGGCGTTAGGTGTTATTTGACCGGGCAAAATCCTAAACGCATGGCAGACTTCGGTAAGGAGGGGGCGAAGGGGAAAAACTATGCCCGCATCCAGTGATATGGTGTGGAATCCTATCCTATCCTCCTGGTGGGGTTCAACAATGTTGGGCTAGTTGGGTTCATACAGGAGGGTATACCCATCCGGGAGCCTCCTACGAATTTTATTCAGAGCGATTTTGGATACACGGGAAGGGATGTCAAGGACGTAGAAAGTGGGAAGCGGAAAGTAACCGGCAGCATGAAGCCGCTCCTCCCATGCATCCCGGGTTTCGTTTTCAGGGTCGTAGGGACCCGGTTTGTCATCGACCGGGTCATCCCTCCCCACGAAAGTTTCACCGGGCATCTGGTTAACAGGATGCGGGTCGGGAATAGAGGAGTTGGGAACCTGACCGGGCGTGGAGTCAAGAGAAGAAGACCCAGTCGAGGAGGAGGAGTTGGAGTCCTCAGAGGAGCGGTCCTCTGAGGACGAAATCCTATCGCTAAAAGAAGACATGACCGGGAAAGAAAGTAGAGGAGGAAGGGGAAACTTACTTGACTCGGAGGGCTAGATAGCGAAAGAGAAGGAACTTGACCGGTGAAAGCTCTGGAAGGCGAAGTGCGAAAAGTGAGAAGAGAAGGGGGTTGGAGGCCTTTATATAGGAAGAGGAGGGCTGAAACGAGCGACGTGGCCTCTTCAGGTTGCGCCGCGTCAGGCGGCGCAATGATGACCCAGTGGCAGGCGAAACGACGGGTCTGCAGCCGACTGATTGCAACGGTTGATGCGCGACACGTGGCAAAAATCAGAGTTTGAAATTCAAATATCAAAAATTTTAGGCGGGAAGAGCCAAAATTTCAAAATTGGAGTCCTATTTCAGACTTTTTACTTCCCGCTCATGACAAATTGCATGACCGAGAAGTGGAGGGCTTATTGATGGGTGTATTCCACCCACGACCGGTCAAAGGAGAAGACCAATTAGTTGACCGGTCAATCTCGAAAGTTTTGGAAGGGAGACTTAAATCGTCAGCAAAACGATATATCATCGGCCAAAAGATGACCGGTATACTTAATGAAAAAGTATACCGGTCAAACTACGTTGTCATCCTATTTATTCCAGACTTCGATGAATTCATCCCTCGGAGATTACCCGGTGTAGTTTCTAGGGTTGAAAAGTTTCGGCAGAAGAGAATCTACGAGGGCTTGGCGTGTAGCGACCCGTGTCAGTAGAGGACAACTGGAGATGTTGAAGAATCCATCCAAGGCACTACTCGACAAAGGGAATAATCCCCCTCACAAGGCGACAAGGCAGCTCAAGGACGAAACCAGTCACCTCGCACCATATCAGCATCGTGCCCCCACGTGGGCGCACGTGGTCCTGTCCCCCTAGCCTAGTATAAATAATCATATAAACCTCAGAAAGAGGGATCCGAAGGCACTCTCTCTAAACTCCCTTGTAAAAGCACCCGTGCATTTTCCGTTATAATACAAACTGGGCTACAGGTGTTCCACCTAAAGTCCTACCGGTCAATCTGCGTGTTTTTTACCTTTCTTACTTTACCAAATCAAGCAAACTATTCTAGACCCGGTCTAGTGTAGTTTGACCGGTCAAGTAATTTACACCATTAATAAAAATCAAATTTAAAAAGAAATTAAAAAACCCTTCATAGTCAAAAGAAAAATATAGAGAAAAATATAGAAGTTATTAAAAAATAAATGAAAAATGAGTAATGAGCACGAGTGCCCCTATATTTGGTAAATAGACACCAATACTACAGAGATATTAGAAATAATTTTAAAAAGTGAGGTATCAGTGTGTGTTTTCCAAAATGACAGAGGGTGCTAGAGCAATTTGACCCTTTTTACAAGAACTAAAAACATATTTAATCCTTATTTTAATCCCTATGTTTGGTGGATTAAAATTTTGAAAAGTTTGAGCTTGGCTTATTCAGCGGGTAAATTTCACAAATGGTACCTGAACTTTAGCTGGAATTTCGAAGTGGTACCTGAACTTCAAATCCTTTCACAAAAATCCCTGAACTTACACAATCCTTTCACTAATGAGCCATTAGCCCGTTTCTAGGTTAACTTCCGGTCATTAGGGCCAAATTCGAATTTTATATATTTTAAAATTTTCAATTTGACCCCATTTCTTCTTTTCTTTTCTTCCACGCCACGCCGCCGCCGCCCGCCGGTCAAAGTCGCCGGAAAATGAACTTTTTCCGATTCCGGCGGGACCAATGTCATTCTCTTCGTCTTGAGACGAGGATCAATAATATCCAAACCATTTTGTCTAATTTGGCCTGTAACTTCTCGAATCTGAATTTTTCTACTCGAAAAAACCCTAAAATTCGAAATTGGATCCAAAATTGGGGGTTTTGCAAATCTTCATCAAATCTTGCAATTGAGGGGTCCTTGGAGGTCGCCCGGATGCCACGACCGCATTGGCGTTGGTGCCCGCCGTCAATTTCGCCGGAGTTGGCCGGAAAACGCTCCGACCCGCCGGCGGTTTCCGGCGGGTCGGAGCGTTTTCCAGCTAAATACGGCGAAATTGACGGCGGGCACCAACTCCAATGCGGTCGTGGCATCCGGGCGACCTCCAAGGACCCCTCAATTGCAAGATTTGATGAAGATTTGCAAAATCCCCAATTTTGGATCCAATTTCGAATTTTAGGGTTTTTTCGAGTAGAAAAATTCAGATTCGAGAAGTTACAGGCCAAATTAGACAAAATGGTTTGGATATTATTGATCCTCGTCTCAAGACGAAGAGAATGACATTGGTCCCGCTGGAATCGGAAAAAGTTTATTTTCCGGCGACTTTGACCGGCGGGCGGCGGCAGCGGGGCGTGGAAGAAAAGAAAAGAAGAAATGGGGTCAAATTGAAAATTTTAAAATATATAAAATTCGAATTTGGCCCTAATGACCGGAAGTTAACCTAGAAACGGGCTAATGGCTCATTAGTGAAAGGATTGTGTAAGTTCAGGAATTTTTGTGAAAGGATTTGAAGTTCAGGTACTACTTCGAAATTCCAGCTAAAGTTCAGGTACTATTTGTGAAATTTACCCCTTATTCAGCATAAAAGTACTCACAAATATGCCTTCCTTTTTCAAAAGGAAAAAGTACACGCAGAAATCTTTGTCGTGTCTTCTTGGAGTTCAACGGGGGAGGGGGGGGGGGGGGGGGACAGACAAAATTTCACATTGGTGCTGAATAAAATAACACCAACTGTCAAAAAAATACTCAGTAACCAATTGGACCACATTGGGCGGGCAGTGAGTCAGCCACAGTGAAGACTACTACTGATTTTGCTGCCTAAGCAACACATCTTTCCAAGCTTCATAGAACATCCAAGTTATCCCTGAAGAAGGCATCACTTTCAAACAGCTTGCTCCCCACCCTCTGTAAAGACCAAGTGGCCCTTTCTCCTTGACGATCTCCGACAATGCAGCCACCATGTGCGGTGGGCATTTTCCTTGCAACGCCCCAACCATTAGCCGCTTCCTAGCCACCTCCAATGGGTAACTAATAGTGCTGGCTGTCAAGCCTGCTCCAGGGAGGCCAATCATTTTAGAAATATTACTGCTACTGTTACTGTTAATCTGTCTATTTTAAAAAGATCAATCATGATTTGGTCAAATTACCAAATGATCCTCTATGTTTTTGAAACATTACAAATACACCCCGAAACTAGCCACCAGCAACTATTATTAAAGAGTACATAATACAACAAAATTGAGAAGATTTGTGCGCGAATTTAGTGTTTTCATGCATTTCATAGGCTATAATGTCTAAAGTACGAATTCAAAAAAACATTTTTAAAGGAAAGATTTTGAGGGTGATTTAGTCCAGAAAAACTCAGTTCTTATTTCTCACTGATAATATCGCTACATCTTTCAGTGCCTGTGTGAAAACTCAAGAGACTTGTTTGTAATTTCCTAAAGGATCATTTAGCAATTTGATGAGACCTTCCATGTAATTTCGCCCTCAAAAGAACAAAGTTTAAACTAAAACTAGTGGACAGGATTGAAGTAATGGAGGAAGTGTTACCAGAGAGAGCCCCAAGTAGAAGCATCTCGGCACGGTTTAAAGACTCTTTTTTCTTTGCCTGACAATATGATTTCTTAATAGTGTCGTACATGAAGTAGTAGCATGTGCTATATGGAAGCATGCCCACCAACGTAGGGGCAATGCCAGAGTACATCGCACCAATCCCTCCATCCTTGTACATTTTGCTTAGTGCAATGCTTATACTGGGGTAAATTTCTGGACTTATAGTCAACCGATCCTGTTAAGGTAAAACCAAACATTAAAAAAACTACTTCAGTTACCATATAGTGTTCCAAAAATATCCGGTGTAAAAGGGCTGTTCCTTTTTGGAGACAACAAAATACCCCTAGGCAACGAAATACCTACCTTTAAGACTTCAAGTGGATGACAAACGAGGGTACTAGCAACACCAGCAGCCGCACCAGCCACGGCAACGGGAGAGAGCCAAGAGAGAGAAAAGTCAATGCTAATATGACCGATCTGTAACTTTGGCCCGCCAGCTTGGGCCCACCTCTCTTGTGATGAAGCCATTGCTCTCTTTACATACTCAAACGTTCCAAACTCAATTGCCTGCGTAGGAACTATGCGCAACATGTTAACCATGTTGCCTGCCCATAGCCCTTGCCATCCATGCTCCTCAACGACTTGGATGAAACTCTGACCAATTTTTTTGGACCCCACGCCAACCACCATTCTTGTTCTTCATGTTTTTTTTATATAGAGAGCGAAGATTAAAATTAATATAGAATTATAGAAATGTCTGACTTAACTAAAGATATACGAAGCAGTTATTCTCTGTTCTAAAACTAACAAATAGAGATAAATTAGTAACATAACAATCAATTTCCCCCTAGGAGATGTGACTTGAAGAAGTAATCATAGAGAAAAGTAGATCAAACCTGATGGTTTCAAGGGGAGCTAGAACAGCTTTGGTCATAGCCCCTGCCAAAGCACCGCTAAGAAACTCGCGGAACTCTCTGCTATTGATGAAATCCTGAAACAAAATGACGGGTTCATTTAAACATTTAGCTTCATACCCTTAAAAACTCTCCTTTTTCTACCAATTTTGTGCTCAAAAACTGAACACGTGGGGCATTTTCTATGAAACTTTTATACAGCACAAACAAATTTCAATACATCATTTTTACCAGTGTTGCCATGTAGAATGATACAGAAAACACATAATGTACATAATTAACTGAAATATACCTTCCACAAACAAGAAAAGTTACACTACTATTTGAACAATTTAAGTGTAATAAATCATTGGTACAAAACTGTAAGTTTTAAAGGTTCACATTTAGTCCCAAAACATGGAAATATAAGTCCAATTCGCCTATCATTATAGGTATTATCAATTTAAGAAAATACCCACTAAGATGAACCAAAGGTTGAATCATTGGCAAGGAAAAAAAGCAGACCAAAATGAAATTGCAGTGGACACAAACCTGAAAGGCTCGACCGACATCAGGGAACTCCAGAAGATGCTTTTTGTTTGTATTATCATTGTTGAGATTGAGAAGATAGTGCTTGTTGACTTCAATCTCAGAAATATCCTTAGGCTGCACAGTCCCAATTGAGCTGTAAGCATCTCCGGCCATGGGGAAAAAACTGACTAAGCTCTTTTTCTGTGATTCCGATTGAGCAACCATGACTCTTTCCAAGATTCTCTCAATCTGAATCAAGAAAAAAATAGGTTCAATATATAGATATAAACTTAATGAAAAGTCAAACATCCAAGAAAATTACACGGAGGGAGTATTAACATTTCCCAGTGAGCAGTTCATAACAGGGATTGAAGACGAATAAACGCATATTTCGGATACCTTAAATAGAAGAAATGATCATATTGAGAACATTAGAAAGAAAAGGACCCGCCATGGATGCCCTTTGAATCATCCAGTGCGGGCTTTTGGAGTTGTAGATTCCTGCGGTCGATTAGGTGATGAATCAACTAATAACCAAAAAGTAAATAATGAAGAACTCCCTAGATATGTTCTTCCTCCGCCCCCATTTCCCGGTCGCTGTTTTCGGATACGCGGCGGAGGCGGCGGCCGAAGGGTCAATGCTTTCTTTTTTGTACTCCCTATATTTAAATTCAAATTTCACGGCGAAGAGCCACAAACACAGCTTTAGGTTATTTAGGGTTTTGCGGACATGGGTAAGGGAACGGGGTGATTTCAAAAAATGAATATTGTCCGTTCAATTTATTTTGGGTGAATTTCAAAAATGAAGCTTTCTAATAAATTATTTTTCCAAATTAGTATTTAATAAATAATAATTATTTATACGGTTCTTTATAAATTAGATTCATTCTCTAACTGGCCCTCTTTTGAAAATGTCTATTAAATGTCAGTCGCAAAGAAGGTGTTTTAGTGTTTTCTATCATTTAGATTTATGTTCTTAAAGGCAAATTTTATGGTACGCCTAAGGTCCTTTATGGACCTACATATGAGTAAAACAAGCATTTCTTTTCTCTGATACTACAATGTAACATCTCAACCTGCATAATCCAAATACACGGATTGGCGAATCGGATTGTTACTAATTTGGCATCCAAACACAACTTAATTTTTAAAACAATTTAAAATAATACTTCAAAATATAATTCAACATTCATCGGAGTAATAATCAAAATGTTTGCGGAAACTTAAGTCATTATTTAAAAACACAACTTGGAAATCATGCGTGTAAAAGTAATAAGTCAATTAAATAACAAATAAAAATTCGAAGTCATCAAACACGGCCAAGCACATCTCCTCGTCCTCATCGTCCTCCAGGACTGGCTCCATTCTCTGGATTACCTACGTGCAACAAAAGAACAAATGCTACACGCTTAGCATTGAAGCTAAGTGAGAAATATCTAACATACAGCTATACCCATAGACGACCTCACTAGCCCATATCATCATATGATATCATGCACATAAACATACACAACAATATCACAATGGTACATAAGCTATCATCATGCAATGACACAAAAGCTTAGTACTTTCCTTACTAATTCAATTTACTTTCTTTCTTATACTTGGCTCTTAACCAATGCTAGGTGGGAGTCATGACCTCCCCCTTCGGAATGAAGGTCAAGCTTGAAACCAACTCGGGAGTTCCTTGTTGGGTGGGTAAGATCCCTGTTCTCTTCGGTACGATAGTTCATAGATCCCCGTGCACACATTTTTACCCGGATAGCCATTAGACCCAGCAGGTACCACATGGCTCTAACTTACTATACTTATGACATACATTGCCACTAATCCATTCAGGTCAGTCCCTAGAGTTCTTTTAGGTGATATGTCCAACATTCATAGCATCACATTCTTAAATCCACAATACATTTACCAACATACCCAATGTCATCAAATAGCGGCCTAACACTAGGTGTAGACACCCATTTTTACCATCATGCAGCACACAAGTCTCGGAATCAATCCTTGACGCAAACTAAACCAACAATTCCAGTCCAGGTACCCAACGGTACCCTTGACGCTATGGGGTACCGAACCCACGGTATGGGGGTACCGTCCGAAATAGCAATGTACTTTCCCGGTAGGCCTGTCACGGTAGCCACTACCGACCTGGCGGTAGGACCTACCGTCTGTCCGGTACCTAGGTACCGAACGGTCACAAGTACCGACAGGGGAGGGTGGAAAATGCAGAGTGGTGGCGGTAGCACGGTACTGTCCTAGTGGTACCGTCCTACTGTCGGTCACGACGAATTCTGACTCTGCACCAGCTCCATTCTTCTACATCAAACCATCAGCAATTTCGTAATAACAGGTATCAATGGGTTCATATTAACATTACAAACATTATCTAACAATCTTATAATCTTACCCATTTCGATTCGTGCTTTTCAACTCACAAACATCATAAACAACATATTAATCACATAGGGTTTCACGTAACTCAACCGTAACGATTCTACAAACGTAAGATTCAAATCTACAAATATAACTCTATGTTAGATATCCACGTACTCACCTCGATTAGGACGAATACGAATTATCGAGATAGTATCAACGAACGGGTAATCGAACGACGAGCTCCTCTTTGTTCTTCCTCCTTTTTCTTATTTTCCTTGTCGGTTCCTCGCTGGTGTTTCGTTTTTCTCATGTTCGACCGAGAGAGAGTAGCGAGAGAGGGAGTTTACGTAAGTATGGGGGTGGCGTGAGGGTTAGGAACGCGTAGGGTGATATAAATATGTTTGGGGTTTTGGGCTCCGTAATTAATTAATGTACTTGGACCAAAATGCACTTTCTGGGCCCATGGGCTCCAAGTCCGAATCCGCTTGCATCGTTGGATTCGTTCCATCGAACCCTACACAACGGTATAAACCTTTTTGTCAAATGAAGAATATTTCCAAATTACACCGAGCCCGTCTCAGTAATTAATTAATTATTATTAACTAATTAATCCTTATAGGCCGGGTTTCGGGGCGTTACAGTTTGAATCTTTTCATTTTATTCCATGTTCCCGACAGCTTGTCAATACAAAACCTAAACGGAAAGAAAAATTGTCATTAGCAAAACAACAATGTGAAAACACTTTCCAACAGGCATAAGCAAGGGATACAATTGCTTGGAAATTGGAGGATATTCAGGGAATCGGCCTGGCCTTTTGGTCCAACAAGATAACAATTGAGGAAGGGTACAAGCCCGCTGTTCAAGCACAATAGAGGCTTAACCCAAACTGATAGAGGTAGTACAGAAGGAAATCCTCCGATTGTTAGACCCCGTATCATATATCCGATCTCTGATAGTCGGTGGGTTAGTCCTATTCATGTTGTCCCAAAAAATAGAGAAATGAGTCTTTTGAAGAATGGGAAGGGTGACCTGGTACCAAGTCGAATGGTCACCGGGTGGAGAATGGTGATAGATTACAAGATGTTAAATAATGCCACCTGGAAGGATCACTTCCCCCTTCCATTCATTGACCAATTGATTGAGAGATTGGGAGGGCATGCCTATTACTGTTTCCTCGATGGAAAGAACGGTTACTTTCAAATACATGTTAACCTCGAGGACTGATAGAAGGTTTAAGAACCCCGTAGTAGTATTGAGAGTAGACTAACCTCAAGAGGTTAGTTTATTCTCGTGTCGTCTCAAGGATCAGATCAAGGGAAAGTGTAGTAGGACTAGCTATGCAAGATTTACTTGGTGAATCGAAATGTTTTCAAGTGATCGAAGATTAGGTAATGAATTATTTAAATTTTCAATATTAAAAAGATAGGGATGTAATTCTTGTTCGGGTGATGGCTTTCTAAGGATTACTTTTATTAGTTGGATTAACTTTTACTTCAAATCTTTTTACTAGCGAGTGAATATCTGCTAAGTATTTGCTCAATAATTAATCCTATCTCTAGAGATCAATTATCAATATCAAAGGGTTTGCCTTAATCAAATTCCAGATTTCTCAAAGAATGTAATTTTCAAAGATTGATTAATAATCTTTCGATCTATTAATCACAATAAAATTTCACGATAATAACAACTAGTAATTAAACTTTAGTAAAATTCCAACACAATAATTTTACCCAAAAATTACCATCACCCTACCATGAATCACATCCCTAATAAATTTAGCTACTCATGACGAGAGATCTAGACATGCATTCATAATAAGAAAACATAATTCAATTGATAAATAAAAGTAGGAAACTTACTTCGACAATATCTGAGTAAATAGGAGGACCATGCTACAAATTGCTCCGAGAAAAACTCCAAGAAAGTAATTTTAAACTAGTATATTAATAGAGAACTCGAAATATATGAAGAAGAATGGAATTGAGCTGTGTAAGACGTGTATAAAACTAAAGGAATACGCGATGTATAAATAGGATAGAAGTACGGGTGTCGAACCCCTCTCGGCGCCCAACTTTAGACGCCCGTACCCTTAATACATGTTCCGTCCATTCAGTGCTTGCCACGTGGAATTGCCGTGTCACCAGGTAGCTTGCTTGGGCGTCCAACCTCCGTGGGCGTCCCCAGGACTCGATTTCAGCGCCCAATTTGCTCATTCCACGATACTTTGGGATTTTGGCCCAATTTTGCTCCCTGTGAGGAAAGGCATTCCTCCTGCCTGTTGGCACATGGCCATGACCTGGCCAAATCCCTAGATCGCCTGCAAGTTAGCAGGGCCGTTGACAAATTGTGCCATGCTTGGTGGGAAGGTCATCCTTGGGCTGGCTAATGGTACGGGGAATGAGACAACCTTTCCGACATATGGTGCGGTGATGGCGGGGGCCATGATCGGGTTGGTGCTTAACGGGATTACTGGGGCGGAAAGAGCCTGGGAAGTAATGGTTGGCACTTCCATCCCTTCAGTGGCAGCCTATACCTGGACGGAGTTAGTAGTTGCGTATTGCTGGCTGGTCGACATGGTTGCTATGTGGTTTTTTGGGAGTGAATTTTAGACAGACAAAGAAAATATTAGCTGGGCGAATTACATAATAGGCTCTAGAGAAATAGAATTCGGATCTCTTCTACTGAGGGTTACATGTGTATTTATAGTGAAGCTAGGGGCCAAGGTGGCAGGCACCCATGCCTTTCCACGTGCCAATCACGTGACGAGGTGATGGCTCTTTGTCTTGTAGCATTTGTCTCCTTTCTCTGGCTGTTAAGCTCTATAGCTGTTTCTCTTGGCATGTAGTGTTTGGCTAGGATGCTTGAATGTATCCATTGGTGCAGGGGAATCTTTTTTGACCAGATCGTTTTCCAACTCGCTACCTTCCAAGTTTGCCAGACTGTTAGTACATACACCACTCAACGAAAACCAAAGGGGGTGACTCGTTGATCTAAGAACCCATGACCGGTGGTAGGAAGGGTACCAAACCACCCGGTTCGTTTGCCATCCTACCGGTCCGATCTGGGTTTGGTCCAACTACCTTGACACGCGTTGTTCCCGGGCTACCAGGTCATTCCGTGTTTGTATCCGATCAAGGTCGGGTTTTGGGTGGGAATTCACCCATCATTAGGGGTTGCAATGTATCGGGTTTTGGTCGGGTGGAGCTTCACCTTCATCCATCCATTAACTCTATATTCATTACCTAATCGATCCATCATCCTTTACAAACATCACCCATCACCTGATCCATTCTTCACTTGCGGATGAAACAGTGAAAACGGGTGATATAAGTAACACTACGGGTACTTTTTTAATCATTAATTTATGAAATTAAAATTTTATGAAACAAAAAATACAAAAAAAAGTTGAGAAATAAGAGATTAATGATATTTGTGATGAAATCCTATAAATGAATTAAAAAACAATTTTCTAAGATACAATTTTCTTTAAATTGGAACTCCATATATTAGAAGTAAAACAAAGTTATGTACTCAACAAACCTAATATTTTCAATTTTAATATTTCCATCGTTAGTCCATCCATCATACTCTTTGTTCGGATTTCTATCCATTAAATCGGGTCGGATGATTCGGTTATTCGTCAAATCAAGTAGAAATTGTCACCTCCAAATTACTACTCCCTCCGTCCCTGAGTATTTATCCAAATTTAATTTTGTTCGGTCAAAATTGGTAAATTTTGACCTCAAATTTAATAAAAGTGGTATTGCATATTGATTCAAAAATAATTTTATTAGATTTATTATATTACATATTTTCAAAATATTATTTTATTCAATTAATATACACTTTATTTTATTCAATTATAGATCAAAGATTAAAAATAATAATTATAAAAATCAAAACTGGACAAATATTAAAGGACGAAGATAGTATGTATGAAGTTTAACAAAATAAAAGCAACAATGCATAAGAGTCTCCGGGAAATCAAATTACTTACGTTTTTACATTTTTATAGGGGTAAAGTTACCAACCCACCCCCCGCCAAACTTGGGATTATCCTAAGTTTGTTGTTTTACTAACAAAAGGATCAACATTAGCATGGAGCTACTATTTCAGTTCTTTGAGTATATAAAAACATTCCCCAGAACTACAAGCTTGAGCTAATTTTTTGATATGGTATCAGAGTCTTGATGACTAGGAGGTCACGAGTTTGAAACTCATCGCCACTAGTTTTAAAAAATATAAAGTTTCACGTGCAAGGGTCAAAGAAGTCACGCCTGCACTTGAGGGGACGTGTTAGAATATATAAAGAATTTTCTGGAGCACAATCTTGAGCTTTTGGTTGAGTTGGTTCCTTGACATGATACGAATATCCATAATCGATACAATGGTAAAGTTATCACAAGTGCAACGACTCAAAGTGCCATATTTCAGAAGACAATGTACTAGCACTATTTAAGAACCAAGTTTGCCTCCCTTGCAGTGATCACTGACGTTAATTAGCCAGGGCCAACTTTGGGGATATCATAATGCTCACTCATATTAGCCAAATACTGGTTAAAATCTTCAATTCTGTCTCTGTGTGATTTGTTAGCAGTCTTGGCCATCCTCTTCTTATCGATCCTCTCTCTTTGTTCCATGTAGCGTCTCTCTGCTGGGGTGAGAGGATCTCGAGCAGCATCCCCTTTCCCAACGGATTTGTCAGCATCTTCAATCATCTCTTCCTGGTTTGAGTCGACGAGCAATTCGGCACTTTCACCTAAAAAAAAAACAAGTCATTAAATCAGTACTAACATTGAGTCAACCATGCTCACTCAGTTCCATTTTATTGTTCACTCTTCCCTTGGCCCAAAGTGTAAGAGTAACAATGGTTGGAGTATAGAAAAGAGAGACATTGAAAAAACGGGTAAAGTTTGAGATAAAAAAAATTGCTACAATGGAAATTACTCTAAGGTCCTTCAACTTAAAAATGAGAGTTATGGTCCTGAATCTGTTTTACTCCATCTGCCCTGCTTAGTTTTTCCATCCTTTTTCGTTTGTCCAAAACTATTTTCCAGTTTCCTTTTGAGGGATGAATTTTATGGTCCGTATTTTTTTTATTTCTTCTTAATAAACCTTAACTACACACTCTTTAAACTTCTTAGTATCCGTGCTAAAGGTAACTTGAATTTCCCAATGGGACAGAGGGAGTTTAAGAACTGAAGAGTGAAAATCAGATGCCATCATTCGATTTTCTGATGTATAGTGAGCTTTTATTTGATATTATTCACAAAATGCTTTACTAGCTTCTAACCCTTTTTAATTAACTGTCTCTCCTTCTCTCTTTCCCAAGTCACGATTCCCCCTTTCCCACCTAATTCATTTTCTTTCACGCATGGTCATAGGCTCATAGCCACTTTATTCTTTTTCTCTAAACCTTTCCTCATTTTCATTAATTTGCATAATTACAACCATTAAATTCTGAATAACACGAACACCCAACTGCCAACAATTTCCACAAAAATGCCAAAACATTGAAAAACAATGTAGATCCAAGACAAATGTTTGATAAACAATGATAGAAATGGGTATTAGTTTGGTTATTTGGGGAATCACTTGAACATAGTGTCGTTACTAATAAGACAGTGCCAAAACCTGTCAGTGCAGTACCAGAAGCAGTTGAAGTTAACAGGAGTTAATCCCTCGCAGACAGCATATCAGTTTCATAAAAAGCTTTAAAGCCAGAAGCATATTCAAATTCCAATCGGCAGAGAGGATTCAAATATTATCCTTGAAAATTTCTGAAAAGCATAACAGGTCCCACGCCAACCCGAAGAGCACATATAATGATGCAAATAAAAGGTGTAAGAAAACAATGCAAACACCGAAATTCTATGATCACAGTATATGCAATCCCTCAAGCTTTCTATACTGAGTTTGATGGAGTGTAGGTAAAGAGATGCGGCAATGGTGTTTAAAGAGAGCAGCATAAGAAGAAAAAAAGGGCAGCACAATAGGAGTGAAGGATGAGAGAGAATGAGGTGTGCTATGACCATATGAAACAGATGGGATAAAGAGGAATCAGAAAGGAGATGAGATGTATTGATGGAAAGGGGTAGCAGCACGTATGGAGGGTGGGGTAGTTTGTAAGGGCATCTTGAGGATAATACGAAATAAAAGCTGACAACATCAAAATTTCAAATGCTAACACCAAATTATCACCCATTAATACGACAATAACCCAATTGGATCCCACAAGAGTAGGGTCTGGGGAGGGTGTGTGTACGCAGACCTTGCCCCTACTCGAAAGTAGAGAGACTGTTTCCAAGAGACCCCCGGCTCAACTGCATAGATAAAAAGATCGTAGGTGATACATATAGTAAAGAAGGCACGGATAAAGTACCAAACACAGAAAGACAAAGAGCAAATTAAAGGTAACAAAGGAAAATACTGCAAAAATAGAACCCCAAGCATACAAGGCATACAAAGCACACAAGTACATAAAGCTCCTCTTAGCTTAAAACGCCTACCCAACTACTGTAGTCATAGCTCTCCAGACACTCCTATCTAAGGTCATATCCTCAATAAGGGCAAGAAGACCCAAGTCCTTTCTAATCACTTCCTTCCAGGTCTTCCTATGTCTACCCATTCCCCTACTCACAACTACTAGTGTAAGCCTCTCGCATCTTTGCACAGGAGCGTCAACATTCTGCCGCCACACATACCCAAAAAATCTCAACCTAGCTTCCCGCAACTTGTCTTCCACAGGTGCCATGCATACCCGTCCACGAGTAACCTCGTTGGATCCTGTCCAACCTCATCTACACACATATCCACCGAAACATCCTCATAAGTCATACCTGCCCATGATGAACGTGGGTTTTCACAATTCACATCCACCCAATTGGATCCCGCAGCTTGTCTTCCCATCAATACTTACAATTTAACTTAAGGTCCACAGTTCTCAATGCCAACTCTTAGCAAATTTTGGTTTAAAACTAGTAAAATTGGGTGGGGTATAAAGAGAGAGTGTGAAAGGTAAGAGCGATGAAAGGTAAGAGCAGCCACACACTTCCAAAATTGAAATTGGAATTTTGGAACACAAATGGAAAACCCCAAAAGAGGAAGGATCCAACAATATTACTCCATCCACTCCATTTTACTTGACTCTTTCACTATTCACAAGGTCAAACTTTACGATCTTTCTTTTCTTATGTATTTGTTACAACAACAACAAAGCCTTATCCCACTAGGTGGGGTCAGCTACATGGATCAAACGATGCCATTGTGCCCTATCGTGCATCATATTTGCTGTGAGATTGTTCACGCGAAGGTCTCCCTTGATCAATGCTTGCCAAGTCTTCTTAGGTCTACCTCTTCTTCCAGCCACATGCATTGTCACCATTTGATCAACCTTTCTCACGAGATGCTCTATTTGTCTTCTCTCCACATGTCAAAACCACCTAAGACGAGTTTCCACTATTTTTCCTACAACGGGTGTCACTCCAACTTAAGCTATCATATCTTCATTCCTTATTCTATCCATACGCGTATGACCGCTCATCCAACGAAGCATCTTCATTTCCGCCACACTAACCTTGTGTTCATGTTCACACTAACCTTGTATTTGTTACATACTTGAAAAAATAATATTCTCATATCACATCTTGCACTATAAAACTTTTGATACGATATTTAAATTTGCTTTTTAAACTTTACACCTATTTTCAAAATAAATTGATTAAATTGAAAACAACTTCAATCAAAAGAAACGAATTTAGTATATAATAGATGAAATACTTGATCATCTTTCAAAAATGAAGTAACTACTCTAGCATGCCATACAATATTCCAATATCAACTAGAACTGTATAGAGATCAAAAGCCTCACCCAAGCAACAAGTTAAGCACTTATATTTGTATCACTTTCTAAAACAAGACTATAAATTTAGTTTGTTTTAGAAAAAGTAAACAGTCTATTTGCTTCGTACTTAACAGTCCAATATGGCAAAATTTTATTAAGAACAAATATAAAAACTCAGATTTCTAGGATATAGGAAATTCAACCTGCAGAGAGTTCAGGATCCATGACTTGAGAGACAATCTGATTAGAGTTCTTCTTTTGTTTCTTTTTCTTTTTCATTCCACCACTCTTAACATCCAATGCTTTACCCTTAAGTTTCAGCTTGCCACCAACCACATTGTCGTATGCAGACATTTCTGCGAATATACAAACAGCTTAGACCTTTTTACCCCAACACTACAACTCTACAAGATAAACCACAAATTTTAAACCTAGAAGTAATGAAACAGATCATTTTTTTAAAAGCAAACAGAATATAAATTTACTTAGTAGTATATTTTATCTACTCCGTGATGGAGTCCTGAGCTCCTGATATTAAAAAATACTCACAAAGACGCGTATTTGAAAAAACAAGCAGAGAATATAAATCTCAGATCAGTTAGAAATAAAAATATGAGTATCTGAATCGGAATTTGAAAAAAAAAACGACCAAAGCAAACCCTTATCTAAAGAGATAAAATATGATCTGTTGTAGTGTGGCGCTTCGGGTCTGAACTGATTTACGACAGATCTTTAAATTGGATAAAATAAATAAAAACGGCTTTTCATACCAGGATGTGAAAGAAGTGAAGAACAACCAATCACCGAATTGTCGAACGGGAGGCTGAGCCTAGGGCGCAGTAAGCTTAGAGTTCTAACTTCTAACCAAATTTACTTCAAATTTATTGTCACACAATTTGGCATGTAAAATAATAAATAAATAAATAAATATGAGTGGTAGGGATGAGGGTGGTGTATATTTGGGGTACACTTTTGGTGTACCCCTATCATCCCTCAATTTACTTATACTAATATCCGATCATAGATCATTTTTTATGCATAGAAATTGGTTTTTCATGGAATATAAAAATTTTATTATTTTAAGATACAAAAATCAATTAATTTATAAATTTTGGAAATTCATTTCTTGAAATCTCTTGAAGTATCATCTTGCCAAAGAATTATAGCATAAGAGAGTGGTTCATAGCGTTGTTTGCTAATTGCATAGTACTTTGACTGTCATTGGAAATTAACACTATTTTCTTTCAATTTCTTTTTTTGAAAATGCGTATATTCGATTCTCTGATCTGCGCATGTATTCGATCTCCCTGACAATGCAAATGAAAAAAAGTATGGAGTATATCATTACAACATTGTGAATGTATACATATTTTAGGTTTATTTTATCGAAATAACTAACTTTTGAATCATGAAAAATTACTTTTAAGGATTCAGGTATCCTAGCATGGGTGAAGATATAATAAACTCTTATCGCTCTTAATTTAAGCATCAAAACTGAGGATCTCTCATCAATATTTTATACAACCGTTAACAACCTCATGTTACTCAAAAGTTAGAGCTCAAAACACAGTTTAAAGAGGGTAATTAGGAAAAGAGTTTGAGAATGTTCGTATTTAAAAAAATTAATTTCTTTTTTATTTCCAAATTTGTAATTTTTTTTATTTTCGGAATCTGCTTAGCCCTTAAATAAAATAGAAACTTATTGTAGTTTTCTTATGCATTAATGCATTAATTTTAAATTATTGCTTACCAATAGAAACTTATTGTAGTTTTCTTATGCATTAATGCATTAATCCTCTCCTTTACATATAAAGGAGACTCTGAGCTACAAGAACGTGACATTTCGCAGAGCTAAAGCGCGGCACGTAGCAGAGCTGATGTGTCACCCTTTTAGACAAACCGGTCGATCGAACCAGTCGGACCAGTTTTTTTTGCAATTTTTTTCCAAAAGCATACCACCATGGGGTTTGAACCAAAGATCTCTTAATCAATTAGATGAGTTCCTTACCATCCAAGCTAGAGTGATTTTTGTTACGATTTTACTTAACCTTTTATAATATTTCATAATTAAAAAAGGATTGTATAAAAAATTTTTTTAGTTATAAACAATATAATCCTTTAATATAATATGTAACACCCCGGCGAACCAAAGATCTCTTAGTCAATTAGATGAGTTCCTTACCATCCAAGCTAGAGTGATTTTTGTTACGATTTTACTTAACCTTTTATAATATTTCATAATTAAAAAAGGATTGTATAAAAAAATTTTTTAGTTATAAACAATATAATCCTTTAATATAATATGTAACACCCCGGCCCCCACCCTAGCCATAAGTGTCTGCTCATAGGATTGTAGACTGGCCCCACAAACCAACACAAGTCTTTTCCACACACTTTGTTCTCACTCATGCGCGCCCAAGTAAAACTTCCCAGGGGTCACCCATCCTAAAATTGCTCCAGGTCAAGCACGCTTAACTTTGGAGTTTTTTTAGGTGATGAGCTCTCGAAAAGAAGATGCACCTTGTTGGTATGAGTAGTACTATCAATCCTTTTGAGCTCTTCCCATTCCCATCTTGATACGGGGTATTACATAATATTTGAGACTCTGTTTGCTAGAAAGTCGCCAAATGTCAAGCTTATGTGGGCTATATTAAGGTGAGATCGCAAACCTTTATTGGTTGCTTATGTTGCAAATTTTATTAATGATGAATTGACCTTTCTTTTTATTTTAAAATAGAAATTTAATAATGATTTCAAATTTTGGAAAAATTTTACTTAAAAAGATTTAGGAAAAATAAAGAATTCATTACTTCGTGACATTAGTTGAGTTCTTATATTTTTTATTTTTAAAAAGCAATTCATTTATTTATTTGTTATGTTGTGATAAAATTAATTAATTATGTTATAAAATCAAATTTGTGAAGGATAAATATAGTATTGTCCAAAATAAAATTATTAAAGGAAAGCAATTATATAAAATATAATTTTATGATAAAACTTATTATGATGTAGCAAAAAATTAGTGAAAATATAAAATTGGTATTATCACTTACCATTTCTAGACTAGCATTTTTATGAATCAAATTTTTAACTAAGTGAATACACAAAAAAAAAATTTTTGATAATGATATATTTTCATCTAAAAGTATTCTTATATAAAAGAATCAAATATTTTTATAATTGATCCTTTATTTATAAAATTGATATTTTAATTTCTAAGAAGCTGAGATTAGATGTTGTTTACGAGACATTTTTGACACGTAAAATATATTATAGAAAATAATAAGTTAATACTATGGTATGAAGTCATTTGGTACAATTACTTATGGAAGAGAATGGATATACTCATTTTTATAATAAATTATTTCCTAATTATGCGTATTTTTCAATTCAATTATTACAAAACTTCTACGATCTGGAAGCCGAGAAACGCGTGAAGATTTGTGAAAAATAAAATTTAGATGCAAGGATAATCAATACTTTAAGGAGAACTACGAAGAACATCTAATGTGCAGATGTGAATAAGATTTAGGCTCAGCTACAACATCAAAGAGAAATGTAATTTTTAAATTGTAACTCTTTGTATTTTATAAAAAATTATGTATTGACCAAAATACTTTCACACACTTAAATGATTTTATATTTAAAAAAGAAAGCAAAAAAATGAGTAAAAATTATGGAATAGTTTTTGTAAAATATTCATTAAAATCATATAATCACTATTTTTTTGCGTTCGCATAATTTTTGAAATAATACAAGGGAGATTAATCATTATATTTTTAATGTATTGTAAAATTTATATATCTTATCATATGATTGTTAATTTATGTTTTCATAATTTTAATAATACAAGAAAAAGGAGTCAATTTTTAATAAGTGCAAAGGGCGAAGGAGAGGAAGAATCACATTAATGCGTCATAGAAATTAAAATCACATATTTCCGTTAATGTAAATTAATCTAGCGGAGAAGAATCATGATTTTTTAATATTAAAATTACAGGATCGGAAATCTAAGTTTGTTATATAAATGTGGGGGAGAAGAATAATAAAATCAGTAATGTTTTTGTCGTATATTTTTTGAATTAAGGGGTGAGAAGAATTATATATTTGTAATAATTTAGTAAACCTAGATTTTATATATATTTGTGTGTGTGTGCATGTGTGTGTGTGTGTATGTGTATAATTTAGTAAACCTAGATTTTATATATATTTGTGGTCTTATTGTAAAGTTTTTAAGTTGACGAAGAATATGAGATTACATTCATCAACGTCCTCTTACGTAGATAGAGACACGCAAGATTTTTCTGATCGGATAATCAAAGTTGGAGATGGAAAGCTTGGACAAGTGATTGATGGAACTGCTGACGTTGAAATTCCTCTCAAATTTTTGATTATAGATAACAGTTCACCCCTCAAAAGTATAGCAGATTTTACTTATCCGAACTTATTGGAGAAAATGAGAAGTTATTCTTTTTTTCAAGACAGGACACTACTAGCACCCACGCTCGAAGTTGTAGAAATGGTAAATGAATTTGTCTTATCCCTCATTCCGGAGATAAAATGGTGTACTTGAGTTCTGATTCATCATGCCAAGCAAATTCAGATGTAGGTGTTGATGGCGACTGGATAACAGTTGAGTTTTTGAATGAAATCAAATGTTCGAGAATCCCAAACCACAAGATAGTTTTAAAAAAAAGGGGTACCAATTATGTTACTGAGGAACATTGACCAAACATCTGGATTGTGTAATGGTACAAGATTAATTGTTGACGAGATGCGAAAAAATGTTATTGGTGCTATTGTGGTTTCGAGAAATCGAGTGGGCGAAAAAGTTTACATGCCCCGAATGAATTTGGTACCGTCTGATCCAGGACTACCTCTAAAGTTCTAGAGAAGACAATTTCAATAGTCTTATGTTTTGCTATGACTATTAACAAAAGTCAAGGTCAAACATTGTCATTTGTTGGATTATTTTTAACCAAGTCAGTGTTCACTCATGGTCAGCTCTATGTTGCTGTTTTGCGAGTGAAGACAAAGACAAGATTAAAAATATTAGTCTTAGATGACAATGAAAATCCTTGCAGCCATACCAAAAATGTTGTATACTGGTGGTCCCAAAGTGGTGAAATACAAAGTCTAGAGGGGGGGTGAATAGACTTTGTTACAAGTTTAAAATCTTTTTCGTTTCTTTTGAAAACGAGAAAATGAGTGTTAATCTAGAGTCCTTGTGAACTTTAGATTGTGTGCGGAATTTGGTGGGTGGAGTGAGCAGTAATTAATATGGATAGGTTAGTTTTCACAGTTAATATAATTGCAAGTAAGAATAAAGATAAGAGAGAGAGACACGCAAACTTTAACGAGGTTCGAAGGTGGGGTAATCCTTCTACGTCCTCAAAATCCACTATGTAGTTGGTTGTTGAATAATGAACCAACAGTTACACTTGTGTGAATTTCTGCACGGTATATCTTCACAAGACCAATGTTGCTACTGCACTCGTACTGGCTTTGTTGTTCCTTCGAAGGTCAAGCTTCTTCAACAACTGCAAGATCCGAACAATAGGACTTGCAAGATCAACTTGTAAGAGAGTTGACCTACCCCCTTTTAATCAATAAGTTTGATCAAAAGTAATATCCTTCAACGTGGTGTGGTGCTTGAGGCAAGGAAACCTTCAAGTGTTTACACTATAGCTTTTTGGAAGGATGAGAAGTTTGCTTCTGGATAAGGAGTTTAGAAATCTCTCTTTATCAAGCTTTTTGGGCTAACTGTGAATGAGATAGCTTTAGTGATTGCTTCGTTGTGTTGTTGTATCAACGTATCTCATCGTGTTCTCTTCAGTCTTCCAAGGATGCTATTTATAGCTGGATTGGATAATCTATCCGTTGAATCATAATAGACTATCCGTTGCATTTGCTGGCTTCAATTTTGAATGAAGATTGTGATTTGAAGATTCTTCGTTGAAGTGGGTGTTTGGATTTACCCAATTGTTGAGAAAGGATTCCTTTTTCCACAAAATCCGTCTTCTAGCTTTTGTTCAAGAATTCAAGACTGTAGCACTTTACTCTGTTTGTCTTCTAGTGCTTGTTTAGGAATTCTGAGCAGGCTCTTTAATTTTAGATGCCCAGACTTTGTCTTCGAGCAATTTGTTCTTGAATCAGTAAAATTATCTTCAATCTAGCCGTTGACATTCAAGAGATTGATTTTTCCTTGCCAACGGTTGGAGTTTTCTTCATTCAGGACTTAGATAAATTTTCTAAGTCTTTTCTCACTTGTCCGCTTTCTGAGACTTCCGGTCTTCAGTGAGTCTTCCGATTCTTAGCTGACAAATCCGGATGAGTCATTTTCAGACTTCTGGGTGAGAAGGAGATCCGAGCTAGTCTTCCGATTTGAATGACTTAGCTTTCAGCGGGTTGTAGCGAGACATCCGGTTCTTATGTGGTCTTCCGGATCTGAGGATTCTGATTGAGAAACCCTTACTTGTCTCTAGCTTTTCCGATTAAGATATCCAATTTCCATATCACTGAATTTGATTAAGTCTTCAGGCATCAAAACGCTTAAAGAAATATCACAACCTTAATGGAAAACTCAAGAACTTGGTTTTAACAATATTTCTAAAAAGAAAAATTACATTGAATATTGGGGGAGACCTAAAGTCCCTATTACATTCTAAATACATCATCATCAAAATCTATGATATTTTTCCCAACAATTTCCCCCTTTTTGATGATGACAAACAAGTGTTTAAGAGTTCCGGTCGCTGTACTGAGAACTAATTTTATAACTTTCTTTTAGTTTCTCATAATATACAGCTTGTTAACAAAAACTCTTAAACAAATACAATTCAAATTACAATAATTCCTAAACCAAGTTTTTGTCTTGAGATTTTGTGATCTCTTCCGCCTTGACTGTTTTCAGCTTCAGCAGATTCTGCTTGGCTGAGCAGTTGGCGTTGCGTTTGATAGATCTTTAATATCCAAAGTGGATATTCAAGATCTTGGAAGCAACACATCTCTCAAAATAAGAAGAAAGATAGAGAGAGAGTGTTGTTCTAGAGAAGGTGTATGGTCTAATACTGAAAAATATGAGATTTCCACCATAGACCTTCTCTACTGCCGAGATTCTCACCATAGACCTTAAAAGTCTTTTCTTCTCAATAGACTTCTTCCATTGCCGTCTATGAGGGTGAGAAAGAAAAATTTCTCCATTGAGGATATTTTTCTTGGTGTGTTCCTTAGACAGTGAGTTTGAAGACTTTTCATATTGGGAGAGTTGTTTGTGATGAAAGTGGATTGAGATATCTTGATTTAAATAGGGGAGGAAGAGTTTCACGGGTTCCATTAAGTGGGTAGTTGGAACGGTGAGAGTAAATGAGTTTCAACTTCCAAGAAGTTGAAAAGTAAAAGGAATCTTTTACCAGTTACCAAAGAATTGAAACTGTTTTAATTAGAAAATCAGTTTCGATTGGTTTGAGAAACGTAACTGTTTTGGTTTGGCTAAGCCCAAAAGAGTGGCCCAAAAAGAAAAGAAAGCTATGTACTAAAGGGAAATTATTCCTATTGGGTTCTCAAGGCCCAAAATAAGACTATCATTTTTCATTCCCTATAGTTCTAATTTCTACTTAGGACGAGGTAGCACCAAAACAAATATGAATATTTAAAAGAAAAGTGGTACTATTTTTCCAAAGTCCTGTACATTTTTAAACATCCTAGGGACCAGTACTTTTAGAGCTCGTTGGAAATGAATTAAGGACTAAAGCTTAGTTTAAGAAGGCAGATTTTGTAAAGTACCTGAATCGGAGATTTCCAATTTTAGTACCAAAACTGAGATATCCGTCTTCCATTGCTTTGAGCTTATCAATAGTTCATTGCCAAAAACAATTGTTAGCCAAAACTAGGTAAGTTCCCCCTGAATTACATTCCCCCTGAATGTATGCGCTTCAGAAAAATAATTAAGACGAAATCATACTTGAGATAAGCATAATCAAGCATAATAAGCGCAATTAAGGCATACTTAAGCAATGTTTAAATCAAGCAATGTTTAAACAAGAAAGTGTTTTCATCAAAACAAATGTTTTCACATACTTTCCCCCTGGTTTGATGAAAAGAACCTTCAGTTCCTTTTGCGTTTTGAAGATCCGGCAATCTCACTGAGGCCATGCATGTTCCCACACAGTTCTTTGATGCGCCTTAAATTTTCACGCCTTTCCTCTGATTGAGCAGCATCTGAGAAGTGGTCAGCAACTGCACCTATAAATTCTGTTCCATCCAGTCCTGAGCTGGATAGGTGCTGTGCTGAGTTTTCCGGATTTCTTTGCTGTGCTTCAAGGATCAGATTAGTCATGTTCAGATGAGAGGGGACATAAGATGCTTCTCCTTCGTTGACTGCAATAGGGAGATGCGGTATTGGAGATGGACTGTGTTGTTGGAGAATTACTTCCATCTTGCGGTTCCCAGAATGTGCACCAATAAGTCTGAACAGCTTGTATGCTTCCTTTTGATTGTCAATGATCACCTTCAAGTAGTCTTTGGTTACTACCTGATTTGCTAAAGCTATAGCTAGGGCTGATCTGATGTCCATTTGGAGAAGGGACATCTGTTTTTGTAGACCAATTGTGACATTTGCTATTTGCTCCTTGACTTTGTTGAATTCATTGAATTGCAGTTGACTGTCAGAGGTGTATATTTCCATCGTATTGCTCACAGTTTTACTCAATAGAGAGATGATCTCTAGAGTCTTTTCTACTGATTTACTTATCTCCTTGAGATCAGCGCTGTGTTTCTCTTCAGATTTCTCTATCAGCTCAGTGTGTTTGGCTTCCATTAGCTCTATCTCTTGCCTAAAGGAGGCATGTTGAGATGCTAGGGCTGACTCAATCAGCCCTTGGACCTTCTTTGTCCAGGTTTCCGGTATCTCATTCGGAAGAGTAGGAGTGGAAGAGCTATGGAAGTGAAAATTGGTTACCTGATGAGGAGATGATGTCCTTTGAAAGAGTTGCAAAGGAAGAGATTCAGCATCTTTTTGCACATCTTCTTCATCAGTGATCTTTAGTGTCCTCTCAGATTCTCCTTCTGCTTCATCAAGTGAAAAATTTGATATGTATCTGGAGAGGGACTCACTATCTTCAGCTTCATTTGGTTCTTCAAAAATGGCTATTGGAGTTTGAGAGACCTCCACTTCTGCCATCTGAGTTTCCTTCTCGGCTTTTCCAGAGTGCCTTTGGACTTCTACTTCTTTCTCCATAATTTCTGGAATAGCTGACTGTTCTAGAATTTCTACTGACTTTTCCAGAATCTCAAGTTGTGTCTGATTGGAGATCTCACAAGGAGTTGTGAGGATCTCGAGCACTTGAGATTGGATCAATTGCTGAAATTCTTCTTCTTCAGTTGCTTCCTGGCTCTGCTCTTGTGGGGGAGAGGCTGCCTTCTCTTGAACAGTTTCAGTCAGAACCATTTCAAACGCAGGTGAGGTTTCCGGAAAGATAGGGAAATCCTCAGCTGTTGTTTCCAAAACAGCTATTTCTTCAGAAGTGGGAGCCATTTGATCTTTTGTGGCTTTTGAGAAGACTGGCTTGTAGACTGCAGTATCTTCATCATCCGCTTCAAAGTATGAAACTGGTGTAGTGGCCAAGTGTTCCAGATGCAGATCCTCATTGTTCCTTTGCCATACCCAGTAGTCATCCAAGATGTCTTCACAGCAGTGGTTGACTGGTAGTCCTAGGCATTTCTTGATAATCTTTTCATTCTTCAGCTGTTGGTCCCAATCCAACAGTTGCTCTTCTGAATTTCCAACTTTCCAAGCTCTCCAATTATAGTAGAGCTGCCAGAATTTGTTGTCAGCATCATCTGTATGAGGCTGAGATGAGGTTGGAAGGCTTTGGACTTGAGGGATTTCTTCTTCAAATTGTCGAGGGCTCCGGTTTTGAATAGAGGTTTCCTCAGCAGTTTCCTTCTCCTTCAACTCATCCGAATTGACATTTTTAGATGTTGATGAAGAGTTGATCTGTCTCTTCTTCTTCCTTTGAAGTTCTCAATGGTTAGAGACTTCTTCTTCTTCTTCCAAACATACCAAGGCAAGATTCTGTGGTGCTTCAATGGAGGGAGAGGGGGACACCACTTGCTTTCTTTTGGCAGTCTTTGCCATATGGATGAGTAGGACATTATCTGATGAGCTATCTTCTGCAGTGGTACTAGCACTGGCTCTGTTTTCTCCTTTGGAGGATAAGTAGTATAGCCAGTATCTTTCTCCACACTTCTTTCCTTTAGAAGCAATACCCATAGACTCCAAGATATGTCCAAGGTATAGTCCTTGACAAAGATATTTCTGGTTGGGCTTTCCCAAATGCTTTGAGATGGAATTGAAAAAGTGTGCAGCCCTCCACTCCCACATTCGAGGCAGGCGATGACCAGTTCCAAAATCAACTTGTAATCGTTGTTCAGATCTGCTTTCTTTGCTGGGCCAGAAGGAGTTCGCCCAGAAATTCCAATGATGTTCCAGTCCAGATTTTTGACTGGAAATTTCCCAACTTCAACTCCAGAATTGGGAAGGCGAAGCTTTCTTCCCAATTTCTTCTGCGAAAGCTTCACCTTTGAGCCTCCAACAATGGACTTGATGACTGGAAATGTCCTCTGTGGGTTTTTCTTTGACTGAGCAGATTTGATTTCTCCATTTCTGTAGAATTCAAAAACTTCTTCCTCGAATTTGAGGCGAATCTCCATTTGAAGAAATTCGGAGAGTTCTTGAGCGGCTATCATCTGCAGATAGTTTTGGAAGAATGTTGGAGATGAGCACTTGGCTTCTAACTTCTGAAAGTGGACATTTGCACCGACAACCTTCATTTTCTCAGAAATTTGGGTGACAATTTGAGAAATAAAGGCTTAGGGTTCTTGCAGGTTTTTGAGAATTTTTCGCGAAGAAGATGACGAAGAATTTTTGAGTGGGCGGTTGAGATCTGAATAGTGGCGATTGGGTTTTAATGTGGGCGATTTATGCGGCTAGTGGCGATACTGTTCCCAAGGCCACGTTCCCACCCATCATTTTGACAGACGTGGAAAGTGAACTGCCACGTGCACTACATTCAGTCTAATTGAATTAGACCAATTTTGTGAAGCAAATCGGAAAACTTGGCTTCACTTAGTGGTTTGGTGAAGATATCCGCCAGTTGTTCTTCAGTTGAGATATACTCAATTTTGATATCTTTCTTTTCCACATGATCTCTGATGAAGTGATGCTTGACATCAATGTGCTTAGTGCGAGAATGATGCACTGGGTTTTGAGAGATGGCTATGGCACTTTGATTGTCACAAAAGATTGTCACTTCCTTTGTTTTGACTCCATAGTCCAGTAGTTGTTGCTTTAGCCACAAAACTTGAGCACAACAACTACCAGCTGCAATGTACTCTGCTTCTGTTGTAGATGTAGAAATGGAGTTTTGTTTCTTACTGAACCAAGAAACAAGATTTCCACCAATGAATTGACAAGTACCAGATGTACTTTTCCGGTAAACTTTGCATCCGGCAAAGTCAGAATCTGAGTATCCCACTAACTCAAATGAATTGCTCTTAGCATACCACAAACCCATGTTCTGAGTTCCTTTGAGGTATCTAAGAATCCTTTTAGCTGCTATCAGATGGCTTTCTTTTGGCTTTGACTGGAATCTGGCACAAACACCTACTGCATATGAGATATCCGGACGGCTTGTAGTAAGGTAAAGTAGAGATCCGACAATCCCTCTGTAGAGAGTTTGGTCTACATCTTTTCCATCTACATTCATATCAAGCTTGGTGGAAGTGCTCATGGGGACAGAAACAGATGACTTCTGATCAACATTGAACTTCTTGATAAGATCCCTTGTATATTTAGCTTGATTGATGAGAGTGCCTTCACTTCTCTGTTTGATTTGAAGGCCAAGGAAGTAGTTGAGTTCCCCCATCATGCTCATCTCAAATTTTCCTTGCATGAGGGTTGAAAACTTGGTGCATAGATCTTCCTTCGTTGAGCCAAATATGATATCGTCCACATAGATCTGAACTAATAGGAGATCTTCTCCATCTTGTAGCTTGAATAATGTCTTGTCAATTACTCCTTTGGTAAATCCATTGTCTATAAGAAATTGAGACAATGTATCATACCAAGCTCTTGGTGCTTGTTTGAGTCCATATAGCGCCTTCTTGAGTCTATATACCTGATTTCCCTTAGTGTGTAACTCAAATCCTGGAGGCTGTTCTACATACACTTCTTCCTCTAGGTTTCCGTTGAGAAATGCGCTTTTGACATCCATTTGATAGACTTTGAAGTCCTTGTGAGTAGCAAAGGCTAGAAACAGCCTTATAGCTTCAAGTCTAGCAACTAGAGCGAAGGTTTCATCAAAATCTATACCTTCTTCTTGACAATATCCTTTGGCAACTAACCTGGCCTTGTTTCTAACAACAACGCCGTTTTCATCCATCTTGTTCCGGAAGACCCACTTTGTCCCAATGACATGTTGATGAGTAGGTCTGGGAACAAGTTTCCAGACATCATTTCTGGAAAACTGGTTGAGTTCTTCTTGCATTGCATTGATCCAATCAGAATCAGCTAGAGCTTCTTCAATATTCTTTGGTTCCACTTGTGAGATGAAACAAGCAAGCATAGCTTCTAGATTCTGTTGGGCACTTCTTGTGCGAACACCAGATTGAATATCTCCAATGATCTGTTGAGAAGGATGATCCCTTAACCAACGAAGATTGTGTTGATTGGGATTGACTGGTTGATCTAGTTCAGCTTCTGGTTGAAGAACAGAAGTTGTTGGTGTTTCCGGATGGATTGGCACTGAGTTGCCATTTCCGGAATTGTCGCCGTTTGAGATATCCGGAATATTGGAAGGCTGGCCAAAATTTCCGGAGGGCTCAGCACCGTCTGAATCCGGATTTCTCTGTGAAATCTTCAGAGGCAGACTTCTGAATGGAATGAATTCCGTGGGCTTCATTCTATCTTCTTTATTGACTTCTTCATCCTTGTCTGATAGATCCAGAACCTCATGATCATGCTTTGATGGTTTGTCAACCACATGTTTTTCATCAAAAATGACATGTATTGACTCTTCAGTGATCATGGTTCTTTTGTTGAAGACTCTGAACGCCTTGCTTACCATGGAATATCCTAGGAAGATGGCCTCATCTGATTTCTCATCAAAAGTGTTCAGATGATTCTTCCCGTTGTTTAACACAAAGCATTTGCTCCCAAAAATATGGAAATATGATATATTAGGCTTTCTCCCATTCCACAGTTCATAGGGAGTTTTGTTGTGCCTTTTATAAATCATACTCCTATTTTGAGTGTAGTAGGCTGTGTTAACTGCTTTAGCCCAGAACCTCTTTGGTAAGGAAGCTTCTGCTAGCATGGTTCTCACTGCTTCCTTCAGGGTTCTGTTCCTTCTTTCAGCTACACCATTCTGTTGAGGTGTCCTTGCTGCAGATGTCTGATGAAGAATTCCGTTTTCTTCACAGTAGTGAATGATGATTTCATTTAGGAATTCTGTGCCTTTGTCAGATCTGATCTTCTGAATGGTCTGACTTGCTTGGTTTTGAATTAGCTTCATGCAGTTGGTGAGTTTCCCTTGAGTCTCCTTCTTGCCGTTGAGGAAGATTGTCCACGTGTATCTTGAGTAATCATCAACTACCACCAGGACATATTTCTTTCCACTTAGACTTATTGGTGTAACAGGGCCAAATAAGTCCATGTGAATAAGACTTAATATCCTTGTAGTTGAGGGTGCCGATTTTGCCTTGAAGGTGGACTTGACTTGCTTTCCTTTTTGGCAAGCATCACAAATACTTTCCTTTCTGAATGCAGCTTTGGGAAGACCTTCTACTAACCCTTCTTTGGACAACTTGTTGAGAGTTTTGAAGTTGAGATGACTCAACCTCTTATGCCAAAGCCATAGAAGGTTAGTGTCACCTTTGCTGATTAGACATGCTTCCTTGACATTATCCCACATTACTTCATAGATGTTCCTGATTCTCTTTCCAGTGAGAATGACTTCATTAGTGGATATGTTCTTGAGAGATGCCATGTCCTTGCAGAATTCCAAGGAGTAACCTTTATCACAAAACTGACTTATGCTAAGAAGGTTGTAATTGAGCCCTTCAACATAAGATACAGCTTGGATGGTTAGTCCCTTGTACACCAGATTTCCTAGCCCTTTAGTAAGGCCGAAATCATTGCTTCCTCCAAAAGTAACTCTTGGACCATCATAGGGAATTAGATTGCTCAAAAGGCTCATATCACCCGTCATGTGTCTTGAACAGCCACTGTCTAAGTACCAGACACCTGGGTACTTAGTGGCTTCCTCTTGATCAGCATCATCTTTGGCCATTAGGCAGAGAGTGTCATCTTCTGACATGGTCCACCTATCATCATGGTTGGACTTTTTAGCTCTGCGCTCCATGCAGACGAGAGCTTCTTCATCCGAGCTTGAGCTGGATGACTCGTCACTTTCAGCAGCAACCATTGCCTTCTTTTTCTTCTCGATCCTTTCTCTTTCTCCGTACTTCTCCACTTTTGGGTACGGGCATGCTGACTTCCAGTGGCCGGGCTTCCTGCAATTGTAACACAAATAAGATTCAAGAGGAGAGTCACTTACCTGTGGCTTTCCCTTGGATGGCCTTCTGACCGAGTCAGCTTTCTTGAAGAACTTTTTGAACTTCCGGAATTGCTTGACCATCATGGCAAATTCCTCATCGTAGTTCTCCATTTTTGAACTTGACGGCTGGCTGGAGGAGGGTGTGTCACAGTTCCTTGGGCATGTCCCTTCACTTGATGGGACTCTTGGAGTTGTCATCAGTGCCGTGGGGAAGGGAGTGACTTGTTCTTCCTTCTTCTTCTTCAGCTCGTGCTCATAGGTTCTGAGCTCATCAAGAAGACCTTGAACAGTGTAGTTCTCCAGATTTCTTCCTTCTTCCATGGCTGTGGCTTTGGTGTACCACTCAGTTGGAAGAGATCTCAGCAACCTTACATTCTTTTCTTTGGGAGAAAGAACGTGGTTAAGTGATGCAAGATCATTCAAGATTTTGTGGAATCTTTCATCCAGCATATCAAATGATTCTCCGGGAAGCATTTTGAAGCTTTTGAACTTCTCAAGCAGGACTTCTATCTTCTGCTTTCTCAAGTCCTCTGATCCCTCACATAGCTTCCCAAGACCTTGCCATATCTCCATGGCAGTCTTGAGGTGCTTAATTTTGGAGAAGGTGATGGGGTCAAGTGTCTTGAAGATGGCTGCTTTGGCGACGTTATCCAGATTGTGCTTTTTGCAATCTCTATCATCCCATTTTTCCTTGGGCTTTGGAATGTACTGGACTACGTCTGGAGTTGCTGGATTCCTCTCAGGATTCTCCATTTGGATTTTCAAGGGTCCATCCTCAAGCACCATCCACATGCAATCATGTAGAGCGTAAAGGTGTGCTTCCATCATGATCTTCCAATCATCATAACCTAGAAGGGAAAACTTGGGCAAACCGTGATCCATATTGTTCACCATTTTGATCGCTTCTCGTTAATCTAAATGTAGATAGTGAGAAGACTGCTCCGATACCAATTGGTGGTCCCAAAGTGGTGAAATACAAAGTCTAGAGGGGGGGTGAATAGACTTTATTACAAGTTTAAAATCTTTTTCGTTTCTTTTGAAAACGAGAAAATGAGTGTTAATCTAGAGTCCTTGTGAACTTTAGATTGTGTGCGGAATTTGGTGGGTGGAGTGAGCAGTAATTAATATGGATAGGTTAGTTTTCACAGTTAATATAATTGCAAGTAAGAATAAAGATAAGAGAGAGAGACACGCAAACTTTAACGAGGTTCGAAGGTGGGGTAATCCTTCTACGTCCTCAAAATCCACTATGTAGTTGGTTGTTGAATAATGAACCAACAGTTACACTTGTGTGAATTTCTGCACGGTATATCTTCACAAGACCAATGTTGCTACTGCACTCGTGCTGGCTTTGTTGTTCCTTCGAAGGTCAAGCTTCTTCAACAACTGCAAGATCCGAACAATAGGACTTGCAAGATCAACTTGTAAGAGAGTTGACCTACCCCCTTTTAATCAATAAGTTTGATCAAAAGTAATATCCTTCAACGTGGTGTGGTGCTTGAGGCAAGGAAACCTTCAAGTGTTTACACTATAGCTTTTTGGAAGGATGAGAAGTTTGCTTCTGGATAAGGAGTTTAGAAATCTCTCTTTATCAAGCTTTTTGGGCTAACTGTGAATGAGATAGCTTTAGTGATTGCTTCGTTGTGTTGTTGTATCAACGTATCTCATCGTGTTCTCTTCAGTCTTCCAAGGATGCTATTTATAGCTGGATTGGATAATCTATCCGTTGAATCATAATAGACTATCCGTTGCATTTGCTGGCTTCAATTTTGAATGAAGATTGTGATTTGAAGATTCTTCGTTGAAGTGGGTGTTTGGATTTACCCAATTGTTGAGAAAGGATTCCTTTTTCCACAAAATCCGTCTTCTAGATTTTGTTCAAGAATTCAAGACTGTAGCACTTTACTCTGTTTGTCTTCTAGTGCTTGTTTAGGAATTCTGAGCAGGCTCTTTAATTTTAGATGCCCAGACTTTGTCTTCGAGCAATTTGTTCTTGAATCAGCAAAATTATCTTCAATCTAGCCGTTGACATTCAAGAGATTGATTTTTCCTTGCCAACGGTTGGAGTTTTCTTCATTCAGGACTTAGATAAATTTTCTAAGTCTTTTCTCACTTGTCCGCTTTCTGAGACTTCCGGTCTTCAGTGAGTCTTCCGATTCTTAGCTGACAAATCCGGATGAGTCATTTTCAAACTTCTGGGTGAGAAGGAGATCCGAGCTAGTCTTCCGATTTGAATGACTTAGCTTTCAGCGGGTTGTAGCGAGACATCCGGTTCTTATGTGGTCTTCCGGATCTGAGGATTCTGATTGAGAAACCCTTACTTGTCTCTAGCTTTTCCGATTAAGATATCCAATTTCCATATCACTGAATTTGATTAAGTCTTCAGGCATCAAAACGCTTAAAGAAATATCACAACCTTAATGGAAAACTCAAGAACTTGGTTTTAACAATATTTCTAAAAAGAAAAATTACATTGAATATTGGGGGAGACCTAAAGTCCCTATTACATTCTAAATACATCATCATCAAAATCTATGATATTTTTCCCAACAATTTCCCCCTTTTTGATGATGACAAACAAGTGTTTAAGAGTTCCGGTCGCTGTACTGAGAACTAATTTTATAACTTTCTTTTAGTTTCTCATAATATACAGCTTGTTAACAAAAACTCTTAAACAAATACAATTCAAATTACAATAATTCCTAAACCAAGTTTTTGTCTTGAGATTTTGTGATCTCTTCCGCCTTGACTGTTTTCAGCTTCAGCAGATTCTGCTTGGCTGAGCAGTTGGCGTTGCGTTTGATAGATCTTTAATATCCAAAGTGGATATTCAAGATCTTGGAAGCAACACATCTCTCAAAATAAGAAGAAAGATAGAGAGAGAGTGTTGTTCTAGAGAAGGTGTATGGTCTAATACTGAAAAATATGAGATTTCCACCATAGACCTTCTCTACTGCCGAGATTCTCACCATAGACCTTAAAAGTCTTTTCTTCTCAATAGACTTCTTCCATTGCCGTCTATGAGGGTGAGAAAGAAAAATTTCTCCATTGAGGATATTTTTCTTGGTGTGTTCCTTAGACAGTGAGTTTGAAGACTTTTCATATTGGGAGAGTTGTTTGTGATGAAAGTGGATTGAGATATCTTGATTTAAATAGGGGAGGAAGAGTTTCACGGGTTCCATTAAGTGGGTAGTTGGAACGGTGAGAGTAAATGAGTTTCAACTTCCAAGAAGTTGAAAAGTAAAAGGAATCTTTTACCAGTTACCAAAGAATTGAAACTGTTTTAATTAGAAAATCAGTTTCGATTGGTTTGAGAAACGTAACTGTTTTGGTTTGGCTAAGCCCAAAAGAGTGGCCCAAAAAGAAAAGAAAGCTATGTACTAAAGGGAAATTATTCCTATTGGGTTCTCAAGGCCCAAAATAAGACTATCATTTTTCATTCCCTATAGTTCTAATTTCTACTTAGGACGAGGTAGCACCAAAACAAATATGAATATTTAAAAGAAAAGTGGTACTATTTTTCCAAAGTCCTGTACATTTTTAAACATCCTAGGGACCAGTACTTTTAGAGCTCGTTGGAAATGAATTAAGGACTAAAGCTTAGTTTAAGAAGGCAGATTTTGTAAAGTACCTGAATCGGAGATTTCCAATTTTAGTACCAAAACTGAGATATCCGTCTTCCATTGCTTTGAGCTTATCAATAGTTCATTGCCAAAAACAATTGTTAGCCAAAACTAGGTAAGTTCCCCCTGAATTACATTCCCCCTGAATGTATGCGCTTCAGAAAAATAATTAAGACGAAATCATACTTGAGATAAGTATAATCAAGCATAATAAGCGCAATTAAGGCATACTTAAGCAATGTCTAAATACATCATCATCAAAATCTATGATATTTTTCCCAACATATACCCTGAAGTCTTTCAAAAAATTTGGTATTAAAGCAAACTTTGTTGTGTGTAGATTTAATTCCTTATATATTATTCTATTTACTTTGCCTTTCTTTTCTGTGTTATTATAAATCATGCATGAGGTATATTTCCTTTATTCCGGAAAAAAATATTACATTGAATAAATTCAGAATCGACAAGATATTCGTCCGAACCCGTGCGTGGCACGGGTAGGAATGCAAGTTCTTATTGAAATATAACTCAAGTAACGCGCTCTTTCTATTTCCAAATTGTATTTTTTATTTTTGGAATCAGCCTAGCCTTTTAATAGAAATGGAAACTTAGTGGTACATATGCTATGTATTTTTTTATATTCTCCCAACCAAAAATGGAAACATAATACTCTTTAATTAGTGCTTAACAATATTAATACTTATTCACATATTACTCGAGTAACAAGCACTTTCTATATATTACTTTGACATTTGTTTAAATTTAATTTTTTAGTCTATTTCCGAATTTGTAATCTTTTTTTATTTTCGTAAATGTGTTATTAGCCTTTTAATAAAAATAGAAACTTATTGGTACACTATGGAAAAAAAATATGTATTATCCCAACTAAAAAATAGAAACATAATAATTTTTAGCTAATGCCTACCAATACTAATGCTTATTCATATGTTACTCGAGTAACATGCACTTTCTAAATAATACTATGACATTTTTTAGATTTAATTTTTTTTCTTTTTCCAAATTTGTAATTTTTTTATTTTTGTAAGTACGAATTAACCTTTTAATAAAAATGAAAACTTATTGGTACGTTATAAATTTTTATTTTGTATTCTCCCAACTAAAAAATAGAAATACAATAATTTTTAATTAATGCTTACCAATATTAATGCTTATTCACATGTTCTTGAATAACATGTGCTTTCTATATATTACTTTATATATTTTTTAAATTTAATTTTTTTTCTATTCCCAAATTTGTAATTTTTTTCGTAAATATGCTATTTTTTTGTATTCTCCCAACCAAAATTGTATTCTCCCGACGGTTCTGCCACCGGGATCGGCGACGGAGACGGCATCACGATTCGCGGAACCGGTATCAGAACCGCCCCCCCACGGTACCGGGTCTGGTTTGTTAACTTTTTGTGACCGTTATCGGCGGTACCATTTTTTGAATTTTTTTGGCTTGCTGATAAATTTATCCAGGTGGGCCATGGGAGTGCCTCCAACGGCTCTATAGCCCTTTGGAGGGTGTGGGGGGTTTGTGGGTGTGGGGGGCGGTATTTTTTTTATCTATAAATACTCCCCTAATTTTTTTAATTCACTTACTCCCTAATCAATCTCTCTCCCTTAAATCTTAATCTCTCTTAATCTTTACTAAATTCTTGATTTTATAATTTATACTTAAACATTTTATATAAATATATAATCATATATTTCTAATATATTATATTATTATATATTTATATTATAATATATTTCAAAATTCAAATATATTATAGTATTAATACTATTAATTTATTATATTATAATATTCTAAATTTCTAATGTAGTCCTATTTTTTTTATCAATATTGGCTCTACCAAAGTTGTTTTAGAGCTGAATCGCTTGAAACACTTGTATGCAACCGAGATTGACACTTGGCAAGACATTGAGCTCAAGTGTCAGGGTACGACATTTATATGGAAAATTACATGAATGCAACCACATAGGGAAGCCCTAGTTCCGAGAAATAAGTGAATAACTTTTTTTATTTAATTGTAATTAGGTTTTTTAGGTGAGCAATATATAAGCTTTTTTGAGGGTTTCTTTACGGTTCTTTACCTCGTCATTTTTTTGAACCGTCAGGATATTAAATGTAATTGTGTTTGTACTATTATTTTTCAATATTTAAATAATAATTACATTTTTAAATATTCTAATTCATAAAAATTAAAATTTATAAATTTCATTTGCTTTTTTACGCTTACACATTTATAAATTATCAGAAAAAAACATTTAGAAAAAATTTGGAGGCGGAATAGACCAGCCGGTACAGTGCTAGAACCGCCGCTACAAGTACCGGCGCCGGTACCATTAGCACAGGTACCGGTAACGGTGCCATGGGGTGGCGGTACCGGAACCACCGGTTCCGGCACCGAAACCAGGCCGGAACGGTACCACGTCCACCACTAGTTAAACAAGGTTTGTCAATTAATTAAGGTGGTTTGTCAATTAATTAAGGTGGTTGTATCGGATGATTTTAAATCCATCAACAATCTCATACTCTATTTCTTGTATTTTTTATAACCCCAACACACTCTTTTAAGGCCCCGTTCCGTTCAACTTATTTTTTCTTATTTTTCTTATTCTTATTAAAATCAGATCAGATCAGACCAGATCATATCATATCAGATCGAATCAGATCAGATCAGATCAGATCGAATCATATCAGATCAGATCCAATCAGATCAGACCAAATCAAATCAAATTAGATCCCATCAAAAATTATTATTATTATTATTATTATTATTATTATCATTATCATTATCATTATTTTTTAAAATGAAAAAGAATAAACTTTGGAAAACAAGTTAAATAGAAAACTGAGAAAATAATTCTTAATTATTAGACGTCGGAATTTTTTTTAAATACATTGACAATGTCAATTTAATTCTACTTTTAAAATACATTTTTAATGCTACTTGTAATTTGAGTTTCTAAAGTTTTGATCTTTTATAAGGATGAGATATTTTAATAAAAATATTTTCTCTTCTATATATTGATTATCTAAATTTAATTACTTTTTAATGTATATATAAATTAAATATTTATTCTAATGTATATATGAAGTAGTTATTAAAATATTAAATTAATATTCTAATTTCACAAAAAATAATCATATAATAAAAATATTATTACATTATAATATGAATGATTATTCTAATATATGAATTAACTAATTTTATTTTATTAAAAAATAATCATAAAATAAAAAGTATTGATTATGTTATAATATGAATTATCATTACAATTTTCAAACATTATTATAAAGTCAAATCAAATTATTGATTTGAATTTTAAATCAAATCATAATTAATCAGATCAGATCAGACGAGATCAGATGAGATCATATCAGATCAGACCAGATCCAATCAGATCAGTTCAGGTCAGATCCAATCAGATCATATCAGAACTTATTAAAATCAGATATGATCAGAAAAAATAAGTTGAACGGAACGTAGCCTAAGTCACAAAATAATTTACCAAATCTCTTTGGATTCAATCCAATCTTTACCCGTTTTTTATCGTTACATTGGGCATTTTTTATATGTTCATAATAGCAAAAAATACAGACTAAAACATGTTTTATATATCAAAATGTGACTTTTGATATTTTTTCAAAAATAAAATTTATATTGCCAAAACATTATGAAATGTTAACAGACAATGTTAGGCAAAAGGCATTTTACACCATCAATACTCATATTTAGGAGACAAAAAGATGAATGATCATATTTTGAAATACATTCTATATTTCAATCTTATTCAAGTTGATTTTGTTTTTCCAAAATTATCTCGGACCAAGCATTTAAAAGTCTTTATACTATGTATGCTTTTTTTTTCTATTTAGTTATACAAAATGACAAGTTTGCAAAATTTATGATCCTCAACCAAAGCAGGAAGCCTCAAAATCATCATATATAGAAGCAAAAGCACCAGAGACAGTGATCACCACATTTGAAGTGGATGACCACTACTACTAAAGAAGGCCGGCCGGGCGGGGGGTTCCTCAGAAGAGAAAATCCAGGTTGTTCTGAGAGCTGCTGGAATCATTGAAAAAATCAAGCAGGTAAGAAGAAGCTCTCCCCTCCTTGTCCTCCTCCTCTTCTTCTTCCATAAGGAGATCAGAAATAGAAAACGAGTCGAACCCAGAATCGGTGCAGAAGTCCCAAAACCCCGCTTCTTCCTGATGATCCATGCGCGGACCAACGACCATTGAAGACTCCAACTTTGGCATTGTTTCTTGCTGCACCAAGCATTGATCCCCCTGCTGCTCCTGCTCCTGCTCCTGTACTTCTCCCGGCCTTTCATTGTCGAGCTTACTAGAAGGGGAATGCTGTTTTATTTGGTTCTGCTCTCGGATCTCCTTCAGCTTATCTGCATAGTTGCTGATGTCGAAATTTGTAACTGCATTCGCACCTTTCTGTTCGATTGCTGCAATGTCATATGCCACAGCTGCTTCCTCTTGAGTGCCTTCTTCATCGGTAGCAAGTCACAATCATAAGAAAAACGGACTACATACTAATAAACTAAGCGATCAACGACACACTATATGTGACTTGTTTGCTTTTTTATGTATCAAACAATGTACTTTTTTTTTCTTTCTGAATTTGCCATTGTCATACAAGGTTGAAAATAATTAATGAAGAGGATATTAAGTGTGGGTGGTTATGTTTTCTTTTTTGGATCATACTAAATAAGGAAAGGATACGGAGTACTACACTTAAGAAAGTCCAAATAGGAAAGTAATAACTTTATTTTTTAGGTATACAAGCACACCATATTTGGAACCTGAGGTCGTTTGGCATTCAGTTCATCCAGGACAGAGTGTGACCTTGTTTGGGAATAACATTTTCGATTAACGTTAGCGTTTTGGATAAAATTTTAATGGTGTTGATTAATTCTAAAAACGCTAACGCTAAAGGCTACCATCGGATAGTCTTTCCACAACGCTAATGCTAACCTCTAACGCTGATGCCAAACGGACCCTGTATTCATATCCCCACTTTGGTTCTCCTTTTTTAAAGGGTATTTGGTCATCAGTCTGGTCTAGTCCGGTTCAGTCCGGGACCTATGACCAAACCAACCAACCACATCCCCTATTTACTAGATCTATAACTACAACAGAAGTGGAAACAAGAGTTTTAAATATCTGAATCAGAAAATGTTGAAAATGAATCTGGAAGTGACACTTCAATTCATTCTTAAGTTGTAAATTTTTTGTTGACAGTAGCCAAGAAAAGAAGTGAATGTAATTGCGCATCAACATTCATTGAAAGAAAATTGAGTGATCTAATGTGTTCTTAGAAGCAGTGCAAATAAAGAAAAAAGCAGAATGAGGCAAAGGAAGTTACACATAGGAAATGGAAAGTGATTTAAGGAAAGCCAATAGATATTTTAATCAGGAGTGTACTATTATAGATGATAGATTTAGGGAAAAACATACTGAAAGTTCCCAAGTAAAGATACTTATTCCCTGAGACTCGTCCAATTCGTGCCTCCCAACGACCATTGTGATGGTGCCTGTGAAAACCAAAGGGTTCAACTCAAGTTAGTCTATAACAGTTTAGAGAGGAAAAAAACCATGTTTCCCCAAAGATGTTGTTCAAGACATTCTTAAGATGAAACCAAAGAAATCTTACTTCAATGTCCCATACAATGTCCTTTTAGTTGTTTAGCCTTACAAAAGTTAATCTAAGAACTATAATTCATTTTCTAAACTACTAGGAAACCAGATTTTTTACTATCTGTTAGAATATAAATAACTGTTCCGAGCCATAACCACAAGCTTGAGCTTTTGGTTGAATTGGTTCTTTGACACTATCCATAAAAGCTGAATAGATATTGTGGATTTGTAACGTACCTTGCAACACCACGGTACTTGGAAACACCTCTAGAAAAACCACTACTCTTACGCCGAAGTGAGGCCAAGAACTCCTCCTTTGACATGTTCTGCATTTCTTCAAGCTCTTTGGCATATGTCTCGATCTATCGAAAATATTACAGAGGAACGATTGGTAATTCGTTCAAAGTATAAACTTCATACACCAAATGTGTCAAAAAAGATATGACTAAGTACCGGAAAATTAAGAGTGGTGCCGGGCCCCCAGTACTTAAGAGCTGCTAGATCATAAGTCCTGGCAGCATCCTCTTCGCTATCATATGCACCTGCATTATTATTCCATTTCAGAAGAAACATGTAAAATGACCAAAAAATAAAAACACTCACTTTGCCATGTAAAGAGACTGCTTTTTAATTAAATCTTTGTTTCCTGGTTAGAAGAACTTAACATAGATTGTATTCCAAATTTGGGTCCCCAAAAACATTTAATTTTCCATGGTGGAATAAATAGAAGCAGTAACTCTTACCCAAATAAGCTAAGTGACCAGAATAGCGCAGGTTGCATACGGCAGCAAGGATCACCATAAGAGCCGGAAAACAAAGACGGCACATAAAAGATAAATAAATCAATTAATTACTCTGGGGTATTTAATTAACTTGGATGAATAAATGTACACAATTCAAAGCAACAGCAAAACCCACTAAAATCCCCCCCCCCCCCCCCCCCCCAAAAAAAATGTAGGGTCTGTGATAAATGTAACTTTTGAAAATGCAGATCCCAATTCTTAAACCTTAATAGTCACAAGGAAAAATGGTCCATAAAAAGAAAAGGAGATGAAGTTATAAACTAGAAAGAGAAGAAGAAGAAGAAGAAGAGCAATCACTTTGTCTTCCTTTCTTGTTCAGAGTGCTATTCCAGATAGTCCTGTCCCATAAGTGAGCTTCAAATCTCCCACTCCATCTATGCCTAAAATCAACAATTGTTTTATTTTATTTTTGTGAAGGCAAAATCAAATGTCATGCATGCAATGAATGAACACTGACTGGCCAAGATAATGAAATAAAAAAAAAGTCCATTTTATTTTCAAACAGGCACATAGGACAAAGGGGTTAGTGGGTGTACCTCGTGACCCCCCTGTAAATGGAGCTTCTCATGGCTGGCCCACCTGTCGGGGAATCAGCGCTGAGGATTCTGTTTCTCTTTGTTCTTACCCGTTTCGGCACCGGTTCGGAAGGACTGGGAATGGGTTTGGGCAGAAGTCCAATCTCATTGCCGGAAACAATACACGAGGAAGAAGAAGAAGAAGAAGAAGAAGAAGCAGACCTCTTCATCTTCATCATCTCTCAAAAACAGAGTAATTTATTACTCACCAGAAGAATTGAAGACGACAGGAAGAACAAAAAAAGAAAAGATGAGTCTTCACAGTTTGGAAGGTAGTGGGTTGGTGCAGGTACTGCGTGAATGGGTGCTCATCAGAAAACATGAAGACGATTTAAAAATGTCCTTTTTTCATATTTCTTGCTTTTTGGTAAAAAAAAAAAAAAACTACTATTATAAAGTGTGGTTTGGTTCACCGAACAGATGGACGGAAGAGGAAGAGAATATGACGACCGAAGAGAGGAAGGGATGGGGATGGGATGGAGAAGGAGAGTCAGAGAGGTGCGGTGGACGTTCTTATGAAACGTAACGGTGCAGTGTTGGAAATTGGCGATGGAGGGATTTGGACAGGTGGGTTCAAGGAAGGAAGGAAGGGACTAATAAGGGAGTGTTAAAACGTGTGTGTGTGTGTGTTGTGTTTTGGGGTTAACGGAGAGAGTCTTGGTTATTTAACGGGGGATGATCACATTTTCAGCACTTGGTCAATTTGGCAGTCTCATGCAACCAATTGTCGTTTACTACATTCGGCTACACTCACTATTCAAAATACTACGTATGTGATTAATTAAAATTAGTTACTCCGTCCCAGTGTATTTGTCTGGAGTCAAACTGGACAAACTTTGAACTTCAATTAAATAAAAACCATTATGTATTTTAACATAAAAATGACTTTATTAGATTTATCGTATTGAGAACTTTCAAAACTGTGTCTTATTATGCTAATATGCAATATAAATTGAAAGCAATTGAACTTCAAAGTTTGTCCAATTAGACTCGAAAAAGTCAAACTGGACAAATACATTGGGACGGAGATAGTAATTCAGAAAAATGATATTCACATGTTCTTTTTTCTATATTAAAAAAATAGGCGAATTTTGTTTTTTAAAAAAATTGGGTGAGAAAAGTTTTGAACTCCAACCTCTTGCATTGGTCAGCCAAATTTTGATATCATTTTAGGGAATCAACTCCATTAAAAACTTAAATTTCTAGTTTTAGGGGCGGCCTAAGAAAGCTAAAATACTCTAAGATACACTCCCTTCGTCCCTCACACTCTTTCTTTCTTTCAATTCATTTTTATCTTGTCCCATAAACTCCTTTATTTTTCTATTTAAAAACAACGTTTATCCTTACTAATTTTTACCCTACTTAGAGCACCGGCAATGGCAAGTAAAGAAATGGAATGCCACACGTTGACGTGGCATATTTCAACCAATAAAAGCATATCCATTCAGCGTGTGGCAAGTGAGTGGAGTGGCATCTCGTACAATGGCAAGTCATTATTTTTATCAATTTTTATAATTTTTTAATGCATTTTAATTATTAAAAATAATTTCATTTATATTTTTTAAATAGATTTACTTTTTAAAAAAACTTATTTCTTTTACAAAAAAACAAAAAAAACTGAAAGCATGTGATTTTAGACTGATTTTTGTTGATTAATTAATTTTAGAGTCTAGACACTTGTAGGAGGGCCGAATTGGAAGTATGATTGAAGATTTGAGGTCAATCTGAAATTTCAAAAAAATTTACCCTAATTTGTGACCCGACCCAGTCCTTTCTTCCTTCGTCCTTCGGCTCTAGTAGCAAAAACAAACACCGGCGACGGCGGCGAGCACCCCAGCGACGGCGGCGAGCACCCCAGCGACGGCGGCAAGCACTCCAGCGACGAGCAGCCCATTGACGAACTCCAGCAGCGAAAACTCCAGCAACCCACAAAAAATAAAAAAAAAATATACCTGAAAGTGCCTCGCGCCTCACACGCTTGGCGTGGAGGAAGGCTAAAGCCTCGCGAGGCAAGTTACGGAATAAGGTGACGTGGCGCAGCGAGTCGAGGATTTGCCTCGCCGCTGCGCATGCTCTTACCACATCATATCTTTGTACCAATTATCTATCTATCACATCTTAATTTTACCATCACATTAAGGGTATTTTTGGAAAGTCAACACAAAAATATCTCTCTCTTAAATTCTCAAAAAGTTAATAAGAGAAGAATTTTAAGGGACGGAGAGAGTAGGATAAAAGAATGAGTGGTTTGCAACTCTTCTTCCTCCCTTAAACATATAATCATAAAAAATAAATTTCTTACTCGGTATCTTTTAGTATTTTTCCTAAACCTCATCAAAGTCAAACAAATTTTTTATATAGAACAAAACAATATCAAACTGCTCCAATGGAGTAATATTAGAAATGCAATCCTTATATGAGTATTAAAATAATACGAGTAGTAACTTTTCAAAATGATCATTTCTTGTAAAATATTTTTTCAAATTAGTTTTCAATAAGTAATAATTAGTTATGTGATACTTTAAAATTAAGATTTATTTCATCAATAATTTTCCGTCAAAACTCAGTTGTATAGTTGTTAAGTAGAGGGTAGGTATTTTGAAATTTTTCATCTGTTAAACTATGATTGAATTTTAAAAAGAATCATTGGGAGAATTTATTTCAAGTTTAGATGATAGAACACACTAAAAAATGTTAGGATAAAGGCCCAACGCTAGAAGGGGGTGAATAGCGTTTGAAACAAAATCGCAGGAATTTAAAATGAGGAAGGTAAAGTAAAAAGCGTAAGAAAAGAGCACACCATATTTTACCCTGGTTCACCATAACGTGTGGTTACGTTGAGCCTCCCGAGAGACTCTCTCCAGTTACACTAACTCCATTTAAGCTTAAAGGTGTCTAACAAACCGATACAACTTGAGAACTCGAGTCATACGAGCTTCAACGCCTTTTGCTCGGAGATACCGCACTCCAAGACTTCACACGAAGGAACGAAAAATTTCTCTGAATTACAACAAGGGAACAAACCTTCCTTCAAGTGTATGAAAACACTTAAACACTCGGGACTAAAACTCTCACAAGGGGTAGATATGAGTGAACTAGTAATAAACGCTCAAGAACACGATAATTTCTTCAAGAATTGGCTCTCAAGAAGTTATGAAATATGAAATATGCTAATGAAATGAAGGAGTATTGGTTGTTGAAGAATTGTGTGTAAAAATGAGAGGTTTTAGGTGCCAATTTATAGACTAGAAGGTGGTGTATCCATTGCAACAGTTCCAACACGGACTGATAGTCGATTATCTTAACATGATAATCGATTATCAAAAGATTTCGTGCCCCAAAATTTAAAATTCTATCCGTTGGAGGCCGGGCAACAGCAACACTGATAATCGATTATCAAAAGTCTGAGAATCGATTATCCAACCTCTCTGAAAAGTCTGGGTTTTAGTAGCAAACCATTATAATCGATTGTCAATATGTGATAATCGATTATCGGATGGTTCTGAACTAAGAGTTCAAAAACTCTAGGGGCTGATAATCGAATGTGGGAAAGTGATACTCGATTATCACCCAGCTAAGACCCATCCTGTGAAAACCTAACTTGAAAAACCGAGGTTCAAAAATGAAGTGTTTCCAAAAGTAAAAATCAAGGTTGAAAAACATTGTATATGGTATAAAATAGAGAAACCAAGACTTGTTTATTAAAAACCAAGTCTTCGTGGTCGTAAGTCACGTGTTGACGGCTTTGACCGATTTTCACGTGTTTAGATCAATTGAGCATCATATACAAGTGATTTTTTAAAAACGAATGTTTGGGAACCTTTTAAATATGCCTAGAGGTAAAAACCAAGTATAAAATATCAAAAACCATTTTGTTGGTTTAGACACCAAAAACCAAACTCCGAATGCCGAATGTCGAATGTCGAACGCCTAACACCGAATGTTGAACCCGTGGTTTTGGTTTGGGCAAGGAGCAGGGGTTTTTGCAACTTTGAAAAACTCATGAAAAACATTTATTTGATGCATAAAAACATTTCATGATTTTATAAAATATTTCCACTCTTTGAGAACCGAGACTTGATTTGATTGTCGGTTTTTATCACAATGAAACTGACTCAACTAAGTCTTCAAATCTTGATCTTGTCCTTGAGTCTCTTGGTCTTGTTCCACGCCTTACTTCATGCCTTGAGTTATTCAACGAAACTCTTCATATCCACGGTGATTTGGTGATTATCAAAACTTGTCAGAAACGAACACGACTTTAGTTCAACGCGATATAAAGTGTATTCCAACAAAAGACTCCTCAATTAACAACTACTACGCATATAATAGAGTTGTTAATGAAAAAAATTTCAATTCTCAAGAATAAACTTAATTAGAAAAGGCCGTTTTGAACATTTGTTAAAAGGTTAGATGAGCATGGTACGGTATGTGTCATAATTACCGACATCGTACCAAATATTTTGGTTCAGTATGGAATTTTACATTGTACTTATCCTGATCCTGAAATATCAGTTCGAGATGGTTCGGTATTTGTTTCTGTACAAATGTATGAATACATGCATACCTAGTTTACACTTAAAATGTAACAAAATCTTTATTTTTAAAAACCCAATTTTTAGTTAAATAAAAAAACATAAAATTAAAAAAATGAATAATTACATGCAATAGTTGCTTAAGAAACTTACTTCAAATTTCACAAACTAAAAAGAGCGAATAACAAATAAAATAATTTCAAATGCTTTGTTAATACTTTTAAATTTATTTACAAAATATAAAAGTCAAGTAAAAGTACAATTTACCCATAATAAAACTTGAATCAAATTTTCAAAATAAACGTATTCTTTAATGAAGAAATATAGAGAGATGACTACATTTGACCTATAATTAAATACAATAAATATTTTATATTAATTAGATTAAATAATATTTTGAAAATATTTCGTATATTAAATCTAATAAAAATATTTTTGTATGAATATCTAATATTATTTATATTTAATTTGAGGTCAAACTTTACCAATTTTGACCAAAAAAGTCAAAACTGGACAAATACTTAGGGACAGAGGGAGTATGTTTTGTTCGGGATTTCTCGGTATAAGAGGTTACCCTGTACCATTCCCAAATACTAAATCGATCGTTCAGTTTGGTATGATTCGAGTTTTTTTAAAGACTTTCAGTTTGGTTTTCTCAATTTTTTTAGAAACTTTTGGGACCGGTTCGGTACTTGCTCACTCCTACCCAAGGGCTCCTCGGAACCGACTGGACGATCACATGAGAGGAGGTAAATTGAGCTGTAATGGCAGACTGGTTGGCAAAGAGTGAAGCATGCATCTGATATTTACAGAAACTAGGGGTGGGCAAAAAAACCGAACCAACATGGTACAATACCGAACAGTAATGGTACCAAACCGTTTATAATATTTTTAAACGGGATTGATTTTTTTCATCACGAACCGCAACCGAATCGATATCAAACGAGATGGGACCGTGATACAAATATTTAAAACCAATTATCACGGGCTGAACAGTTTAAGGCTATATAAGGAGTATCTCAAATAATTATTTGTTTATTTTGTCTTACGGTATATGGAGTACTTTGTATGGTATTATTTATTTTTAAAATTCTTTCATTAATATTGTTAAAATTATATTTATTACTACTATTACCATTATTTTTTAGAGTTATTAATAGTCTGATATTGTATGAATTGAAAAAAATTATTTTAAAAAATTAAACTCGTTATCTTTCATTTTTTATGTTTATGATGCTTTTAAATTCGAATTCAATACTTCTATTTAACAAAGCTGTGTTTTTGTATACAGAATTATTCTTTTATTTTGATATTTTTTAGTGATGGATGTTCTTTTTTTTTGCACAGTTTGAACATAGTTATGGTATTGTACCGTTCCGTTTCAAAATAGAATGGTACCAAATGGTTTTAGAGTTCATACCGTACCAATACCGAACCGTTTAAACAAGAGCGGTCTGTGATAGGTTCCGGTGATATCACGGACCGTCATGAACCGCGCCCACCCATAGCAGAAACACTATATTTAACATAATTACCTCGCAACAAAGTTGCGAGAAATCTAATTCGGGTTTACCACTTTGGCACCTTTACTCAACCACAGATGCCTAAAAAAGGATAACACCCCATCCCCGATCGGACATTTAGTCGACTATGGAAAATTCCTTTATATATAAATTTGAGAGTTTGGTCTCTTAGAAAATGACATATGTCAAATTTAAGAGAGTGACATGTGTTAATCTTTAGAGAATGACATGTGACAATCTTTAAAGATTGCGACATGTGTTTTTTAGTATTTCATCTTCTTCCTTCTTCAATTATTTCATCTTTTTTACTATGTTTTTAAAAATGATAATTAATTATTTTGAATTCATGAATCCAAATTTAGAATTAATAAAATTTGTAAATTTTAATAAAATCTTATTTTATGACAAGTAGACGTGAACATTTTTAATACCTGGCTCGGATTTAATAAATTATAAAATTTTTGAACAAACTTTTAGGCTTATGAAAATTTTTAAAAAATTAAATGTTGTAATCATGTCAATTACAAATCATACAATTTATCAGAAGATCTTAAAAATGATGTTATTTGTCAAATAATCAACAAAAATATTAGAAAAAATTAGTCAATAGAATTAAAAGTAAAACAAATTAAAACAAAATTAGATTTTCAAGCATTTATTAAAACAATCAATTAGTAGGATAAAAAGGAAACAACTTCAATTTTTATAGAAAAGTAAATAGAGTAAAAAAACTAAAACAAGATGAAAATTTGTAACATTCCATGATAACAATTCGATCTACTTATAATTATAAACGTATTTTATACAAAATAAATAAAAAAATTGTTTAAAATATATCAACTACTGAACTAAAATTAATAAAGATTTCTCTTGATATATAATACTCCGTAAACCTTTTCTATAATAAAAAAGATATTATCCCATCTCTATAAATTTTCATATTTTTTAATTTATACACAGTATTTGATATAAAGAAGTTACTTGTTATTATATACATTTAAATAAAAATATATATTTAAAATAAAAAAGTATTTAATAAAGAATCATTAATTCTTACTAATATATAAAAATGATACTTAGATCACTAAGTATATATTTAATAAAACATATATTTAAAAGACAAATATATATATTTAATAAACCTTTTATTATACTACTTTATAAAATAGTACTACCTCCGTCTCAGTGTATTTGTCCAGTTTTGACTTTTTCTAGTCAAACTGGACAAACTTTGAACTCCAATTACTCTCAATTTATATTGCATATTAGCATAATGAAATACAATTTTGAAAGTTCTCAATACGATAAATCCAATAAAGTCTTTTTTATGTTAAAATACATTACGGTTTTAATTAATTGAAGCTTAAAGTTTGTCTAGTTTGACTCGAAAAAGTCAAACTGGACAAATACACGGGGACGGTGAGCGTATATATTTAGACTAGTATGATTCATTACAGTCAACCAGATTGATTTACAATCAACCAGATTAAAAAATATCCAATTTTTTAAATTACATAACTTATTTTTGCTTTTATTAGTTTAGTTTCATTAAAAAATATCACTTCACTTTACAGATTTTAACCAAATTTGACTTTTTACAGTCAACCAGATTGATTTTTATCAATATTTCAATTAAAATAAATTATAAAAAGTATGACTCATTTATATGAAAAAGAGAGGTTTTTCACGTGTATTTATAATGAAAAATTAAAAAGAATGCATGGAGTAACAACAAAATCAACAAAAGGACCAACTACGCAACACTAACGTGACTTGAAGAACTATCCATTAAGCAATACTAAGGCTCCGTTCCGTTCAACTTATTTTTTCTGATCTGATCTGATTCTAATAAGTTCTGATCTGATCTGGTCTGATCTGATCTGATTGGATCTGATCTGATCTGATCTGATTGGATTTGATCTAATCTGATCTGATCTGATTGGATCTGATCTGATCTGATTGGATCTGATCTGATCTGATTGGATCTGATCTGATCTGATTGGATCTGATCTGATCTGATTCGATCTGATCTGATCTGATTGGATCTGATCTGATCTGATCTAGTCTGATCTGATTAATTATGATTTAATTTAAAATTTCAAATCAATAATTTAATTTGACTTTATAATAACGTTTGAAAATTGTAATGATAAATCATATTATAATATAATCAATATTTTTTATTTAATGACTCCTTTTTAATAAAATAAAAATAGTTAATTCATATATTAGAATAATCATTCATATTATAATGTAATAATATTTTTTATTTTATGATAATTTTTTTGTAAAATTAGAATTATACATTGGAATAAATATTTAATTTAGATATACATTTAAAAGTAATTAAATTTAGATAATCAATATATAGAAGAGATAGTATTTTTATTAAAATATCTCATCCTTGTAAAAGATCAAAAGTTTAGAAACTCAAATTACAAGTAGCAATAAAAATATATTTTAAAAGTAGAATTAGATTGACATTGTCAATGTATTTTAAAACTAATTTTTCCGACGTCTAATAATTAAGGATTACTTTCTCAGCTTTTTATTTAACCTATTTCTAAAGTTTATTCTTTTTCATTTTTAAGAACAATAATAATAATAATAATAATAATAATGATGATGATGACGATGATGATGATGATGATGATGATGATGATGATGATAATAATAATAATAATAATAATAATAATAATAATAATATAATAATAATAATAATAATAATATAATAATAATAATAATAATAATTCTTGATGAGATCTTATTTTAATAAGTCTTGATCTGATTGGATCTGATCTGATCTGATTGGATCTGATCTGATCTGATTCGATCTGATCTGATCTGATCTGATTTTAATAAGAATAAGAAAAAATAAGAAAAAATAAGTTGAACGGAACAGGGCCTAACATGACTTGAAAGATTATTTGTGGAATTTTTTAAAAGTTGAAAAGCTTGTTGGACAATGTGCTATCATGAATATATATTTTTGCAATGTCCTTTGTCCATTGTATTTTAGGTTTTGATAATGACAAAAGGGTGACAAAACATCATCATCATATTGTGCATCAAGGCTAAGAATCAAAGCTACAACAAGTTCATATCCGTCCGTGAAGAAGGGACTTGAGCATCGGTGGAAGGAACGAGACCGAAGAGGTTATTTCCTTAGTTGGGTAGTGTTTTAGGTCTTAGATTATGTGTTAAAGAGTATGGCATCTCTAAGGTTCATTCCCTTATCATCCTATCTTTAAAGCACATTCTTTTCAGCAAACTATTCGAATAAATTGAAAACTATTTGAATACATCCCTGAACTTCTATTCTGACTTAGTTGAATAAATCCAGAACTAGTTGAATAAGTCAGATTGCAGTTTCACCAAAACTAGTCGACTAAGTCTTGATTTAGTCGAATAGTTTGACAGTTTCAACTACTAAACGGCTAATTTTTTGAATTCTTTTCATCTCTATCCACTCCCTAACTTCTATAAATAACCCTCTTCGTGATTATCTTGATAAGTGCACTTAAAACACTTCAAAAACATATCCTTTGAATATCCAAAAGAGATTCTACTCAATCCCCTCCTTATATCCAAGCAAGGCAATTGTTTTGATTGCTAAATCATTTCTTGCTTGAGTTTTTCCTCATTGCTTGAGTCTTTGAGAGATATTGCCATATTCTAAAGGACTTCATTGTATTTGCAACAATCTACTCCGTGTTGGGAGAATTACTCTGTTGCGGTTTGTTTTCTTACTTTATTGTAAGAGATTTGTATTCTTGGTGTTGGGATTACACCAAGTGGTAGAAATCCTAACGGTTTGTGAAATCAAACGTTAGGTGGAAGAAATCCTGAGTTTTGTGAAATCAAAACTTCGGTCGTAAGATAAGAGGCTTGTGAAATCAAGTTCTCGAGTTGTATTCGGATTGTCAAACTCCGTTAAGTTTGACGGGTTAGTGAAGGCCTGGGCACGATTGCTTCGGGGACTGGATGTAGGCATTTAGGCCGAACCAGTATATATCGTGTGTGCATTGCTCTTATCCTTCACTTTATTTTGTTTGTGGTGCATTGTTTTTGTTGAATATTTGTGAAGAACGTTTCTGCGCAAAAAAAAACGGTCTTTTAGGCAACACCTCTATTCACCCCCCCTCTAGAGGTGTGCGAGGCGTCTAACAATTGGTATCGAAGCGAGGGATTTTCAAAGCTTTACCGCTGAAAATTTAATAAGATCATGGCCGGAAGAACATTTAAACCTGGAGTTGCCGAAGGACAATCCACGACAAGGCCACCACTCTTCGACGGCACAAATTATGCTTATTGGAAAGAGAGGATGAGAATATTCATCCAATCAAATGATTATGATTCTTGGTTGGTGATCAAGCATGGAGAGACGTTCCCACGAAGATTGTTGACGGGGTTCTTGTTCCAAAGTTAGAGACCGAATATAACTCAAATGACAAGAAGAAGATGCAACTAAATGCAAGGGCCATCAACCTTCTATATTGTGCCGTGAACCCAGATGACTATCGGAAAATCTCAAGGTGCAAGACGGCCAATGAGATGTGGAACAAATTAGAGGTCACATATGAAGGAACAAGTCAAGTGAAGGACTCAAAGATCGACTTACTCACCCATGAGTATGAGCTTTTCATGATGATGGAAAATGAAACAATCGATGGCATGTTCGAGAGATTTTCAACTATCGTCTCAAATTTGGATACACTTGGGAAGCAATATGAGGATCATGTTCTCGTTCGAAAAATCCTTCGAAGTCTCACACTGGAGTGGAAGTCTACGATCAATCCTATCAAAGAAGGCCGAGATTACAATACATTGATATATGACGCACTTCGAGGTAAACTACTCACTTATGAAATGTCTAACTTTTCTAGTGCAGCGGAGATCAAAAGGGATCAAAATCTATCATTCAAAGGAGTTGCACTCAAAGCTTCATCGTCAAAATATGTTGAGACAAGCGGCTCTGGAGAAAGTGACATTCTCGAGTTATTTAATGACTTCTTGCAAAATGAGCTTGAGCAATTGAATGAGAGTACAAAGCCTACTTGCTATGGATGTGGAGAGCGTGGACATATCAAGGGTCATTGCCCTAAACGAAAATTCAAGAAGTCCAAACGCCGAAAGCAATCCAACTCTAGCTCCTCTTCCTCATCCGATGATGAAGTAGCCATTTGTCTTATGGCTCAAAGTGAATCCGAAGAGGTAAGTTCTTCTAACGATCCTTTTAGTTTTGAAGAACTACAAGAAGCATTTGGTGATTTATTTAAAGAATTTAAGAAAGTCTCATCTATTGCCAAAGATTTGGAATATAAAATCACCCTCATGCAAAAGAAAAATAATATTTTGCTAAAAGAAATTGATTCCCTCAAAATTGAAAATAAGACTTTTGAGGAGACTAATTTGAAATTAAATGATTCACTTTGTTCTTCATGTAAGTCTTCTAGTCTTGAGATAGAAGCGCTTAAGAAAGAGGTAGACGATTTGAAATTAGCTATGAAGAAAGTTGAAAATGAATTTAGACTAAAATCTACATCTAGGATTAAATACTATAGATCACCTAGAAATAAATTAAGTCATTCTAGGAATTCTAAGTTTGATAGACAACCTAGAAAGCACATCACACGTCCTAGAAACATGAACAACCCTAGTGTTAGGTGTCATTATTGTAATAAAGTAGGACACATCACACCAGTTTGTTACACGAAGTATAGGCACTTGCTTCTAAGTCAAGATAATGTGATGCATCGTTCATATGATTTTTATTATTGCCATAACACCCCTGGACCCAAAAGGCATTGGGTACCAAGATTTGCTTCGTAGATTAATTAAGGAAGGTGTGCTTGAACACTTCGACTTGAGTTGAAGTAGATGCGCCAGGCACATAATTAGGTGAAGCATCAATTAAGGGGGAAGTTGATTCACTTTATTAATTCCAACTAATGTTGATTTATATTTTAGTTGGGCAATGTGATATTATTTGTTTGTTTGATATCTATTTACATGAGCATATATCTTTTTGTCCATCTCTTTTTGATAATGTCAAAAGGGGAAAGATGGTGTAGATATGCATATATTCAGGGGGAATTGTATTTGTGCATATCTTAATGGGGAAGATAGTATAGATTTGTATGTCTTTGTTTGATTTATGATGCAATACTTGAGGGGGAACTAGCCTTGGATGATGCATATCTCCTAATCGGTTTGTCATTATCAAAAAGGGGGAAATTGTTGGACAATGTGCTATCATGAATATATATTTTTGCAATGTCCTTTGTCCATTGTATTTTAGGTTTTGATAATGACAAAAGGGTGACAAAACATCATCATCATATTGTGCATCAAGGCTAAGAATCAAAGCTACAACAAGTTCATATCCGTCCGTGAAGAAGGGACTTGAGCATCGGTGGAAGGAACGAGACCGAAGAGGTTATTTCCTTAGTTGGGTAGTGTTTTAGGTCTTAGATTATGTGTTAAAGAGTATGGCATCTCTAAGGTTCATTCCCTTATCATCCTATCTTTAAAGCACATTCTTTTCAGCAAACTATTCGAATAAATTGAAAACTATTCGAATAAATCCCTGAACTTCTATTCTGACTTAGTTGAATAAATCCAGAACTAGTTGAATAAGTCAGATTGCAGTTTCACCAAAACTAGTCGACTAAGTCTTGATTTAGTCGAATAGTTCGACAGTTTCAACTACTAAACGGCTAATTTTTTGAATTCTTTTCATCTCTATCCACTCCCTAACTTCTATAAACAACCCTCTTCGTGATTATCTTGATAAGTGCACTTAAAACACTTCAAAAACATATCCTTTGAATATCCAAAAGAGATTCTACTCAATCCCCTCCTTATATCCAAGCAAGACAATTGTTTTGATTGCTAAATCATTTCTTGCTTGAGTTTTTCCTCATTGCTTGAGTCTTTGAGAGATATTGCCATATTCTAAAGGACTTCATTGTATTTGCAACAATCTACTCCGTGTTGGGAGAATTACTCGGTTGCGGTTTGTTTTCTTACTTTATTGTAAGGGATTTGTATTCTTGGTGTTGGGATTACACCAAGTGGTAGAAATCCTAACGGTTTGTGAAATCAAACGTTAGGTGGAAGAAATCCTGAGTTTTGTGAAATCAAAACTTCGGTCGTAAGATAAGAGGCTTGTGAAATCAAGTTCTCGAGTTGTATTCGGATTGTCAAACTCCGTTAAGTTTGACGGGTTAGTGAAGGCCTGGGCACGATTGCTTCGGGGACTGGATGTAGGCATTTAGGCCGAACCAGTATATATCGTGTGTGCATTGCTCTTATCTTTCACTTTATTTTGTTTGTGGTGCATTGTTTTTGTTGAATATTCGTGAAGAACGTTTCCGCGCAAAAAAAACCGGTCTTTTGGGCAACACCTCTATTCACCCCCCCTCTAGAGGTGTGCGAGACGTCTAACAAAGCTAACCGAATATGATTCAATAACTTGAAGGAGTAGAATTTAGCCAAAAATGAAAGTATAGTTTTAGAGGGTAAGGAAATTTTAAACGCCATACTCACAGCTGTCCTAAGGGAGCAGTAACTGCTAGAAAAAAGAGGAAAAAATCAAGACCACGTATAGTTAAATTAAAGTAAATGTCCTAAAGGATTAAGTTATTTATACACTAAATTTTTTACCCTATTTTGTATCCCAAAAGCATGCACCAATATTTTGTGTTAGTGTGATAAATTACATTGACAAAAAATATCCATGCAAATTTTTTTAATTGAACTAATATTTTCTGTCAGTGTAAACTGTTAAAATGTCGATGCATATTTTGGAGTACAATCATTTTCTGCCAGTGTAAACTGTTAAATTGTCGATGCCACTTAATCTACACAATCATTCTTTTAACACCTATATTGGAAGTCATATTATGACACTAAGGCATTATGACCATTGAGATTCGGGGGGGGGGGGGGGGGGGGGTGTTATGGGTGTTTTCCCCTCGAATCATTGAAATGCCACAATGGCACCGTAATATTTCAACAATTCCAAAGAGGCAATGGGTTGGCAAGGAGTTTTGTTAACCCAATTTGGGTACAAAAAACTTTGCCCCATCATTATAACCAAAATTAGATTCATTCGATCTACTCCAAGCCTTCCACAAGAAGGAAATAGTGGCAATTGGCCATCTCAAAGAAAGCAACTCCGGTCACTAGAATCAGACAAAAAATTAACAAGGTTGAAATACGTAATGCTCGGAGAAAATGGTACAGTCCAAATGTTAAAATAGGTCATGATCAGATTGCAAAGTGTATGTGTGTCAATGTGTAATCGGCTAGGACCCACGTTGAGAACTTCCGCTCACAGTAGCAACAACATTCGCGTCACATATAAGTATATAACACCAATGTTGACACTGCTAGCGTCTCATAAACAATGAGTGTTTTACAACTGACTATTTGGGTGTGATTGTCTATGATAGTGTCATGCTTGGTGTCATTTACAGGGTTAAAGTAGCATTTCATGTGAGAAGGGCTAACTAGAATTTCATTGAAACATCTTTTCTCTAAATAGTACAACATTTCTTCCAGGAAGAAGAATTCAATTGGTCACTGAGCCACTGCTCAGGCTAACCAAGTCCAGCAGTGTGGAGTACAATACACCTAAAGACAAGTAACCTAAGAACTTCCTTCTTTCGGATTCACCATTACTAACCTCGACTTGAACCTTGTGTTCTTCAGAATAACCATCCTCCATCACCAACCACCAAGATATGCACCCGATGGGATCTGTGGGGTCAACGTGTGCCACAAGACCAACGGTCTCACCTTCCAGCTCAAACCACAGCGACAAAAAGTCCCTATTGGCCTTTATACCCACCATAAGAGCTTCCTCGTGAAGCCACCGTATGACTTGGCTCGCTACCTACAAAAAAAAGGTTCAGCTGCATGTTTGATTCTGAAACATGTGTGTTTCTAAAGGGCAGCCTAGATGAGAATAGATCATCTGTAAAACCTACCAAAGTTCAAAATATATCCGCATTTTTTAACAACCTTGGAAGTTTATACTCACCTATAAATCACAAGGACAAACTTGGAAGTTTAAAACAAAACAATTGATACATTAACAGCCGTGCAGGTCAAAGTGGAAATTTTCGACGGGGACAAAGTTTTTTTCTCTCTCCATAAACTACACATTCACTTTATGTCTTTATCATGAAAAGACAATTGGAAGAAAATGTGAAACAAGAATACACACCTGCTGCAGCAGAACAGCAGGAAGACCTGCTAAATCACAGTCATATCTGTTCATAGAGCACATATCATAAGACTTCTCTTTGAATAGACCGACAACATTTGGGGCACCTTCACCTTCCACGCTTATGCAATCGTCATACACTGAAACTTTAGTGCGGAACTGAGATTTAACATTCTTGTCCAGGTATGATGAGTTGACTCCACTGCCCGAGTTGAGAATTGACTGAGGCACCTTCATCAAGAGCGTCCACGCAGACTTTCGAGAGTGCCAAGTGAGGTGAGAAATCAATTCCACATACGGCATTTTGCTAACCTTCAACCACAAATGCAGAAATTAATTGTAAGTTGATGCTGAAATTGAGCTGCCTTAAGGGGTTGTTTGGACCATGAAAAATTCTAGTGGGAAAGAGTAGAAGAAAATAGATAGAAATTTGAAAGGAAAGAAAATTTGGCAAAAAGGCACTCAAACTCAATTATATATATATATATATGTTTTAAACTTCAAACTCATTTAGGTTATATAATCCAATTGAAAAAGACAAAGACGTGTGAGTGTGTGTGTGTACACACACACATACACATAATTGTCAAAAGTTAGAATCAGATTTGATTTTCCATTGGATTTCTGAAGGTAAAACCAAACAGTAAAACCTATTTCCTTCAGCTTTCTTTTTTCCTTCCCTGCAATTTTCATAAATCATAACCCTGATGAATCAATTAATTAGAACATACCAGAGTTTCCAGCTCTGCAAGAACTTTGTTTGAGAACATCCTGTGAGCCAGAGACCGACAGAAATGACCCAGGAGATTTGAACTGTTCTTTGTAGGTGCAACAGATACTCGAGAGTTGATAGAACTTGATGATCTGTTTTTGGCTTTAACAAACACATGTTCATGGAAAATTTGTTGTAAATATATTTCAAAACTGGTTTGATTTACAGATCCTAACTTCTTCAAGTTCACTTTCCCATCATCTAATTTTGACCCATCAAAAGATTCCATAGGCACGACCACAGCACCCAATGTTTCATCACCTTCACCACTGGTTATTTTATCACCTCCATCATGTGGCACAAGTGAAAGAGAGACAGATGCTCCTTGGCCAATGCTTAAACGCAAAAAATTCTCTTGAACTCCTGTCATGTTGATTCTAAAAGATGGGTTGAATGCTTCACGATTCACGAGATCAAATACCTGGAAACACATGAAAATGGAAAATGGTAAAGAAAGTATTACAAGCCACAAAGGCATATACTCTCTCCATAGCAAAAAGGAGTCATGTTCAAGAACTCTTTTATTTTGGAAAGGGACAACTTTTTATTGTGTAAAATCTTTTTGCTTTTTAACAAAATATACCACAATTAACTTTTTTTATTCAACCAAAAAAACTTTGTGAGTTTTTTTAATACCACACTAATGGTGAATCACTTGAAAAAAACCTCAGAGTTTTGAAACTTGATGTTTTGGACAGAGGGAGTATACTAGGATGCATCGTCATATCGATATATGGGTTTTCAAAGATCAGTTTTTGCATTGAAATGAAGGTTTTTTGATGCAGTAACAATGCAAAAGAAATACCTGTTCATCAAATATAGCCCTGTGGAGTTCACGTAGAACGCAATGTGTTTCTTTGACATGCTCATCATCACTTTCTTCTTTCTTAGATTCACTAGAAGAATCCATAATTGTGCCCTTCACTTCTGGCTTGGCCAATTGCCTGGAAATACCAGTTGAATGTGCACCATGAAACTCAAATTGGAGTGTTTTACATGAATTAGGTGGCAAATTCACAGCTAGCATTCCAGTCAAGTCATGCTCAACACGAACTGCAGAAGCAGAAGAAGGGCGAAATACAAGTGCTGGATCATGTAATGTATTGTCAATTAAGTCAATGTAAAATCCTTCATTTCCAGATGAGGCAGCAACCATCCTATGCCACTTAATTTTCCAATTCTGCTGCAATCTATCATTTCATCACAAAAAAAATATACATTGCTTTGATAAAAAAGAATCTGAAGATTATTACTATTATTATAATATTATCTATTATTATTATTAATATTATGATTCTAAACTGAAAACTATTGTCTTGATGCATGGAGACATTTTTCAGAAACTCTGAAAATATCATCTTGCATCACCATCCAAAATAGATAAAAACTCACCTAATCAAAGCACCATAGAATCGTGCTTCCCTGGCTACTTGTTTCTCCAATGCTTTTGCAGATTTCTGAAAATACTTCCCCAAGTGCTGAAATTTTGAAGAGCTTGAGGATTGTTAGTATCAATTTTGAAAATGCTTGGATTTCTTAAATTAAAATACATCCAAACAGATTAAGAATTCATATTAGCAAGACATAAATGGCTTAGCATAGCAGCAAGAACATCAAGGCACCGGTATGATTTAGAAAGATACCCGAAAATTTTGTAGCTTGGTAGCCATAGACACGGCAAGGTCAGATAGAAGCTCATTTGGTAATTGCTTTGGCCTGGTCATACCAGCCACTGTTACGGCATCATTTGCTTCCACCTATATGGAGCATATACAAGGGAGTCATGCTCTCTTAAGTGTTTATTTATCCTTGGAAAAAAAAAAAAGTGAGGAACAACGATCAAGTAAAATTTGCACATCCAGATACAAACAAAAAGCACTCAACCAATTTTTTAAAAGATGGCACCTGGAAATAGCATAGAAACCATAATGAACACACCATCCTAAAAGTGTTGTTCATCCCCATTACATGGCTAAGAACAAGAGCAAAAGCTAGTGGATAATGATAAATAGAGAAGGATGACATTTGTTTGGAACTTTTCTCTTCGAGGTTTACTCTACTCTTCTCTTTTCCTTTGGAATAGACACTAACTCTCTGTTTTTAAAGATTTCATGGAAAAATAGATAGTGGTTATAGTAGATATTGACGGTTTGAACTGCCAAAATAGTTACACTTAAGCATTCCACATAAAGGGGATTCAAAGTTTCAAGTAAATAAGAATGCACTGCACAAAGATGGTGGGGAAGACGATCGAGGAATGGATTGAAATTGCTACAAAAGGATTAAGATTGACAAAGCGTGTACAATGCATGAGTGATCCATTAAAACTTTGCATAAGAAATATCCCCCGGCAACAACTGAAAGTATGCATAAGCTTTTGCTTCAATGTTAATTTATAAGTAGTTCTCAACCTACTTGTTCAAGTTATTTTATAAACACTCTATTTCCTGATGTCTCCTTCCGGAACGGCATCTTGGGCTTTTAAGGTTCGCCATATCCCGAAAATCCAAAATAAACTTGACCCCGTCCCCATTTCTGCGCCACTTAGCTTGTCACTAAAGAATTAAAAATTGACCAGAAACCTTGGAGCACACAGTAATCTTAATAAAATCAGGAAGAGGGGAATAAAAATTACAGTATTGATGAGATCAATAATGACGGAGAGTTCCTGATGAGCCAGCTGCAGATTCTCCACTAAGCTCTGCCACTGCCATGGTTGATTTCCGCATGTCTCCTTCGACGAAGAACTCGAAACGGCACTCTTCTTCTGCTTCTTACTGGGATCCTCCCTCTCCACCGCCCACCCGAAGTCAATTCTCCTTATTAAGTTCACCGTTTTATCATCGTACCCTACATCACTTCAAAAACACACAAAAAAAAAATTAATTTCAGCTTCCCATGTTTCCAAAGCTGCACGGACAGCAGAAATTAAACGGAGAAGAACGTACGAAGGAAACCGTTCGACCCCGTTTTCGTCGACGAATTCAATGCGCTTTATTGGAAGCTTGTCGATGGAGATTCGGAGGTCTTCTTCCATATTTGCCGGGATTCTATCAGAAAATTTTCATGGCTGGCTGAGAAGCACCGTGAATGAGATTTGCAGAAAGAAAGAAAACCCCGATGAAAAAGAAGAAGAATGGCGTAACTCGTGAACGCACTATGGGCTCGTGAAATGTCCTCATTCTTGCCTCTCCGGCCCAAACCTTTTTAAGTTATACGGAGTAATTATTAGTTTACTACTATTTCAACCTTGCCATGCACGGGGTGGTACGAAATTGTTTGTGATTCTACAACATGGAGCATTAAAATGACTTAGCTTTTTTATGAGACATATCATTTAAACTCCAAATATAAATTATCTAGGTTTATTGAATTGATCTAAACTTATAATTTTTCTTCCCGTATAAATTTAAAAAAATACAAAAAAAAATTAGCGATTCTATGAATCTTTTTCTCATCATAAATTTTAAAAAACTTGAATTACCGATCTTATGATTCTACGATTCAAAAAAATATTTTTACTCCCCCACATTAATTTAGAACAGCGAAAAACATGATACTCCCGACCCCCGCATGAAATAAAAAATTGATTCATCTTTACCGCATTATTTAGAAATGAAATCATGGATTAGCATCCTATGACTCTATTATTAAAAATATTAATTTGAAAAAAATTAAAATACAACAGTTCTTCTCCCCCAGATCAATTTTGAAAAAAAATATTATTAGAAAAAAGTAGTGGTACAATGATTCTCAAGGGAAAAAAAGAAAGATTAAAAATGAAAATAAAATATAAGAAAATAAGCAAATGTAACGCCCCAAAATATACCCAAGAATTATTAATGAATAAATAATCAATTAATCAAATTTGTTTTGATTAAAATAAATTATTGTTGGGCTTTGGGCCGATACAAAATTTGTTTTGACATCTAATATCAAAATCTGGATAAGTCTCATAGAGATAAATCCAATATGTGGACTATTTGTGTGGTCTTGATTGGGAACCTGAGTACAGACCCAAAACAAGAGTAAATAAAGAATTTGTTTAGAATGTAAATATTGAAATGATTTGTTGAAATAAATCATGAGAATAATTGATATGAATTAAATGAGAGAACCTTTTATGAGAAAGGTCAATTAAACCAATTTTGACTCTGTTAAAGTCAAACACCCAAAAATATGATGTCGGAAAAAGTATTACAAATAATTATGAAAAGTATATCGTTGGATAGAGCTCGACTGTCTGATCGCAAAGATGCAAACGGATTTCAATTCGGAGAAAGTTGGACCAAAAAGTATACCCCGACTGGGACCAAATATTAGTCCCAATCAGGGACTACGTACCAAACGGCGCCCTGTTCAATTACGCCGATTCCAAATCGCCGCACAATCACGGAAGCAACCAAGCCTGTGTCTTCTTCTTCTCCACTGGCCTATTTAAGCACAACTCAACTCCCTCAATTCCTCACCAAAAACATTCATTCTTCCTCCTATATTGTTCCTTGCTGAGAGTAGAGTGCAGTGGTGTTGTCATTTTTGTGTGAGGTCGCCGGAGCAGTAAGATAGAGTCGCCGGAAGTTTCACCGGAAAATTTCCAAAACCTCCATTAAGCTTCGAGGTAAGCCCCTAGATATATCTAATGACTAGAATGTTCATATAGGTCGTTTCTACGTTCATAAATGGTCATTTGGTTGAGTTTTGTGTTTGACATGTTTGAAGAACCAAGAATCATAAACCTTGAATTTGATGTTAAAAATATGTTTTAATAATTCTAATATGATCTATGAACCTTGGAGAACACCTCTATATAGTTTAATTGAAGTTCGGTGACTAAAAATGGTTTTCCCGAAAAATGGACCGAGGTTGAAGACGAATGAACAGTGGCTGAAAATCCACAGAGTGGATCGATCCCCTTCATTGGATCGATCCTCTGGGAGTTTTTCTTCTAGTTGGATCGATCCAGAGGGCTGGATTGATCTTCCGAAACTCTGGTCCGAAATTTTGTCTGAAATTGCTATTTTTGAGCTTTAAAATCCTATTTTTGATACCAATTGATTATGATTATTATAAAAATGATTTTTCATAACAAAAATGATGTTTTTAATAAATTAAAACATTATGTGATGCATGACGGTAAGTTCGGGTGTTAACACTCGAGACTAGGCCGCTAATTGTTATTAAATGTTATGTTAAATGATTATTATGATGAACTATTATTGTGGCCAATTATGAATGATTAACCTACTGATTGGTATGATTAACTCATGATTAAAAATAGATATAATGATGATTATGAAATTGATGTATATTATTAAGGATATCTAGAAGAACTCTAAGATATACCCACTTGTATAATGATGATGAATATTAAGGATATCTAGAAGAACTCTAAGATATACCTCCTTGACCAATTCATATTTCGGGGTTAAAACGTACGTACGGGATCCAGACCGGATATCACCCACCCGACAAATCATTGTTCGGTTGGTACGTAATCCACATGACCCATAGGGTGGATTATCGATTCTTGTGTTCTGCATTAAACTATTTATAGTTTAAGGGCCTGGTTAGAAATGTTGCCTTAGACTAGGAATAGCTAAGAGCTTGTTATAAAATGATTTGGCCTTAGATTAAGAATAATTTAAGAGCATGGTTGAGATATTGAATATCAAATGACTTGGAATAAAATATTGAGAATATCATGAATGTTTGAATCATATATTGTGTGCATGATATCAAATGGTTGATTATGAATTGAGATTCAATTTATTTGGATGTTCGACGCTTTAGATATGCTTACTCAGCTTCATCGCTGAGCGTGTAGTATGTTTTATTTGCTACACGCAGGTAAACAGAAAGATTAATGTGATCCTGGCGGCAGATGGGGCGAGATTGTCAGGATGGATGTGACAAGTTTTGAAATGATTTATGATATGTCAATATTAAATTCGCTTCCGCAATATTGTTAAATACTCCGTACTGCATATGTTATGAAAAATATTATTGAGATTAATAAAGTGTGTTTGAAAAGTTTTAAATTTTACGATGCCCAAGTTAAATACTTTAGTCCGAAAGGGGCTGCAGACCTGGACGGATTAGGGTGTTACAGCAAAATAGAATATTTATGTTTTTATTTGCAAAATTGGAACTATAATGTCAATAAGACCAACATATAGTACAAAAATTACATTGAAGTGTTAATATACAGTGTCTCATTGTCACATTATATTTCAATAGTACCATTTTGTAGATAAAAGCATATGACTCTTATTTTTGTCATATTTTTTACTTCTATTTTTGGTTGATTTCTGAAGGGAAATTTACAAAAAAATTGACAATTTTTTTTTCTTTTTATTTTTTTTTTTGCTTCAAAATGCAATATCATTCAAACCTGTAGTAGCATTCTGATCAATACAAAATGTTTTAACAAAATATAAATAGTTGCAAATTAAAAATTATATTTCTCTTTGATGTGCTTGTATCCAATATTTGATCTTATTCATTTTTGCACCTTGGATTTTCTCCGCACTTTTTCTTGTTTTATTGTTTGTCTTTACACCTAGATCTTCATTGTCACAGATCTGCATCTTGATCTTCCTTATCATAATTTTTTTTGCATACATATGTGTCATCTCTTTCCGTCTCATAGAACACCATCGTACTTAGTTTCTATGTACAATTATGCAAATGAAAATGTAGGAATGAAGTGAGCCATCTCTCATACAAATTTTCTTATCTTCACATTCATGCATAAATATAGTAAATAGTTACACAATATAAATTTATAAATATTTAAGTTACAATACAAACTTATTTTGATTATAATAGTAAGTCAAATTGCCAACATAAAATACAAAATTCATATTAAATACTTATTTGATTTAAATACTTGATTATTTTAAATATTAGTCAAGTCATCACTTGTTTTATATAATTTTAAAATAGAGATTAAAATATATTTTTTATTTTACATAAATGTTTAAATAAATAGAGTAAAAACTAACTTCATTTCGGCATATCATAAAGAATATGAAACTTATTCAAAGTTTTATTATAAATGGAGTGAACAAAAAATATAATATTAAGAAAGAATACTCTCATAAAATGAAGATCTCTATTCCATATTTAAAAATTTTCAATATGGTGAAATAGTAAGGAATGCTTGTGTAAACATAAGAAGTCACGGTGACACATTTGTTTCTAAATTGTATTCTATAATATAATTAAAATTATCATATAATGATAAATAGTTAAAAATAATGTATTTTTAAAATTAAATCAAAAATCGTTTAATAGTTAAATCATACCATAAACTTAATATACTCAATCAAATGATCAAATTATATAGAGTATTGTTTTTTCAATTTAACACTTTTATAGTTCAGTCATCCCTTATTTTATACTTACTCCGTTCCAAAGTATATTTCCTATTCAAACGACGTAGAAAATCTTGTGACTTTTAAATTAATTTTATTTACAAATTGGTATATAAAATAAAAAAATTACATATTTAAAAATTATATAAAAAGTTATATAAAATAAGAAGTGAGAGGTGACAAAAATGTTTTATTTTATCAAATGATCAATGAAAACATGCAAACTAACAAAAGTTATCGAGACACTGCAATAATAAAGAGGTAAACTATTTTGATGTGGAGTGAGTAAAATTTTATAATTGTTTTTAAAATATTTTTATTTTTAAATTTTACATCAATATTCAAATAATGAAATCACAACTATCTTTATTTAAACATTTCATAAACAAATGTGAAATTTATTAAGAGGTGAAGAGAGTACCTTATTTATTATTGAAATTTTGTTATAAATGAAGAGAAAAAATCTATGTTTGGAAAGAACATTATCATATAAATGAAGATCTTTTTTCATAATTTAATTTACTCATTGATTTCAAACCAAGCTATTACTTTATTATTTTTCATTTCACAAATTATGTGGCATATTAAGTTTCAAAAAACACCACATAAACAATATATTCAACATGTCGACTTTCTAGAGATTTAAATTTGATTTTTTATAAAGGATATCTATGTCATATAATTTGAACTTAGCTATAAATTTTTATGTGAAAAAAATTATAATTATAATTCATCTTTTACTTTTTTTAAAATAAAATCGTTTGACAATTACAGTAAAGTTCAGTTGTAAAATAAATGTGATTTTTTTTAATTTTTTAGAAAATAATTTTTTTGTGAAACATATCAGATGTGGATATATTTGTTTTTTATTTTTGGAAAATACATTTATTTTATTTTTTACTAATTAAATCTATTTTATCCATGATATTTTTGTGTTTTATAATTTTAATTATTTCAGTCTATTTATAATCAATTATTAATGTTAGAAAAATCCATGAACTTGAAAAATCTAAACAAATATTAATATAGGGAAAAAAATGTATCCCAATCTATACAACTCCAATTAGAAGTAAAACCACTCCATATGATAAGAAAAGACCATTTTAGAAAATATTTAAATTAGAAAAGTTTGCGTACGTAATTATTGCTTATTAACAACTTATTTGGAAAAATACCTTATTAGAAAGAATTATTTTGAAAATTTACTCAATTTATTTTTGTGTAACTTACTTTTAGTTATATTAGTTTATTCAAAATTTTGTTATGCTAAATTTAATTCAGTGATGTACACACTTTTTGTTGAATTACAACCATATTTTAGCTAAATAAATTCTCATAAAAAAGAATAAATTAATAGTTTTAAAAACATTTCATATTTTACTTAAAAAACTTTTATATCACTGTTAGTGTCTTTTCTTATGAATAGTTCACTTAATTTTTATTGAAAAATTATATTTTTTATTTCATCCACTTACTTAAATTTCATTGAATTCAAAAGTCCACAATATTTTTCTAATATCAAATATACTATTTTAAACTAATCAAATATTTAAACATCAACTTCTAAATATTATAACAAACTATTTGCTAAAAATGATCAATAAATATTTAAAACATGCCATGGACTCCATATTTGTTTCTTGTGTTATGTCATTTAATCTTAAAAAAATAAAAAAATTAGAATTGATATGGGTCACAAAAATAATTTCGAATATGATATATGACAATAATAGTAAGCATATTAAAGAAGTAAAAAGAGCTTAAAATAGTCAAATAAATGAAATATAAGTTAAACGAATGATTACCAAATATATGAATATCAAGTTTTAAAAGTTACCATAAATTATTTGCTTAAAATGGTCAATGATTATTCATAAGTTGCCATATATGAAAACTTTTTTTCAGAATGATTTTAGATTCAATTAATGCATACAATCATCCTTGACGTGTAAAAAAAATCCGCATAGGCGTTCCATATGTCAAGTTCTAGTGATCCGAGTCTGAAATATAGCGTAAAGGTAGTTAAACATATTTTTTCCATTAAAAATTTATATTTCCATTAATATTTTCCAATTTCTTCTCGTTTTTCGAGTTGTTTCCAATTTTTTCAGTTCTTTCCAATTTAATCTTGTTTTTTCCATTTTCTTCCAATTTTTTCAAGCTATCTCCATTTTCTTCAAACTATTTAAATTTTACAAACAATGACTTTAAAAATGATATATTTTTAATAAAAATATTATTATTATTCTTATTATCTAAAATAGATTATTATATTAAATTAAATACATGTCCCAAGAGTATTATTATTATATTCATAAATATAATTTATAAATTATTTCAATTTTTCTTTTTTATTTTTTCTAATGTCACTATGTATGTTATTCACACTCATTATTATCTAAAATAAATCATTATACTAAATTAAATAGATGTCCCAAGAGTATTATTATTACATTCATGACTATAGTTTATATATCATTTTAATTTTTTGTTTCTAATTTTTTCACATGTCACTATGTATGTGATTCACACTCATTATTATTTTTTATTTAGTTTTTTAACAGAAATAATACAATATTTTTGTTTATTACTCGAGTAATTTACATGACTCTAAAACTATCTTCTAAAAATTATGAATAAAAGAGTTATTTTTATTAAACTAAAAAGTAGTAGTAGTAGTAATAATAATAATAATCATCATCATCAACATAATAACAATTACAATAAGAATAGTAATAATACGAATAATAATTCAAAGCTTCGTTGAGATTTTTTAGTTCTTTTAGTTTCCTTTGGTTTCTTCTAGTTTTAGCAGTTTCTTCGAGTTTTCCATGTTCATTTCAATTTTTTCCGTTTCTTCAAATTTTTTCCACTTTATTCTAGTTCTTTTCAATTATTAAACTTTTATAAGTTTTTACAACGTTCAACTATTTTTTCAACTCTAAAAAATATACTTTTTATAACTTTGTTTTCTTTAAGATCACTACTACTTATTTTATTTAGAACATTTGTATCCCAATAATTTAAAAATGATTAGAAATCAAAATTTGAATTACAAATTATTCAATAAAGTAGTAAAACGGATCAGTAGCCCAACATAGAGGAGTTTGATTTTAAAATGATTATATATTTTTGAGGAAATGTTTATATTTCACTGTTTCTAAGAATTTTGTATTTGATATTTAATTCTAGATTAAAATATATTCCGTAATAAGTTTATTAGTGCATTTGCTGACAAAGGGTAATTTATCTTTAGAATGATTATATTTCATTGTTTTAATTTTTTTGAATTTAAGATTTATTTTAATATTACGGAAAAATGATTAGAAACTTTTTCCACTTTATTCTAGTTCTTTTCAATTATTAAACTTTTATAAGTTTTTACAACGTTCAACTATTTTTTCAACTCTAAAAAATATACTTTTTATAACTTTGTTTTCTTTAAGATCACTACTACTTATTTTATTTAGAACATTTGTATCCCAATAATTTAAAAATGATTAGAAATCAAAATTTGAATTACAAATTATTCAATAAAGTAGTAAAACGGATCAGTAGCCCAACATAGAGGAGTTTGATTTTAAAATGATTATATATTTTTGAGGAAATGTTTATATTTCACTGTTTCTAAGAATTTTGTATTTGATATTTAATTCTAGATTAAAATATATTCCGTAATAAGTTTATTAGTGCATTTGCTGACAAAGGGTAATTTATCTTTAGAATGATTATATTCAACTATTTTTTCAACTCTAAAAAATATACTTTTTATAACTTTGTTTTCTTTAAGATCACTACTACTTATTTTATTTAGAACATTTGTATCCCAATAATTTAAAAATGATTAGAAATCAAAATTTGAATTACAAATTATTCAATAAAGTAGTAAAACGGATCAGTAGCCCAACATAGAGGAGTTTGATTTTAAAATGATTATATATTTTTGAGGAAATGTTTATATTTCACTGTTTCTAAGAATTTTGTATTTGATATTTAATTCTAGATTAAAATATATTCCGTAATAAGTTTATTAGTGCATTTGCTGACAAAGGGTAATTTATCTTTAGAATGATTATATTTCATTGTTTTAATTTTTTTGAATTTAAGATTTATTTTAATATTAAAATTTATTATATATTATAAACATTTTTTCACAAATGAAGATTATGTAAATTTATTTAACGTAATTATGATATGGAATTTTATTTCATAAAGTAGGTCTACACCATATTTCCATATTTAAAAGCTCAAGTAGAATTGCCAAGTCATTACTCTCTAACATAGGTGGACGATTGAGTTGTCAAAAATATCGCCAAGTAAACTATCCACATGTCAAAATTCTAGAGTATTGAGTCTCAAATATTATAGTTAAGGATTACCATAATTTATAACTTTTAAAAATTATAATGATCATTTATATTAATACAGTGTACAATCAATAATTTTTATTTTAGAATTATAAGATTTATGAAATAAAAATAATCAATTCATATATAGAATAGAATAAAAAAATCATTGACACTAACCAATAATTAAAAATATTAATCATTTACTTTTTAATAATCAATATAAAAAAGAGAGAGTATTATTATTATTATTATTAAAATATGAAATCATTAGAAAATATATGTTTATCCAATAAAATAGTACATTTTCCCTAAATAAAAACAACAACAACAACAACAACAATAATAATAATAAACGGATCTAATTTGATTAGATCTGATCTGATTGGATATGAATTGATCTGATTTTAATAATACGAATAAATAATAAGCAGAAAAAATAAGTTGAACGGAACACTTCCAAAAGACAGAAAATAAATTCTATTAGGGGCGAGTGTGGTACAGTCTTTGGTTCATACTGATACTGTACCAAATATCTTGGTTTGGTATGGTATTTTACATCATAAGTCATAACGATCTTGATCTTGAAGTATGGGTTTGGTATAGTTCGGGAAGGTTCGATTTCAATTTTCGTAAATATTGATATATATATCTGTGTGTGTGTGTGTGTGTGTGTTTGTGCGTCTGTGTGTGTGTGCCTAGTTTACACTTTGAAATGTACAAAATTATTGATTTAAAAAATTTAAAGTACATCCAAATAAAGAAAGATGAAAAAATTGAAAAATGAATAATTAAATGCAAGAAATTTTTATAAAACTTAGTTTAATTTATTCGTAGTATTTCACAAACAAAACCAGAACGAATGATGACAAAATAGTATTATAATAATAATAATAAAGATAATAATAATAATAATAATAATAATAATAATAATAATAATAATAATATATAAAATCAAGAATTTAAAATAAATTTTTAAAAGTTTTTTTAGGTTTTTCAATTTTTGAAGTTTTTCCAGTTTCTTCCAGTTCCTTTTCTTCCAGTTCCTTCCTGTTTCTTCCCGTTCTTCCAATTTCTTCCAGTTCCTTCCAGATTCTTCCAGATTCTTCTAGTTTCTTGCAGTTTTTTCCAGTTTCTTCCAACTTCCAGTTCTTTTTTTCTAGTTCTAAAGAACATGCTCTTAATATACATATGATATTTCAACTACTTCATCCGTCCTAGTGTGTTTGTCCAATTTGAATTTTTTGAGTCAAATAAGATGAACTTTGAGCTTCAATTAAATAAAATAGTAATGAGTAATTGAAGTTCAAAGTTTGACCAGTTTAATTCAAAAAAGTCAAATTGGACAAAAAAACACTGAGACGAAAGTAGTACTTTACATCTATATTCTACTTAAACAGTTATTTGTTTCTTTTGGACTACTTTTTTTACTAGGGCACGCAATATTTATCACCGCAGCAAACTCTTAATTTATGATTTTTTTTCTTTTTACATTATATTAAAAATTCATATGAATACTCTGTTAGAAAAATGTCCCAACGCTAGAGGGGGGGTGAATAGCGTTTGAAACAAAAATGACGCAGGAATAAAAAATTAAAAGCGTAAAGTAAAGAGCAAGGAAGAGGACACCGTTTTTACCCTGCTTCACCACAACGTGTGGCTAGTCTAGCCTCCCGAGAGACTCTCTCGAGCTACACTATCAACGTTAAGCTTAACGGTGCTTAACAAACCCGTACAACTTGAGAGTTCGAGTCACACGAACCTCAACAACCCTTCGAAGGAAACAACCCTTCCTTCGAACTACTCAAGAGAAAAACTTTTTCTTATGAATTGTCTAAAAACACTAAATCACTCAAGAACAATAGTCTCTTTTAGAGTGGATAATGAGTAACTAAAAACACTCAAGGACACAACACGAACTTCAAAAAAATGGCTCTCGAAAAGCTATGAATAATGTATGAATGTAATGCAATGAAAAGTAAGAGTTGTGAAGTAATCTGATGTGTAAAGCAGACCCAAACACCCCATTTTATAGTAGAAAAATAGGCTCCAACGAGTAGGAGTTGAATGGGGGTGATTGGCACAATTTGTGGGATTTGATTAAAATTGGATCTGCTGAAAATCAGCCAGACAGCGCTGTCCGTGGCTTGGACATCGCTGTTCTAGGCTTAGTTTTTGAAAATCAGGAAGCAACGGTCAAGCCAACGGCGATGTCCAAAACACCTACATCGCTGTTTTGGCTGTTGACTTCCAAACATGGAATGTTTTAGCCATAAATTCCTTCCAACGGTCAGGTGCCTACATCGATGTTCAATACTTGAACATCGCAGTTCAGGCCTGACTTTGAAGGATGAAGAGATGGCCTGACATCGCTGTTGCTGGGTCAACAACGCTGTCCAAAAACTTTCTACCAAAGGCATTTCTTTTTGGCTTAGGTTGGACATCGATGTAGAGAAGTCTACATTGCTGTTCCAGATGTTTCTGGAAACCCAACCTTGGCTCAACAGCGATGTCCATATACCAACATCGCTGTTGGAGGACTTAACGCCAAACCATGGTTTTCACCTTCCCATGCCAGACAGCGCTGTTGGTCACTCCAACATCGCTGTTGGGCTGGTTTAGCCAGATCCATGGTTGGTTTAGTCATGCCGTTAGCCGATGTCAAAAATCTAAGTTCTCCAAAATAAAAATCAATCATTGAAAACATTTGTTTAATGTATTTTGCTAAGAAATCAAGTGAAACATCTTGAAAACCACGTCATTTAGATAAAAACCATGGCTAGCCAAGTTTACGCCGTTTCGCATGGTTTTTACTAAATGACCAAAAACGAGAGGTGGTTTTTGATGGTTTTTGTTGGAGAACTATTTAAATATTCCCAGAAGTAAACACCAATCATAAAATGTTGAAAACCACTTGGTTGGTTCGGACGCCAAAAACCAACGCCGAACGCCGGTTTCTGAAAACCGAATGCCGGTTTCTAAAAACCGAACGCCGGATGGCTTGGTTTTAGGCTTGTTTAAAACTTATGAAAAACATTTTTGAAAATTCAAAAGAACATTTTAATGAGATGAGCCTAGAGAGCCAAGTTTAAAAGTTTGTGCCGGTCTTGATCACATTAATTAAGACCGACTCAATTTGTTTCTAAGTCTTCGTTCTTGGTTCTTGATTCTCGGTTCTCAATTCATCATGTCATGTTCCTTCGCCTTTGATATGCTCAGTTTAATCTTGTTATCACGGCGGTTTGGCATTATCAAAACCTGTCATAAAACGAACACGGTTTAGTACGACATAGGCGTAAACCCGTGTTCCAACATACTCTAAAAAAATTTGTGATTTTACGATAATAAGTCAAAATTAAGTACATAGTAATTTACAACACTGCTACCAAAAATTATTTATTTTTACACCAATTCTCCAGACTGCCAACTAAGATGAATATGTGGTATTTTTAATGGTGACTAGATAATTATTAAGTATGATTGTATGAGTTTGTAATTAATTACAAAAATAAAGATTATATTTTCAATGTTTAATTATTACCTCTCTAATTAGTTTCAAAAATAAAGAAAATATCTTATATTACTGTTAAGTAAAAACGAATAACATAAAAAATAAAAATGACATAACTCTTTTTTTGCATGTTTTGATATTTTTCACTTCGTTTTTCCATATTTTTATTTTTATTCAAAACTTTCTTTCTGAACTTACCAAAAAAAGTATTCTAGAAAACAAAAAATGAAAATACTTAATTTGAGATAGATGGAGCATATCTCAATTTTTTGTGTTCATTTAAAACACAATGAATTTGGAATTTATTTAAAACACTATAAAAAATTGAAAAGAAAATTTAAAAAAATTAGGAAAATGAAACAAATAGTTAAAAAAGAAATAAAAAGGAAAATAAAAACCAAATAATAAATGAAAAATAAAATTTAAGCAGGAGTGCCCCCTATGGTTTAAAAAATAGGCACCAACGCCTCTCTTTACTAGAAAATGACTGGAAAATGATCACAGAGGATGTGGGGGCAATGTTTTGAAATCACAAGGACTTTAAAAATAAATTTTAAAAACAAAGAGGTATCCGTGCCAATTTTTTTAAATCGGGGGGGGGGGGGGGGGGGCTTGGACCTATTTGACCTTTGTCCAAATTGGGAAAAAAAAGTGGTTATAATTTAATTTTGTGAATAATAAACATGCAATTTAAATTAGTAGTGAATGGAGAGCTTCATGAGTACTTCAAAGTAGAAATGGGCTCAGGCGGGGAGACCCCATATCCCCTTTATTATTTGTGCTGATCATGGAGTATCTTACTAGGATGTTTCTTTACTATGCCAGAACTAACAAATTTGTATATCATCCTATGTGTGCTTCATTGAAAGTGATCAACATCATCTTCGTAGATGACCTAATTGTTAAATGTAAGAGAGATATGAGAACTATACAAACCCTTATGGAAGTGTTGGATAGGTTTAAAGAAAGTACATCAGTATAGATTAATAGTGCCCTATTGTGTTTGGGGGATGTAATGAAGGCTGACAGAAAAGAATCTTGAACCTTACTCAGACGTAAAAAGGCAAGCTTCCTTTCCCTTATTTGGGGAACCCTATATCATTAGCAAGTCTCTCTACTCATGACTATGTAAACTTGTGGAGAAACTCACAACTCGGATTCTAACTTAAATGCAGTTCAAAACATCTCACTTATGCTAGGAGTGTAAAACTGATCAATGCAATTTTAATGGGGATATCAACATTCTTAGCCAGAATTTTCTTGATCCATAAGAAAGTAATGATGAGAGTGCAAGCTATTTGTAGAGATTTTCTTTGGAGTTTAACGGCTGATTTTAAAATGGCCCCTCTGGTAAATTGGGAGGATATCTGCATGCCTAAGAAGTTTGGAGAATTAGGACTGAGAAATATGACTATATGGAAAAAAGCTTCAATCATGAAATTGAACTCGGATTTATCCATCATAAAAAAGATATCCTATGGGGTTCAATAGATTCATTCTATTTATATCAAGAATGATGATTTTTTGGGGGTACATCCCCAAACTCAACAACTACCATTACTGGAGACTGTTACGCATGGAGCAGCCGCAGGTCACGTATGGCGCAAGACATGGATTGGGAAATGGTTTCCTATTTTATGCTTGTTACCTAAGTTGTTTAGGTTTCCTTGTTTGTGTTATTTTATTCCTATTAGGATTTGGAGTTTTCCTTTTCTATATAAGCAAGGGAAGGCTATTGTAAACAAGCACATCGAATACAATTCTCTTCTATAATTTCTACATGGTATCAGAGAGTGATTCTTTGGACCTCCTAACCAAATTCTAAGATCAGCAAAGGAAGATGGCAGAGCCGAACCCCAAACTCGCGGAGGTTATGTCCAAGAAAGTCGTTGTCGCTGACAACGAAGAGCAAAGAATAAAGGCGAGTCCATATGATCTAAAATCAGTGATACGCCAGGCCTGTTGATTACACAGGTAAAACTTAACGGAAGAAACTATGAAGAATGGGCAAGAGGTATGAGAACAGCTCTTCGCGCCAAACGGAAGTTTGGATTAATTGATGGGTCGATTCCGTGCCCGAAAGACGATATAGAAACAGAAGAATGGTGGGTCGTGAACGCCATGCTCGTGTCATGGATCTACAACACAATAGAAGCAGACCTGTGCAACTCTATCACTCAAGTAGAGATCGCGGCCGACCTATGGAACGATATTAAGGCTAGATTCTCTGTAGCAAACGGCCCGCGAATCCATCAGTTGAAGAAGGAATTGGCTAATTGCAGACAAAATGGTCAAGAGATCGTGAAGCACTACGTCAAATTGAAGACTGTATGGGACGAACTGTATGAGCTATTCAAGGTACCGGCATGCAAGTGTGGAGGATGCAAGTGCGGATTGACAGCACAATTGGAGAAATAGCGAGACGAAGAGAAGGTCCATCAGTTTTTGATGGGGCTTGACAATGAAGGCTACGACAGCCTACGATCCAATATTCTGAGCACTAAACCTCTCGCTCCAATAAATCGTGTTTATTCTATAATAGCACAACAAGAGGGGGTATTAAAGATGACGGTGGAGGAAGAACGTAACTCGGTGAGCTTTGCGGTTGCGACAGGAAGACCCTCACACGACAACAACCTAAAGTGCAAGCATTGTGGTCAGACCGGACATGAAATCAGCAGGTGTTTCCAGATTATAGGATACCCCGAATGGTGGGCCGATCGCCCACGCATCTAAGGCAGTGGACGCGGGGGTGGTTCGGCCTAGAATGGCAGGCGCAGCAGGTGGGGCGGATCGGCTGGACCTGGCAGCAGCAACCGTACCGGGGAGAAGAACAATGAGAACACTCCCCTCGCCGGCCAGACTAATGTACAAATTGAAAATCAATTTTCAGGTACAAACAATTGTTCTTGGATTATCGATAGTGGCGCTAGCGAGCACATGACAGGAGAAAAGAATTGGTTGACAAAAATACGACCCGTGAATGAATGTAAAGTGGGTCTTGACAATGGTGAAAGTGCCGAAGCCAGCAGCAAAGGAGATGTTCAGCTAAATAATTCCTTGAAACTTACAGATGTTCTATTTGTGCCTAAACTCAACTGCAACTTGATTTCTGTCTCTCAACTTCTTGGTGATAAAAGATTACTTATCCAGTTCACTAACAAAACTTGTGTTATCAAGGACTTTATCTCGAAGACGGTGATTGGAACGGGTGAATAAACTGGCGGCCTGTATTATTTCCAAGAAAAAGTGCATGACAAGGCTTGTGTGGCTCGAGAGACGAAGGACGTTGCTATTTGGCACAGACGCCTGGGTCATCTGTCTCCTAAGATCTGTCGTTTTTTTACCTTTTCTTTCTACTCCGTTTCGAACTTCTATTTCACCATGTGATATATGTTTTCGTGTGAAACAATGTCGTTATTCTTTCCCTACTAGTTCCAATTAAACAAATGTTCCGTTCTCTTTGATTCATTGTGACCTGTAGGGGGGCTATAGAACACCTTCTCGTACGGGGGCTAAGTTTTTCTTGACAATTATGGATGATTGTTCTCGTGCAACCTGGGTGTATCTTTTAAACCACAAAGATGAAACATTTATCAAATCGTTCTGCGCAATTTTCTTTCTCTTGTCCAGCGCCAATTTGGTTCAAAGGTTAAACGCATTCGCAGTGATAATGGGACGGAGTTCACGTGCATGAAACCTTACTTTGCTTCCGCTGGGAAAATCATTGAATCTTCTTGCGTTGGAACTCCCCAACAAAATGGGAGGGTTGAACATAAACATAGACATATTCTTAACATCGCACGTGCGCTCCGCTTCCAAGCCAATCTTCCTATCTCCTACTGGGGTGACTGCGTTCTTACCGCGTCTTATCTTATAAACCGAACTCCAACAACACTTCTCCAAGGAAAAAACCCATATGAACTTCTCTTTGGTCAAACACCCTCCTACACCCATCTCCGTACTTTCGGTTGTCTCACATATGCCCACAACCAAAACCACGGTGGTGACAAATTCACCAGCCGCTCGCGTCGTTGTCTTTTTCTCGGATATCCCTACAGCCAAAAGGGATGGTTATTGCAAGACTTGGAAACAAACAAAATCTTCGTAAGTCGGGACGTCAAATTTGTTGAGACCTCTTTTCCCTTCATCCCTACTCCTGAAAACTCATCCCATCTGTCTTCGTCTTCGTCTTCGACATCAGATGCTCTCATCGATGACGATGACTTTCCTCCACCTACTCCACTGGCACAAATACCTAACCAAATTCCTGCTGATACGACTTCTTCATCTAAGCTACCCATACCGGAACCACCCTTACCTGAACCGCAACCCCCACCCGAACAGCAACCACTGCCCGAAAATGAAACCTCACTCGAGTCCAACAACTCCCAGATCGAGGACCCCACTGGCCAGCGCCGCAGTACTCGTTCTTGTCAACCTTTATCACATTTACAAGACTATGTCATGCACACCATCCACAGTATGCCATCTTGCTCTTCCGTTCCACTCCCGTCTTCAGGTACTGCTCATTGTATAACGAAATTTGTTAGCTGTGATAATTTCTCTTTTTCCCATAAAAGTTTTTTGGCAACAATTAATACAGATGAGGAACCTACTAAGTTCTCTGAGGTGGTTAAGCACACACACAAGCGAACAACAATGCAAGATGAACTCGATGCCTTACATGCTAATGGAACATGGTCTTTGGTACCTCTTCCCCCAAATAAAAAGGCTATCGGTTTGAAGTGGTTATACAAAATCAAACACCGGTCTGATGGAAGCATTGAACGATACAAAGCCTACTTAGTGATTCTGGGCAACCGACAGAAAGAGGGAATCGATTATAAGGAGACTTTTGCCCCTACGGCCAAGCTTGTTACACTTCGTGCACTCTTGGCCGTTGCGACTATTCGTGGATGGAGTATTCATCAAATGGACGTGCACAACGCATTCCTTCATGGGGATCTTAAAGATGAGGTTTATATGAGGCTCCCTCCTGGATTTGATTCTCGTCACCAAGGCCTTGTGTGCCGCTTACATAAGTCACATTATGGGCTTCTCCAGGCACCTAGATGTTGGTTTTCTAAACTCACCACAGCCCTGCGTGCGTATGGATTTGCTCAATCCAAGGCCGACTACTCCTTGTTTACTATTGTGCGTTGTTCTACTGAACTTCGGCTTTTTATTTATGTGGATGATTTGGTGATCGCTGGTAATGATGATGCCTTCATTTCTCGCTTCAAAAAATACTTATCTGACTAATTTCACATGAAGGACCTTGGACTCTTAAAATATTTCCTAGGCATTGAAGTTGCCCGCAATGCCAACATGATGTTTCTATCTCAAAGGAAGTATGTGTTGGATATTCTATCTGGAACTGGAAACTTGGGGTGTCGACCCGCGGCAACCCCACTTCCGACTAACCATCGCTTGGCTCTTGACGATGGGCCTCTTTTCTCTGATCCCTCACAATATCGGCGTTTGGTTGGTCGTCTTATCTATCTGACAATCACTCGTCCCGACCTCACTTACGATGTCCACATCCTCTCTCAATTCATGGCCAACCCCCGTCAGGCGCATTGGGATGCTGCCATCCATGCGCTACGGTATATCAAATCGAGACCTGGGCAAGGTTTATTCCTCTCTGCGAAAAGTCCTCTTTAGTTTATTGGCTATTGTGACTCCGACTGGGCTAGCTGTCCTTTAACACGACGCTCTGTCTCCGGATATTTTGTTCACTTAGGAGACTCCCCCATTTCTTGGCGTACAAAGAAGCAAAAGACGGTGTCCTACTCTTCCGCGGAGGCCGAGTATCGAGCAATGGCGACGGCAGTTTGTGAGCTGAAATGGCTTCGGTCTCTCCTCCGTTCACTTGGCGTGACAATCAAGCGGCCTTACACATCGTTGCCAACCCGGTGTTCCATGAGCGCACAAAGCACATCGAAATCGATTGCCATTTTGTTCTTGACGAGATCCAACGTGGTGTTCTTCGTACTTCACACATCTCTTCAGTCAATCAACCCGCAGGTCACGTATGGCGCAAGACTTGGATTGGGAATTGGTTTCCTATTTTATGTTTGTTACCTAAGTTGTTTAGGTTTCCTTGTTTGTGTTATTTTATTCTTACTAGGATTTGGAGTTTTCCTTCTCTATATAAGCAAGGGAAGGCTATTGTAAACAAGCACATCGAATACAATTCTCTTCTATAATTTCTACAGAGACAAAGGGTCAAAGTAAGAAAATTATTTACTAGCATGACTAGAGAAGATAGTTATACTATATAGAAGGGGCATGACTCGATGTTAGGTACGTATACTAAACCTATTTGAATTGACTTGGTTTGGAATAGAGTTGCTATGCAAAAATGTCAATTCATTATTTGGTTAATATTGCGAGATAGAACTTATATTAAGACGAGGCTGGCAAAGTTCATGAATGTAGATACAAACTGTTGGCTTTGTCAAAAGGGTGGGGAAGATACTAACCACCTCTTATGTAAGTGTACTTTCCCTCAAAGAGTGTTGAATGATATTTTTACCTGGATGAAGATTAGTGTTAAGGGTAAAGATCTGATTACTACAGGGCAGTATAGAGCAGTGCATCATTAAGATAACACCAAGAAGAAAAAGATAAGAAGTGCTGGCTAGATGGGCTAAAACCTTCTACTCATCACGTCCCTATTAAAATTGTGTATTTTGGTTTCCGATGTTTGACTAAAGTTTCCGATGTCTATTTTAAAATTGTCTATTTTACTTTTAAATAAAAAGTATACTAATAAACTCCATGTGGACCAATAAAATGATGACATTATGTCATGTGGATAAACATTTTGCCATATCATACACCATGTGTCTCCACTACAATTAATGAACTCTCTTTTACATTTACATACACACACACACACATATAGAGTTTGGTTCCGGTAAGAATGAGATCTAATGAAAGAAATAAGAATGAATAATAAGCGTCACTCCTGGCCATTTCTCGTAAGGGCATTTTAGAAATTTTCAGCGGCCTTTCAATATTGCCTTATCCTCTGCCGTCTTCTCCTTAATATAAGCCACAATCTCCGTTTACCCATTTTCCATACTTAGGCTTGGGAGATTTAATGTTTGCACAGCTTGTTCATTCCACAAAACTCTCTCTCTAGAAGCTTTATGGAGATGGAGATGGCGATGATCCCTTTGAGACACTGCCCCCTATAACACCGGCTATTTCTTTTTTCAGATAGAGGAGAACTCTAATTGTTTCTTCTTTGATATTCTTTCCAACGATGCTCAAAATTTTTCCGCAGTTCAGATTAAATACGCGACCAAATTTAAGGATTTTCCTTGTATTCTTGGAGGAGGAGGTTTTTTCACTCTCTTCCAAAATAGGCTTTCCTCGGTCGCTTCAGTAAAGGACGCCCTAGCATGCTCTCCATCCAGAAGGTACTTGATAAAATTGGATTTTATTGTTCATTCAAGCTAGGGTTTCTAGATGATAAACAAATACTAATTCAATTCAATTCTGATAATGACTTCCTACAATGCTACTTGAGAAAATCTTGGACATTTAATAGGTTTATTGATTCGTTCTTTAGATGCCTGATTCTGATGGATCTTTTGATTTACCACTAAAGTCTATTTGGATCTCCCTTGAAGGGTTACCAATACAATTATTTGACAAGTTTCCTTTGTTTTCTATTAAGAATTTGGTTGGTACCCTACTTTATACTTTTGGCTGCCCAATTTCTTACCATAGCATTGCTTTTTAAGTTTTTTCCTTTTCATCTTAATCTGTGCACAATAAGTTAAAAACTGAATGATCAATATCTTCTTAGACCACTGCATATTAGTACTCTAAACAGTGCATTTTAACTACTTTGTAGTTCTTTTGAATTTTCAATACTACATAGGTCCACCAACTTAAATGTGTTCATAAGGCCTTTAGAAAATAGATGCAATATATGCACACACACAACTAACTTAATGCATCTATATTATGAGTTATTTCCTTTCTAGTTGAATAAAAATCACGAGTAGTTTAGAATGGTGTAAGTACATAGTGACTACTCTTTTGGATATTGGAAGAATAGTTATTTCAATTTTCATGTGTGCTTTTTAATTTGCATTATGTAGTATATCAATATGTAGTGCATTATTAAAATCAAGATAATGCATTTATATGGGAATACAATCCATTCTCTGCATCAAGGTAAATAATAATGCATTCTGCTACTATGCATTCTCAGAACAAAAGTTCATGTATTGATGGTGAAATTCTCATCACAAAAAATGATGAATTATATTCTAGAGAGTGAGTTTACTCTAAACGGTGATGCATTTAAAATAATGTATGATACATTTGAATATGGTTTATCTAGATATAGCATATTCTCTAAATCATGTTGCATTTTAAAATGTTTTGTGATCAATTTGAATATGGATTACAAACACATAGAATGTTGCCAATTTTAAAAGATTAAAATGCATATTTAAAAGCTCCAAATGAAAGATGAAAGTGTCCTTGAAACAAAAATCATTGCCTATTAGCTCAAACGGTAGAGCAACATGTAGTACATATGTGGGTTTGAATCCTGCATAGGCAAAATATTTTTTCAATTATGTATAACACATGTTTTGAATACAATGCATTTTTAGTCTTTCTCGTCACATACAATGTCACTCTGAAGTCATTATTCATTAATCCACAAATCAATATAATAAAATTAGAATAAACTCTAAAGGATAAATCGTAGTGTATATATCTCCAGTCACGGTGCACTTGCATTGCATATAGATATCAGAGTGCATCTTATTGAGATAAATTTAGAAAACTGGGATATTTATGGAATCATTTAGTTTTGGAAACACCGTGATATTGTGACTTTACAATTAATCAATTTAATTGAGAGGATAAGGCCACCTAATTGAAGAAAAAATTAATACAGAGTGCTGGTCAAAAGAAGTGGATGCTTTGGTCATTTCTTTTCCTAATTTGCCCTTTTGTATTACCTTTATCAATAAAATGGTACGCCACATTAAATGGAGCCAATGTAAATACTTTTTTTGGCATCAATGAGAGCCTTTAGATTTACAAAATCAATGCATATCCTTTATTCTTATTTCTTTCATTGGGACTCACTCTTACCAGAACCAACCCATATATATATATATATATGTGTGTGTGTGTGTGTGTGTGTGTGTGTGTGTGTGTGTGTGTGTGTATGTATATGTATATGTATGTATGTATATGTATGTATGTATGTATGTATGTATGTATGTATGTATGTATGTATGTATGTATGTATGTATGTATGTATGTATGTATGTATGTATGTATGTATGTATGTATGTATGTATGTATGTATGTATGTATGTATGTATGTATGTATGTATGTATGTATGTATGTATGTATGTATGTATGTATGTATGTATATGTATGTATGTATGTATGTATGTATGTATGTATGTATGTATGTATGTATGTATGTATGTATGTATGTATGTATGTATGTATGTATGTATGTATGTATGATGTATATATATATATATATATATATATATATATATATATATATATATATATATATATATATATATATATATATATATATATATAGGGTGTGGTGAGTTAGAGGGTTGTGTAGTTTTGGGATTACTTGATTGGTGTTGTATAATGAACTGTGAGTTTGGTGGAATAAAAAATGTGCTTTCGATTTCAAAAAAATTAAGAGGTAAAAAATTACCAAAAACAAATTTGTTATGAAATAAAATAAGTTTTATCCTCGACCTTATGTACACATAACATATTGCTCCCCTAGATTAGTGTGATAAACAAGGACTTACTCTTGAGATGAATGCTTAACTTTTAAAAAAAATTATGTGAGAAAGTCCACAAAATTGTTGTGGACCTAAACGCACCATGGAAACACTCAAAAAATAATATGAAAACTTTAGAAAATATATATTATCTTTGTTCAAAACTAATCCTTCTATTTTAACTTTGTACGAAATTCAAGAAAATATAAAATTAAGTGGTTAAAACTGATGGATAGAAAAGAAAAAAAGTTGACATGAAAAGATCTCCAAAAAAAAAAGAAGATTGACATATAATAACCCAAAAAAATAAGAAGAATGAATTTGGGACGGAAGGACGAAAGAGTATAAGAAAAAGAACAAAAAAGTTGCATATTAAAATCATTGTGAGTTTGTGACTATTTAAAAAAATTTGAGTGTTATTTTTAAACACTTTAGAACATTCAATGCCACCATTGAGAATTGAGTGTAATAATGTTGACAAAATTGAATATTTCGATGACACTTTTGAACATTTTAAAAAGAAGAAAAAGATTAAACTAAGAATAAAACATTTAAAATATATTAAAATAAGACTTTCATATTTTTATTTTCAAAATAAGACTTAAAATGCATATACATTACCAATCATGATCATATACATTACGTAAAATGCACATGTGCAATACCAAATTATTACAATGCAAACTTCTATTTAAAGATTAAAAACATAAAACTCCTAATATTTTCTTTATATTTTAGACTTATTTAAGATGATTTTTTAAAAAAGTTTAATATCATTATTAACAAAAAATAAAAAGCAATAGCATTTTTGACAAAAATGAATACTTTAATGCTCTCTTTGTCCTAATTTAAATTATCTATTTATTTTTCACAAGATCTAACTTTAATCAAGTTCTTGACCCATTTTCACGACCCATTTTAAAAAATAAGTCTTGTCATCTCTAATTTTGTAAACTTTTTAAGTAAATTTTAAATAAATAAATTTAATTTTTTAATTCCTTACAACTTTCAAATAAATTGAATTGAAAAAAACTTGGATCAAACATTATAAAGACTATATGATTCTTTTTTTAGACCGAGGCGTAGCATTCTTGTCACTGCACTCAGCAAAATCACTAACTCAATCATTTTACTTTGTACTTCCTCCGTCCCATTTTATAATGATTCGATTTACGATATTTGACTGAAACTATTTTTAAATTATTTTATATGACAAATGGTATATATAGTTAAAAAATAAAAATTACATATTAAAATACTACATCAAAAAATCTACAAAACTAGTAGTGACAATAGTATTTTATTTTATCAAATTGCTAACGAAAATAGAGAAAGAAAATTAATGAAGTTTGACCTTGTGAATAGTGAACATGCATTATAATTTGGGACAGAGGGAATACTATAATTTCACCCTTGACTCAAAAAACAAGAAACTTATAATCCTCTCCCACCAAAGTCTTAGTAAAAGTGTAAAACACATTGGTTTAACCAACTGTAATATTTTCAAAATAAAGTCAACTACATATCCTCTATAACTCAAAAAAGATGAACCCCATCTTAGGGTCCCAAGAGGCCCGGTCGGGACAGTTACAAGAGAGGATTAGAGGAATAAATAAAACTTTGATCTCAAATCGATCAATATGGAGTAGGATCTCTGGTACGTGCAATAACCTTATCAAAAGCATAAACTTCCCAAATTGTCGATGTGAGTCAAATATGTCAAATCCGGCTATAACACCTTTTTGTACCCCTATATGGCTACGCCACTCGGGCACATATCATCCATTTTATCCATTTGGTCACTTTCTGGAGAAAAAGTTCAGGTGTTCGGGGGGTTCGAGCGCGCACCAAAGAAGGTTTGCCGAATTGGAAGAGTGGTATATGATGCAACATTATTGTGGTCCTTGAGGCGGCCGTTGTTGCTGTTGCTGCTGCTGATAAGACTGGGGAACATTTTGAATAGGCATCCCACCAGCGCCTGCTGCTTGTATATTTTGTACTATGTTCCCAAATGTCCCGTGCTGCTGCTGCATTTGCATCATACTGCCAGTAGGATTGGTTGCCCCCATATTGAACACTGTCCCATTGGTGCACCTCAGTTTATATATACAGATAATAACACATGAATCATAAAATCAAAATAGTGGAAAAGGAGAATAAGTGGAGTAATACTTTGATCGCTTAACGTTGAAGCAGACAGAGCTCGATTGCCACCCGAAATTCCAAACTGACAAGTTAATAGGCAGAAAATCAATCCTACAAGACAACAGAGTTTCTCTACATACCAATATGAATGGAGTTCGAGATTCAAATAAGAATTGTTGTAAAACTCACCACCTAGGTGGGACGCTCTACTTGGCCATCTTGCCCATCTATTTTACTCCCATCTAAGGTCCCACCCTATTTTACTAAATTGTATTCCGCCTAGACCTGATTAATCTATCTGAGTTGGCACCATGCTCCAGTAAGCCCCTAGCAAGTGTGCCTAGTGCTTTTTATCACATTGCCATAGATGTTTATCTACAAAACCAGTTACAGTCGAATATTTTTACCTGCATTCTTGGCAAAAGAGACTGAGAGCGTCACTGTTCACATATTCGAAATTTGAGACTTAATCACCCCACCCAAAAAAGAAAGAGCAGTACTTTCAAAAGGCAGGCACTATCTCTCTCTTTAGTGCACAAAAATTACAGAGTACTTTCTTAGAAGATGTAAGGCCCGCTTGAGAACAAGTTTAGTGTTTTGAAAAGGCTATCTAATGGCAGCACCTAGGTTCAGTCTTTTCAAAGTTAATTTGCACCATTGAAAAATTATCCAAAATACTGACTGAAAACACTATTCTCAAACAAGGCTGTAGTGTAAAACACACGCTTGGAGAAAATAATTTGAAACTGAATACTAGTAGAGTTAGGGATTTGACTGCTAAAACAAGAAAAAGATGCATTTCATTAAATTGAAAAGAATTCATTAAAATTTGGAATCAACAATGTGCTTTTTAGAAAGGGCGCAAGGGAAAAAATAACTTACCATCTGGGATGTCGGTGTACTCTGGGCAGAACTATAAAGCACACTATTCATAGGACCAGAAAATTGGTTGCTAATTCGATTTAGCTGATTTCCTTGGTTGAGTTGATTTTGACTCATAGCATGCTGAATAGCACCAGATACAATCTGCCTTCCCTGAAACTGCTGGACTCCACCATGTGATTGAGAAAATTGGATTTGAGGTTGACCGTGCATCTGAGAAATGTCCTACTTAAAATTTTGTTAGCACTTACTTTCATGATGATGATGGTGACTAAATATTTCTATTATTTTACTACTAGTTTTTTAACAAAGGCCATCTATAGCCAATGGAGCTAAAAGACTCATTTATTTGAAAATTTGTCTTTATTATATTATTAACAAAGTTTTAGCCAATGGGAAAGTAATCAAATAGATCAAAATGGCTCATCAAACTTCCTTCCCTTCCTACTCTCTATTAGGTTATAGGAAGCAAATACAGCAATGCATAAAGGACTAAAGAGAACAACATCTCCGTTCAATACAGGGATAGGGTTGTGCACATCTTGAAACACACCCCCCCCCTCTTTTTATAGAGAGACAAGGTTGTATCATCTTCAACCCCCTTCCCCTAATCTGTTTTTATACGGATAAGGTTGTGTACATCTTGATCCCCTTGTTTTTACAGGAATAAGCCATTGCCAATGGAGCTAAAAAAGCTATAAGAATGTGAATAGGAATAGCTTATCTTTATTTGAGAGAATAATGGACTAGATCAAATTGGGTGATCAAAGTTTCTTTGCTTCTTACTTCCAAGTTTTTATTAGCAAATACAATAAAGCTCTAAGGCCATAAAGGTCTAATGAAAACTACTTCATTGTTTTTAATAGCCTTACATGGATAAGGTTGTATACTTCTTTTACCCCCCCCCCCCCCCCGGACCACAAGGGAGGTGTTTTTAATTATAGAAAAGGTCTCAGGGAACCGGTGTGGCAAAAGAGAGAGGATAGCTCAATCTTGAATTGCCTTAGAGGCTTAGAGAAATTAGAATTTGATCCCTCCACTAAGAGATAGAGAGGTACATATAGGTTTGTACATGACATGAGCAAGGCCCAATGGATGGTACGGCTGCCCAAGACACTCTACCCCCTACTTCTAATTCATTCTAAAGCTAGGTTGATTGCAATGCACAAATGTAAGAAATTCGTACAGTCCTGGAAAGTAAGGAATCATGTCACTCAACAGCTTTTCATACAGTAAAAAGAAAAGCGAGGTTGATTGATGATTACAGATTGAAACTTCTGCTGGCTCTGACCTTGCTGCAGATCTTGTTGAAGCTGTGTAAACTGGTTCTGCAATCATTATTACATTACATGAAAAAAAGCATCTGATCTGTAAGTTATAGAAACAAAAACAATAAAAATGAGATTTACTTGATTCAATCCTGTCATTGGGGATTGCCTATATGTCTGTTGAGCAAGGAATTGTTGCTGCTGGTGTTGTTGAGGAATCTGCATCAGTTTCTGCCTTTGCTGTTGTGGTGCTTGTTGTTGATGTGATTGCTGCTGGGGAGATGGTGTGTTCATCATCATGTTCGTTCCGGATCTAGGTGAGTTAGCATATTGTAAAGGAGATGCTGTCATAGTATCAAAGGAGGTATTGGTGGGACCACCCGGAGAAGCTGCAGTTGTCCTTCCACCATGCTGTGATCCAGAACCCCCCTATTCCAAAAAATTAAATTGTAGAAGCTTAAAGAGCAAAGGGTTAAAGTATAGGAAGAAGTAATTATAGAAATATAGTAATTATATTTTGGGAGTGCTATAGTTTGCTGTTCTAATAACGTTTAGGAATTAGGATTCCAGTTTCCTATTCCATTTGGGTTTAGGCCCATCACTTCTCCACATCAACATTGCTAATGTCTTTAGAAATTGTAAGTGGCAGTTTTGTTTCAATAAAATGGTAGTTTTTTCCTTCTGAATCCTACGTAAGCATTACATGAACAGGGAACTAAACATCCATAGCACGTGGGTGACACAGAGGTATACATGTATAATGGTTCTTTATATTATTAAGTGAACCATGTTTCCATACAAGTTCAATTTGTAGGAGTTGCATTTAGATATTCTTACGAGTAAATGCACAAAATAGAAAGAAGACATGACACTGGATCCATAACTCGGTATTGTCAAGTTGCTAAAGGTCCAAAGGTGCATAACTCACTGTGTTTAAAGCATGTCCTCTTCATATCAGCACTCAGGAACATATTAAGAAAAATCTGGTGAAAAGAAAAAAAATGTACAATGTTTCTGTGTAAACCCTAATTTGGTCATAAAGTGAATACTATTTTGGAAAAAAGGTCTGCAGAGTCTATATTCAAGAAAAAGTCAGTCTGCTATGAAAAACGAGGGACGATAGAAGAAAATATGGTTATGCTTGATGAGGATATTTTTAATAAAAGTGAAGAAACGTGATGTTTTACCTATTTTGGTCTGTAAAGTTACAAAACTATAGGTTAGGGTGATACACTGATACGAGTGATTACTACAAGCTGATGCAGAATAAATAGACAGATGCCATCACCATCCTATCACATAAGAAGGTCAGGCTTTGGGTGAAACAAAAAACCTAAAGTGCCATACGACATACCACCGCATTCCTATTGTATACCATTTAGCATCTACTTAGCTCTTCATATTTTGTTTGAATATAGCAGATAGCCAATGCCTGACCTGGAACGAAGCTCCCAAACCATTAGTGTTGCTTGACGTGAAGGGAGGCGTACCTTTCTGATACATTCCTACAACTCATAAGAACACATTTTCTCAACATACCGCTTAAGAATCAAGTGAGATGCTAGACACACACACACAATATATATATATATATCGGTCCGGTTCCAGTGACACCGGAAAACGGTGCCACTCCGGTGCCACTGGGTTTTTGGGGCACCTCCGGTGCTCCGTTCGTAAAATTGACGGTTCCTACCCCCCCTAACCCACCCCCTAAACCCCCCACCCTACCCCCCCACCCCAACACCGCCGTAACCCCCCCCCCCCCACAAAATGTGTGGCTATTATGCAATGCATAATAGCCACACATTTTGTGGGGGGTTACGGCGGGGTTGGGGTGGGGCGCAGGGGTGGGGTAGGGTGGGGGTTTAGGGGGTGGGTTAGGGGGGGGTAGGAACCGTCAATTTTACGAACGGAGCACCGGAGGTGCCCCAAAAATCCAGTGGCACCGCTAGTGGCACCGTTCTCCGGTGTCACTAGAACCGGGCCGTGTATATATATATATATATATATATATATATATATATATATATATATATATATATATATATATATACACACACACACATACATACATACATATACACATATATATATAGACACACACACACCTGATGAATCATTAAGAGCCTGGTGTCTATCGCTAACAGTGAGAACATCCACCAAATGGACAGGTAGTGAAGATGTGATCTGCCTTTGGTCTGCAGGTACTCGTAACCCTGATAAGAACTGATATGTTGTAAATGACCCAATCTCTAAGAACACAAGCAAACTAAAATAAGTAATTTACTTTAGCATATTCGTTTATTTCTTACTTGACTTTCATCTTCCCACACATGACTTTTTTATTGGGTTATTATGTGTATACCTATGTGATCACTGAAAATAAGCATACAGGAACATAAATAGGTTCATGGACAAGCCGTTTTTGTTTTCTTTTTCATTCATCCAGTTCTGAAAAATGTTATGCTTTAGTTATCATCAAAATTATCATCACCTTAATTGTAACTAGCTGGATCACTTGCATTAAATTCGCAACGTAAATTGATTGTATAATATACCAACAACAACCCAATAAAATCCCGCAACAATAGGGTCTGGGGAGGGTATGTCTCTGCAGACCTTACCCCTACTAAAAGCAGAGAGGCTGTTGATTGTATAACATAATTAACATTATAAATTACTACATGAAAAGCATAGTGGCAATGTTTTACATTGGGTGCCTTTTCTCTAAGAAGAAAAAATGAGATGAAACTCTGCTACGTAGCAGCGTTAGAAGGGAATGGTGTAAGATGAATGTGAAGAAGACTTGATAGAATTAATGAATTGCGTGAAACACCTTTCCAAATTAAAGTTATTTGGAGTGTACCAAAATACTTCAATTGAATAAGACGTAAGTTTCTATAACGAGTATGGAAGTTCCGTGTATCTCAAACATACCCTTGGAGGCTAGGACTCCATATATATAGAGCACAAAAAGATCGGACGTGTGTGTTGATGAAACAACACCACTATACGTGAAACGTTCGAATGTTTTGGCCAAGATATTGGAATGTATGCGGCAATTATTGTTAAACATTGTGTTTTAGCGGATTTAGGCTGACGCGTTGTGTCTAGGGGTCTGCAATTGAGAAGGGATTGGCCTGAATGCCTGATTGTAAACAAAGCATTAGCAACTTCCTAAACAACAGATCAGGAATCTGCAATTGAGAAGGGATTGGCCTGATCGTAAAACAAAGCATTAGCAACTTCCTAAAAAACAGATCAGGTAAATTTTTTACTCACCTAGGACAAGAACACCAAGTGGCTAGTTTTTTTTCTTGGGCAGAAGCATTTCAACCAAACAGCACGGGAAAGATGAATCAGCGGGGTAGCTTTAGTTTAGTGGCTTAGAAGATGGAGAAGAGGGGGCTTGCCCTCTGGTTGATGGTCGGCTGCACGTGGCTTACGACCCAAGGAGGAATTGAAGTCTAACTGTCTAAGTACTTTTGAAAATTGTTGAAGAAATAAAAGTCGTGCAATGAGAGCCAACCCACCAGAAGAATAGCTCACTATCTTTTCAGGTTCTGATTCTAACTGCTACAAACTACACTATTTGGGCCGTGAAGATCAAAGCAATTTTCAACATTAATGGGATTTGGGAGGTTATCAAACCAGGAACAGAAATCGATCCAAAGAAGAACAATATGGCAATAGCATATTTGTTTCAAGCTTTTCCGGAAGAGATCGTGTTACAAATTGCTCAATTTACCGAAGCTAAAGAAATTTGATTAGCTGAAGACTCGCTTTGTTGGTGTTAAACAGTTTATTGTTTCAAGAAGCGGTTAGAAGATTGAAAGCCTTTGAGGAACGCATCGATAGGCCAACCGAGGAAGGAGATATGCATGGTAAACTACTATTCACTAAAGGTGATGGAAAAGAGAAGGTTAAGGAGCACAAATGTGAGCACTGTGGTGGCGGGCAGTCTCAAAGGGATAAGAGCCACATTAGGTGCTTCAAGTGCAAAGAGTTTGGGCCTTTTATGAACGAATGTCCAAAATAGTATCAAAAGGAAGACATTGCATATTCAATTCCAGATGATGATGAACCAATATTGCTTTGAAGATTGGTGTGAACACCAACAATTAGGGGCATGATTGTTAGATCTTATCGGGATTGTTAACATATAACTATATGGGGAATGGGTCAATATTTGGGTTGGGTTAGTATGGAGTCATGTAGCGTGTCTTTCATATTTAATTAACTAAAAATAGAAAACAATTAGGTAGTTTCTAGTAGTTTCTAAAAGGAGCTGGGGATAGTTTCTAAAATATAGGTTTCAGTAGTTTCTAATAGTTGTGTTGGTTTGTAGTAGTTGTGTTGGTTTGTTCTCTATTTATATTAAACAACACATAGAAGCCTGTATAGTTCACAACAAAAATGTATTCTTCGATTTTGCTTTGATTTGATCTTGTCTATTGATAAACTACACATCCGATTAAAATCTGAAGGATTTCTTAAAAGAAACAATGTCCAAAATAAAAGGTTTTCCAGCTCAACCCTAGGACCCTGCTAGGGTACTTCCACCCCCGGACGCCGCTACAGAATTTGGAATACCGTTGAACGAGCATGCCCTTCGCACCACCGAACTCGTTAACGTATTTTAAAATTTTTGTCCTATCTAAGTAAATCCAACTACATAAAATAGCCGATGATACTAAAATCACCACCAGTCATGTGCATTATGAGACTGATATTGCAAGACCAACATGCAAATCAAGGAACAGGAACAGAGGAATTTCTTATAGGGCCATGTCTTGGGCTTTTGTGTTTGCTTACATCATATAGCAAAGAACAATTGAATGCACACACACACACAGGATAAGGTGCTTGACGTATCGCAGAAAGTCTGGGATAGATTCTTATAAAGGTTTCTCGTCATCCCTTCAAAATACACCTGGAAGTAATATTAAAAAGGACCAACCTTCCTTAACTATTTCACAACCAACTGCTATGAATCACAAGTTCAAGACATAACAGAAACTTATAATGATCTTAAAGTGATACTGGTAGTTTAAACGAAATTAACAAATGATTAGGAATTAAAGAAATTAAGAAATACTGAAGTTGGGTATAATGAGATATGAACCTTATAATATACGTATATCATTGAGAGAAGTAGAAATCCTTGCAGCTTAATTGTTGCACTGAGAGAATAAAGAATAAATGCTCTTAAAATAATGTCCAATGATTTCTTTACTGGGGTCAAATTATATAATGCATCACAACCCTTGATCCCAATAAAGCCCAAACTGATGTAAGCAATCCTCTCTACTCCGACTACTAGAGACTAGAGAAAATGTTTCTGTAAAGACCCCCAGTTAAGGAAATTTTGGAGAGTATATATTACTAATATGAAAAGAAAGAAAATAGTAAAATGACCGTTAGTGTGTAAAGTGTGCAACAAAAAAGTTCAAACAAAGGGTGGCAGAAAAACGTAAAGCAGCTCAAGATAACAAACCAATACGCAGGAAAGCAACTGTTTATGTGACTATCATATTAACTAAAACAACAAGAATCATAACATAAATTGAAAAGTATCATAAATTGAAAACAACAAGAGTCAAAGAATAAGGATCTAATAACACAAGAAAAAAGTAATCAAAAGTAATACCTTCTCCCTGGTTTACAGCAGCTCGGAGTATAGTTTCCTGTTCCTGGATTTTTGCAGCTTGTGCCTTGTCTATAGTTGGAAGAATTGTTGGCCCCTGTCTGGTCCCAAAGTAGGCTTTGCGCGTATCAGCTATAACCTTTTCAGCACTTTCACAAGCTGCTCCGATCATATCAATTCGGCTCTACAAATAATAGAAGAATAAAAGTCCGAATGCAACAGGTTAATAGCATCAAAATAAAAAAAAACTACGGAGTAAATAATTACCTTGAGCTTTTCAATTTGGGAGGCCACATGGAGATTTTGCATGCCAATGAGCAACTGCTCCCTTTTGGAGTTATCTTCCATTTCCATCTCAGGCAACAACTTTGATGATAACATAACAGGTAGAACTGCACTTGCAAGGAAGAAGCATAAGGTGTTTGATGACAAAGTAAAAGTCCCAAAGAACACGCCAGAAAAGAACATAATCACTGTGCCAAAAGTGTGAAGTAAAGAAGGTATTACTTGTTGCATTTTCGGCATTAACATTCTTTGGATGTACAACGAAAGCCTTGGATACCTTTTTTATGTCTTCAACTATATTAAACAGCTCCAAATTGACCATGGAAAACTGCCCTAAGATATCTTGCCTGTTATTACATGTTCCACAAAAAGAATCATACATAGCAACAAACTGCACCCATGACCCATTTGCATACCTTTTCCATTTAAGATTAATTCCAAAAACAAAGTGCTTTAAGAATGCAAGATAACTTTCCACTTTCGGAAACATGTAGTGTTGAGGGTGGCTAACCATTTAGGAAGAGCATTCGCACGGGCTATGGCATCAAAGTCTTCAAGGATGCGAGAGATGGATTTGAAAAGGCTAATAGCTCGAGTCTTCACGGATTCCAGGTTAAGCTGTTGCTGAACAGCAGGGTTAAGCTTCTCCACCACCCTCCCAGGTTGATTTTGCGACGGTTGTTGATCCTGAGCTCCAAGTATTCCTGCCATAGCTGCAAGAGTAGGCGCTTTTCTAGTGGAGTGCGAATGCGATGGCAAAATATGGTGACAAGTTTTCTAGCCCAAACTGAATGAGAAAAATACTATGCATTAATTAATTGAAGACAAAGTAGCATACATCAACAGGGCATTGTGATATGATATTAAAAAACATCAAAAATTGATATGAATGTATGCTTCGTGATCTTAATACTAACAAGTAACCAATTATTATAGACATGAAGACAAGAAAAATCAAATGGAAATGAAACATGTGAAGAAGGCAGAAGGCTAGAGAGACTATGAATGCCAAACACGGGAAGAAACCCCTTGTAAGGATTCAATGGAGCAAGGGTGTGGGTTGTGTTTTGAAAGGAGAAGGCTTAGGTGAAATGGTAGGACCTGTCATATATATTTTCCACCCCAATTCCCATCCAAAATTAGAATAGAATGCATTAATTAAATATGTAATAAGGGCACTTAGGGTGAGTACAATGAGCAATGGGCAGATCTAGTCTAGAACATCGACGGAAGTTGGGGATGTTTTTCTCAAAAATATGTTTACATTATCTTGTAATAAGCCAACTAAGAAATATTTTGCCGTTCACAAGTATTCAAAAAACTGACCCTATGAAGCTCAACTGTGGTGCGAGGGTGCGGAATTTTTTTTAGAAAAAAGGGTGCTGGTGTGGCAAAGGGTGAGGCAGATTTATTTATGCATTTTTTATTTGTATTATTCATTTCTTTGTAAGATACAAGTATTTATGTTCAAAATACTCACAAAATATATCAATCATTATAATTTTAAATAAATCAAACACATAACACCCTGCAAAATAGATATAAAACATAATAAGTCTCAAATTAAAATAGCCACAAATTAATGGAAGAAACCTGGCCGGCTCATCCAGTACCGCACAATTTAATAGCCTAAGCAGCCCACAAAATAGCACAGAAGAGGTCAAGGGGAAACCTAAATAGCCCACAAATTTGCATATCCAAAAAAACTAACAATTTATGAAAGAGAGCCTTAGACAAGGAGAAGGAAGTAGAGAGAGGCTGAGACAAACAGAGTAAACAGATTAGAAGGGGATAGGAGGAAGAAGAGGATACCTCAGGACGGGTGAATTCCCAATCAGTGCAAAAATGGGAAATCCATTCCCAAATGGTGAAGGTGCCGCTGACAAATAACGGTGCAGCCAGTACCGTTATGTTAATTTATTTTATATTACCAGTACAGGCTGTACCGTTAACCCTCGGATTATTTAAAATATTATATTTAATACTTCCACTCCTTAAATATACGTACTAAATTTGAACACAGGGCCGGTCCTGAGGATTCATCGGCCTGGGCCGAATCAGAAAAAAAAGTACTAAAAGTTTTAGGGGCTGTTTCTTTCAGCCTCTTAATGGTTCAGATGTTTAATGGTTCAGTTTGTTTCAGCCTCTTAATGGTTCAGATGTCTGAATGGTTCAGACACTTGTCAGTTAAGTATTATTCAGAGTCTGAATGGTTAAGACCTCTTATCTGAATTGATCAGACATTTGCCTCTAAATAGTTAAGCAATATACTAGCTCTTAATGGTTCAGACCTCTTACTAGTTCAGCACTTACCTATTGAGAAGTTGTCAAACAGCCCCTTATCCTTAATGATCTAACAAATTAACATATGTAAACTAATTATATTTAAATTATAATTAACACAATATCATAAATTCATATCAATTCGTCAATTTTTTTCTTTTTCAGTTTTAATTTTTTATATATATCATAAATTCATATCAAATCATCAATTTTTCTATTTTTAATATTTTTTAAATTTTCAGTTTTGTATATACAGATATATCATAAATTTAAATCAATTCATCCAAATAACATATAGAACCATTAATCCACTCTATTTCATAGAAATTAAAAAGACTTTTTAAATTAAAAATTTATAATTAACCCTGAATTTTAAATCTAAAGAATGAAACAATGAAAGAAAGTTAAGAAGTAATTAAGGAAACACGGAATACCTGGAGGCTGGAGCTTGAGGGTCGGCGTCCGGCGGTGCGTCTGGCGGCGGCGGCGGCGTATCTGAGTCCTGTCTTCGTCAGTTCGTCGGTTCTTCCGTCAGTTCCGTCGTGCCTCAGTCCCTGCCTTTCGGTTCTTTTGTGCGTCTCTCCAGTAGTCCAGTAACCAAGAGAAGAGGATGAATTGGGCTGGGCTTCTTATGCATATGATATATACTAGTATATAATATTAAAAAACAAATTGGGCCCCTTAATTTTTTAGGCCCGGCCCAGACAGATTGTCTGTCCCCTATTGGGCCGGCTTTGTTTAAAAATCCACATAGAAATTTATAATTTAACTAAGTACCATGACGATGTCTTCGTGATCGCATATCCATATTATTTGTGAAACGAGTATGGTGGTAGATAAGATATTTTAGTGGTGTTAGATGAGATATTTTTTTGTTAGGTGAATTGTATGGTGTGGGATGTTTTGTGGTGTTAGATGAGATTTTTTTTGGTTAGGTGGATTGAATGGTGTAGGATATTTAGTGGTGTTAGATGAGATATCATAAAGTACATAAGCATCCAAATTAATAGAGTAATAAAGGTTTTAGCATCCAAACTAATACAAGAATAAAAAGTTTAAAATACAGTAAATACGGTAGAGCCAGTATCGTTAAGCCTTGTGTTATCTATAATTATTAAATTTAATACTTTCATTCCTTAGAAATACGCATTCAATTTGAACATTAATAAAAAAATTTATTTATTTGATGCACTACTACTGAAATAAAAAGCATACAAATAAAAGTTGTCATACATATTTAAAAATTCCACGTTGAAATTTATAACTTAACTAAGTATCCCGACGATGCCTTCGTGATCGCATATCCATATTATTTGTGAAACGGGTGCTCACTGGACGACCGGCATGCAACCTTTGCCCTGTAATTGGTCGGACTAATTCGTAATCGAGAGTAGGCGATTCCATTTCATTTTGTAGTGGCATAACACTTCTAGAATATGCATCGAGGTAATTCTGAAGTGAGAACACTCGTGGAATGAGATCATCAACTGTAATGTTGCAATAACAACATACGGCGTAGACATGCACACATGGCATGTGCTATGTGGCCCATTTCCCGCAACTGTACATTTTTTGGCCAAGTTGCACGACAATCTCATCTAATCTACCGGTAGCTCCAGCGTTGCCCTCAACAACGACCCGATAAATCCCTTGTTGCGGATGATGGGAGATAATATGGCAATGTAAATGATGGTCTTCCATGCATCTCATCTTGTTCCAAATATATTTTGGGAACTTAAATCCCGCTTGTAGCCATGTAAATCTGTTTGTACGCTTTTCTGCAAATAATTTTACCAATCACTCTATTATAATTTTTGTACGGATTACAACGGACGGTGACGATGAACAGCCTCGGAAAATAAAAATAAATAAAATTCTGAATTTATAACTTATTCAGAATATTACAAGATAAACAGAATTGAAAATAAATTTATATATCTTCAAACAGCCTTGTTGTATGAGGACATTAAGCACTGGACATCGAGGACATTATGCACTAGGCAGAATGCAGCGAGGTCTTTATGAACTAAACCTGCAAAACAAAACACTGTGAAGGACAGCGGAGTCGCCGGAGCTGTCCTTAAGGTAATAGTGCCCGCCTACCGTACCGGAAAAATGTGGGCACTCTCCTCCCAGGATAAAACCGCTATCGTGTGTGGAGATGTATGTTACAATTTTTATACGAATTACAACGGACGGGAAAATGAACGGCCTCGGAAAATAAAAATAAATAAAATTCTGAATTTATAACTTATTCAGAATATTACAAGATAAACAGAATTGAAAATAAATTTATATATCTTCAAACAGCCTTGTTGTATGAGGACATTAAGCACTGGACATCGAGGACATTATGCACTGGACAGCAAGGACATTATGCACTGGGCTGCGAGGACATTATGCACTAGGGCAGAATGCAGCGAGGTCTTTATGAACTAAACCTGCAAAACAAAACACCGTGAAGGACAGCGGAGTCGCCGGAGCTGTCCTTAAGGTAGTAGTGCCCGCCTACCGTACCGGAAAAACGTGAGCACTCTCCTCCCAGGATAAAACCGCTATCGTGTGTGGAGATGTACGGACCAACCACACACCAACGAACAAAAACAACGTAGGAACGTTGGCGACCAAAAAACTTTGAAGGGGATGGCCGGAAAATCAAGAGCTCTCTCTAAAAATTAAACAAGAAAGTTTTCCCTTTCTTTTTTTCCCTTCCTCACGTGTGAAACCCACACATAAAACACACCACACTAAACAATGGAGAGCCCTTGATATTTATAACTAAGGAATTTTAAAAAGTGTAACTCCTACACCATTAATCCATGGCATTTGTGGCACAATAATGACGTGTTAATGGTGATTAATTAGCCATTAACACGTCTGTTACGCTACGCTCCGTTTAAAATTTGTCCCGAATAATTGGAGATTAATGTCCAGTTAACTCCGTAAAAAGGACTAATTTTAAACAATACGTAAAATTAATAATAGAAGATTGGCTCAGTAAAATTGCAAAAAATTGCAATCCTTGTCATATTCTTTTATTAACGGGTTAACTCTGAGAATCAATTTCTCATTCACCCTCTACCATTTTTGGCGTATAAATTATCAAAACATTTATCTCATTTAAGAGAACACACGTCCATTAATTAACGGTTAAAACCGTTAGTGGACCTATTGATAAATATACCCAAGTTGGTCCATTTAATGCCTATTAAAAATGCCAAAAATTCCAACAATCCCCCACATGAATGAAAAATTGATTTGGGGTCGACAACATCCCACGGTTGAAAATCTCCATAGAACATGTATGTGTCTCCACTTTTGAACATGTCCCTTGTAAAGTATACCTTCTTTACTGGCTGTTCAGTAGAACGCGATGTCTTTGAACTGTACTACCGCTTGTGTAAACGATAGTATACAATACACAAATTCTAACCAAACGTCATTCTGTTCTCATGGTTGTGCCCATTTTGGTCGTGGGACACGCGTCTGGTTCTGCGAGAGTGTTTAGAGGATTAAGCCCAAGATCCTCAGTTTGAAGCCATATACTCCATCTTTGTATTTGGGATATTTTCCCCAATTTTTTTTTGATGGAATTGAGATTATCTTCACTAATAGCATCGAGGAGTTCATTGAAGACCTCCTCGAATGACACATCAAGATCAAAAACAAAGGCTTTAATTTGATTGAATGCAATGAGTACTCCACCTCATTGTTCTTGATCATTATCTCACCGTTCCAGTGGGCTAGCAAGACAAAACTACCATCAGAGGCCCCGCCCCCGCATCCCCACCCCCACCCTCTCGTAAGCCCCCCACAAAATGTGTGGCTATTATGCAATTGCATAATAGCCACACATTGCATAATAGCCACACATTTTGTGGGGGGGCTTACAGGGGGTGGGGGTGCGGGGACGGGGGTAGGGTGGGGGATTTAGGGGGTGGGTTAGGGGGGGTAGGAACCGTCAATTTTGCGAACGGAGCACCGGAGGTGCCCCAAAATGCCAGTGGCACCACTAGTGGCACCGTAACTCCGGTGTCACTAGAACCCCACCGATTTAAATAATACTCCCTCCGTCCACAAATAAACTTTAGGTTCACTATTCATAGGGTCAAACTTTATTCACTTTGTTGACCTATTTTCGTCACCCATTTGATAAAATAATATAGTCATATCACCTCTAGTTTTGTAGATCTTTTGATATAGTTTTTTAATATGTAATTTTTATTTTTCAATTCTACACCATTTTTCATATAAAATGATTTGAAAATAACTTTAGTCAAACATCGTAACGCGTAATGTAAAGTTTATTTATGGACAGAGGGAGTACATCAAAAGTTTTACAAAAGGGGATCGAAATTTCCTCCCTCTACATATATATTGTACGAACCCTCCATGTGCTCCTCACATACTTAATAACAATGTAACCCGAATCTGACCGAATATCAATTTGTTCAAACCCGAAAACAAAAATGTAAGATGGGGGCAAAAGGATTCAAACCCAAGGCCTCTAATGTTCAAATTCAAAGTTGTAGTCATCTAAGCAAAATCAAATGTTTGGCAATTGTATGTAGTATATAATATATATTTATTTCTTAATACATGTTGTGTTCTAATATATTTTTTTTGAAAAAATAATCTACATCTAACTGTAATGTAGATTATTACAAGGGTAAAATTGGAAGTCAACTACAATTTAACACTTTTCTATTTTTAGACTTCGTCAAACTATGAACCTTTTTTGAGAACGGAAGGATATCTCTTTGCCCTCGCTGCCTTCATAGACGAACCCACTAGCTCATATTAGTGTTTGAGATGGTGGTAGTCTGGTACTTGAAAAGGCTAATGGCTAAGGAGTGTGTGCATTTTGTTGGCCAAATTGGTTTCAATAAGTTGGAAAAAAATGAAACACATCACATTTAACATTTAAGGGCATATTTAATACCCTTAAAAACCAACTACATTAATATCCTGAAAACGGATTCCATAAGGCCGAAACACAAAAAAAAAACTTAAATAAATCAGCTTTGAAAAAGCCAAAACACAAAAGTTAAAAAAATAAAAATTAACTTTGGACTTAGCTAATACCGATTTTCTCATTTAGGAATTTCTTTTCCTTTCCAGAAATTAGGTGTAATTTTTTTCCCTGATAGGGAAACCAACCGAGACCTTGAAGGGTTGGGGTTCAACTTTTTTTATATTTCATTACTCATTTGATAAAATAAAAGTGTTATCTGTTGAATATTACGGTAGGAATAAAATAAAATATAATAATCCGAGCTTATAAAACGTTCGGATTTTTTTTACAACGAAAATAAAGAAAAAAATTGGAGTCTTCGGAAGCTCGAGCGGACGCACGAACGGATGCAAGAACACGAACGGACGGGTGCTTTGATTAGAAAACAGAGACGACGGACGAAGGGGTAGGATGTCGCCGGAGCAGTTTCTCGAACAAAAAGTTAGGAAAGCAGAGTCGCCGGAGCTTTCCTTAAGGTAGTATTGTGCGCCTCCCGCACTGGCAAACGTGGGCAATCTTCTCCCAGGAGCGTGCTAAGTCTAGAGCGGTAGAATAGAGCACCAGCGAAGGAGAACGATGGGACGTTACTGCCGAAGAAGATGATCGGAAACCGGGGAATTGTTAGAAGAGTATACGTATTACAGAGTGAGAAGTTTTCGAGTGTGTTCTCTTCCTGCAGCCAAGCCCTCCTTTTATAGGAGAGGAGTTTGGCTCTTCGCTGGATCTGTCGGACATTACGAAGAGTCGAGTGACTCTTCGTTCGTAAGTTCATGCATGTTTTAACTCCCGTCACTTCGTTCACTTCATTATTAACGAAGTGTACACGCGTGTTTGATTCGGTCCCGCAGACGCGGCGCGCGCGCCACGCCCTGCCGTGGTGCACGCGCGCGACGAGCCGGATGGACGGCGGCGGCGTGCGAGGAGTCCTCTTCTTGTTCCTTTCATAAGCTCAATTAAAAGGCTAAGCTTAAATATGAGAATATGAAAGGTTCAAAAACCGGTGTGGGACAAGGGTTTTTACTCTACCCTCATATTCAACTTTGAGAATTAATTTCTCATTCACCCGAGCACCGTTTATGGCGTTTAATATGTCAAGACATTCGTCTTACTTACGAGATTAAACGTTCATAATTATTTCGGAAAATAATTTTGTGGACCCTACCGAATTTATGTCCAAAAAATATCCAATTTATCTAAAATTTCCAACAATCCCCCACATGAATGAGAATTAATTCATGTAACTGGCAATAACTCTGAAGTTGAAAACTACAAGACTAGGTAGGTTTAATGCCTTTGAACCTACTCCTTGTAAAGTATACCTTCTTTACTGGTTGTTCAGTAGAACGTGATGTCTTTGAACTGCACTGCCGTTTATGTAAACGACGATATACAATACATAGGTTTCAACCAACCATCATTCCATTCTCATGGGGGTGCCCATTAGGGTCGTGGAACACGCATCTGGTTCTGCGAGAGTGTCAGGATCAGCCTGAAATCCGTCTGTTGAAGCGACCACACTTCATTCTTACATAGGTGATTCTTCTAAGAGTATCCCGATTACTCCACTTGGACCTCGTTGTCCATAGTTCAAGAATCATTAAAGCATCATGCTAACATCATCGTTTCCAGGAGTCACTGTATCTCGGTAGGAACGGAGGGGTGTTAAGTTGGTGACCCGGCTTGCCCCTACAGTGACCATGCTTCGTTCCACAAGTAGGTTGTCCCATTGAACCCAGGTACCACCAAGGTTGGGTTTTCCTTCATGGAACGTTCCCAGCACAGGGTAGGGCTTTGAAACCCATTCATACCACTAACTTCTCATGTTGCTCATTAGTTAATCCTTTGGTTAATGGATCCACTAAATTATCCTTTGACTTGACATAGTCAATCAAGATAATACCCGTATTGAGAAGTTGCCTAATGGTTTTGTGTCTACGGCGAATGTGTCTAGACTTACCATTATACAATTTGTTCCGAGCTCATCCTATTGCTGACTGACAGTCACAATAGATGCAAATAGGAGGAACTGGTTTCTCCCAATTTGAAATATCCTAAAGTAAATTCCGAAGCCACTCAGCATGTTCTGCACACTTATCTAGTGCTATGAACTCGACTCCATGGTGGATCTGGCAATTAACGTTTGTTTTGAGGATTTTTAGGAAACCGCTGCACTGGCTAACATAGAGATAAATCCGCTTCTAGATTTTGAATCTTTATTATCTGCAATCCAATTGGCATCTGTGTACCCTTCTAGCACGGGTGGATACCTGCCATAGCATAGAGTATAGTCTCGAGTATACCGAAGGTATCTCATCACTCGAACTATGGCCTTCTAGTGCTCAGTATTCGGATTGCTAGTATACCTACTTAGTTTGCTAATGGCGCAAGCTAAATCTGGTCGTGTGCAACTCATCAGATACATCAGACTTCCGATAACTCTAGCGTATTCTATCTGAGAATCGCTACTCCCTCGGTGTTTACCAAGGTGAACATTTACAACTATCGGCGTCTTAGCTATCTTTGTATCATCCTTATTGAATTTATCAAGGATTTTGTCAATATAGTGGGATTGGCTCAAACTCAGACCATCTGGTCTTCTTATTATTTTGATTCCATTGGACCCAAATCTTTCATATCGAATCGTGCGTTCAACATGTCCTTAGTGGACTTAACCATCCCGTCGTTGCTTTCAACGATGAGTATGTCATCTACATACAGACATAAAATGACATACCCTTCAGATCTGTCCTTAAAGTATACGCATTTATCCGACTCATTTATTTTAAAACCGTTGTTCATCATTACCTCGTCAAACTTATCATGCCATTGTTTTGGCGCTTGTTTAAGACCATATAATGATTTCACAAGTTTGCTGACCTTCTTTTCTTGGCCCGGAACCTTAAACCCCTTAGGTTGTTCCATATAGATTTCTTCATCTATTTCGCCATTTAGAAAAGCTGTCTTCACATCCATTTGATAAACATCCAGGTTTCGTAAGGATGCAAATGCGATGATCATTCTGATAGAATCTATCCTAGTCACAGGCGCGTAAGTATCAAAGTAGTCATAGCCCTCGCGTTGGCTATACCCCTTGATCACAAGTCTAGCTTTGTACTTGTCAATGGAGCCGTTAGGCTTCATTTTCCTCCGAAAAACCCATTTAGAACCTAATGGCTTACACCTTGGAGGGAGATCAACCAATTCCCACGTGTGATTCCGAAGAATAGAATCAACTTCACTTTTTATGGCTTCTCGCCACTAAGGTCCCTCAGTTGAGGTTACGGCCTCGTGATAGGTTCGTGGTTCCTTTTCTACCAAACATGTTAGAATATCGGGTTCATTTTCCATTAGAAATGACAAAGTTCCTTTGTCAAATTCTATCAGATATGTTATGAAGTCAGAATCGAACGTCTTTTTAGTTCGTATTCTTTTAGCCTGTCTCAATTCAGTTTCATGTTCGACTTCATCATCGTCACCGGAATTCACCTGATTTGGATCATCGTTATCCATCATCTCAGTATGAGAACGTTTGGATGAACTAGCTTCGTCACTTAACTTGCACGGAAAAATGTGCTCGAAAAACGTTGCATTCCGTGACTCTATGATTGTGTTCTTGTGAATTTCAGGATTATCTGATTTGTACACCAAGAACCGGTATGACGTACTATTGTACCCGATGAAGATTCCATCAACTATTTTTGGACCGATCTTCATCTTCTACGGTGGTGGTGCGAGTACTTTCGCGAGACACCCCCACACTTTGAGATGCTTATAGGAAGGTTTCCTATTATGCCAAAGTTCATACGGAGTTTTGTCAAGTTTCTTACGAGGTATTTTATTTAGTAAATAATTACTTGATAAAACAGCCTCCCCACACATGTTCTGGGGTAATCCAGAACTAAGTAGCATCGCATTCATCATGTCTTTCAGAGTGCGATTTTCCGCTCGGCTATGCCATTTGACTGCGGTGTATACGGTGGGGTTACTTGATGCACTATTCCGTCTTGTGCACAAAACTCATTAAGTGGAGCATCATACTCACCACCTCTATCGCTTCTCAGTTATTTGATTTTGTGATTGAGTTAGTTGATTTTCCACTTCATTCTTATATCGAATAAAAGTGTCTAACGCTTCATCTTTACTTTTCAGTAAATAGATATAGCAATATTTCGTGCTATAATCGACGAAGGTAATAAAGTACTTATTACCCCCTCTTGAAGGCGTTGTTCGAAAATCACACAAGTCGGTGTGAACCAACTCTAAAGGTTGAGTATTTCATTCGATCATTTGAAACGAACTTTGAGTTGACTTTGCCTCAACACAAGTTTCGCACTTGTGAGTTAAGTCAATATTAAACTTAGGAATGTGTTCCATGTTAATTAATTTCCGAAGAGATGCATAATTAACATGTCCTAGTCTACCATGCCATAAACTAGAAGACTCACACACATAAGAACATGATTTTTATTGATTTTCTCATGAACAGCCATTACATTCAGCTTTACAAGCCCATCGGAAATATAACCTTTCCCTATAAAAATCCCTTTCATGGACAAAATTAGCTTGTCTGATTCAAACACCATCCGAAAGCCGTGTTTGATCAGCAATGACCCCGACACTAAATTCTTGCGAATATCTGGCACATAGAGCACATCGTTAAGCGTTAACTCTTTGCCTGAGGTCATTTTGAGCTTAATCTTGCCAACCCCTTGAACCTCTGATTGGGCCGAGTTGCCCATCCAGACCTTGTCACCCTAGGTCTCTTGAAATTTGTGAAACATGCTCCGGTTGGAGCAAATATGACGTGTGGCCCCAGTGTCCACAAACCATTCCCTCGGGTTTGACCCGACGAGATTCACCTAGGTGACAACTGTACAGAGGTCCAAGTTGTCGAGCTCTGCGCACATGGCTTCGGTGTTTTCTTCTTGTTCTTATGTGGCTTCTTTTTCCTATAATTGGAGGAACGATGCCCGGTAATGCCGCAATTGTAGCACTTCCCTGCAAATTTAGAAACGCCACCCTTAGGACCTATTTTATTTTTGTCCTTCCCGCCATGTGAAGAGCCCGACGGGTGCTCTACCACATTCACTTTTGCCCCTCCACCTCTTCTAGCAAGCCCCTCCTTTCGGATTCTCAACCGCGTGAGCAATTGCTCCAGGTTTAGCTCCGTTCTTTTGAGCTTGAGATCGGCTTGAAAGTCTTCCCAAGAGCGTGGAAGTTTGTGGATGATGGCCGCCACTTGAAAGGCCTTGCTGACGCCTACTTTCTCTTCATTGCATTTGTTGAAGATTACCGTAAGCTCCTTAGCCTGGGCGACAACAGATTTGCTGTCAACCATCTTGTAGTCCAACATCTTCCCGACGATGAACTTCTTCGTACCGGCATCTTCAGCTTGATACTTCTTGTTCAAGCTACTCTAAAGCTCTTTTGCAAGCTTTTCACCGGCATACACGGGGTACAGCGTCTCGGCCAACCCCTCGAGGATGTAGTTTATGGTGAGATAGTTATTGTGGTACCAAGCTTGGTTCACCATCGCCACGAGGGGATTGTTCCCGTCATTCTCCTGGGGAGGATCTTGCTGCAGGTACTCAGCAAATCCCAAGACGGTAAAGAAGAACGTCATCTTTTGTTGCCACATCTTGAAGTTCGTGCCATTGAACTTCGGTGGCCTTTGGACCGTACTAGCGGGCACTGAAATCGGCCCAACTGCATTGGGCGTATGGAGGAAAGGCCCATTGGACGCCCAATGAGGTCTGACAAAAGGATTGATCGGTGCGTTGAAACCCGCGTTCGGTCCGAAGTTGACCGTCGTGGCCAAAGCCATAGACGATCCGAGGAACGGGTTCGAATTATCGACGGGGTGACTCCCCGTGGGTTCGAGCCCGGGAATAGGTCGAGGAGCCGCCCTGGAGATCAAGCTCGGCATTGAGAATGATGTCATGGTGGCGCCCCCCACACTTGACCCGAAGGGCAGTGGTGAGGACCGCACAACCATGGCAACCGAAGAGGTTTCTATCGGGACTTCAGAACTCATTCCGTTGCCAGAGGAACCCGCGATGCCGAATCCGAACTCCATGAGTACTACCTTAAGAATGTTGAATATTACAGCGGGAATAAAATAAAATATAATAATCCGAACATATAAAACGTTCGGATTTTTTTTACAACGAAAATAAAGAAAAAAAATTGGAGTCTTCGATAGCTCGAACGGACGCAATTGGAAAACAGAGACGACGTACGAAAGGGTAGGATGTCGCTGGAGCAGTTTCTCGAACAAAAAGTTAGGAAAGCAGAGTCGCCAGAGCTTTCCTTAAAGTAGTATTGCCTACCTCCCGCACTGGCAAACGTGGGCAATCTCCTTCCAAGATAAAACCGCAGCGTGCTAAGTCTAGAGCGGTAGAACAGAGCACCGGCAAACGAGAACGATGGGACGTTACTGCCAAATAAGATGATCGGAAATTGGGGAATTGTTAGAAGAGTATACGTATTACATAGAGAGAAGTTTTCGAGTGTGTTCTCTTCCTGCAGCCAAGCCCTCCTTTTATAATGAAGTGTACACGCGTGTTTGATTCGGTCTCGTAAAAAGCACGCCACTTCGTGACGTGCCGAGCCGAGCCGGATGGACGGCGACGGTAGCGCGCGAGGAGTCCTATTCTTGTTCCTTTCATAAGTTCAATTAAAAGCCTAAGCTTAAATATGAGAATATGAAAGGTTCAAAAACCGGTGTGGGACAAGGGTTTTTACTCTTCCCTCATATTCAACTTTGAGAATTAATTTCTCATTCACCCGAGCACCATTTATGGCGTGTAATATGTCAAGACATTTGTCTTACATACGAGATTAAACGTCCATAATTATTTCCGAAAATAATTTTGTGGACCCTACCGAATTTATGTCCAAAAATGTCCAATTTATCTAAAATTTCCAACATTATCACAACATGTTTTGTATAATTTTTGACATATTTTTAAATATATAATTGATTTCTAAATTTCACATCACTTAACTTAAAATTGAATTCACCCAACTATCATAATCTCTTATGTTTGTATTAGCTGAGGACAAAAGGAGTACTAAACAAGGTAATGATATACCGAAAAGGGTTTTAAAAGACAAAAATAATGTATGAAATGTGGTTTCTAAGAGCATCTCCAACATTAAAGTGGAATGCTAATAAATAATAACTTTTCAAAGAGAATACTAATTATACTCTTGAACAAAGTTTATACATTAACAAATCCAATTTTTATTTGTAACAAATACACTTACCATTTTAACAAACATAGTTGTTAACTTTTTTTTACACACAAATGTGAGCAGAACCGTCATCGAGAAATCAGGAACCCGATACGACACAAAAAAAATGAATCCATGTGTTATGAGTTTTGGATAGCCGTTAAAATACTAACAATGAGTTAATGGAAATAGCTTCTTTTGCGTAACAAAATGAAAGTTGTGATTATTTTGACGAATTTTTGGTTTTTTTATTTGGTTTCATTTAAACTTGGTTTCATTTAAATTTTTAAAATGAAAGTTGTGATTATTTGGTTTCATTTAAATTTTTAAAATAACTTTCTACCTCCATCCTTTCTTTTTTTATTTTACTCCACATTCCCAAAAATACTTTTATGTAATATTTTTTCAATTCAATTTATATATAAATACAACTAAAAACAAAAAATACTACTACATAAAGTTTATAAATTTTTTACTCCATGTGTCTCAATTTTGATTATAATTTTATTTTATCTGTCCTCTCGACAGCTTTTATTTATTTTTGTGTTTTCATTGATTATTTGGTAAAATAAAATATTTTTCACACCTCTTATTTTGTAGAACTTTGGATGTAGTTTTTTACGGGGCAAATTTTCCCAAATTCTAAGGGTCCGTTTGGTACATGAAATTGATGGAATTGGAATTGAATTGGAATTAGAATTCCATGGGATTCAATTCCATAGAATTGAATTCACCAATTCCAATTCATTTTTTGCACTATCAATTCAAAATCTAAATAATTTTTGTGCTACCAAACACTAGAATTGGAATTGAAGTCCTCAATTCTAATTCTATAATTTGAATTCCGTGTATTAAACGGGGCCTAAATGTCCTTATTTTCGTCGCAATTTGTGATGGATTAGTTCCGTAGCAGATATTCCGTTGCAAAATGAACTAAATCTTGTAGTGTATTGATTGTTAATGGAGAGCAATAATTATAGCTGATCATTAATTAAGGAGTATTTTATCACACTCAAGGTTCACAAAGACACTTCTCATAAAAAAATTAATCAATCATGAAATGCACATCATTATAATATTGATTGTTTATAGAGAGCAATAATTATAATTGTTAGAATAAAGGCCCAACGCTAGAGGGGGGGTGAATAGCGTTTAAAACAAAATCGCAGGAAATTAAAACGAGAGCGTTAAAGTAAAGAGCGTAAAGAAGGAGCACACCGGATTTTATCCTGGTTCACCACAACGTGTGGCTAATCCAGCCCCCCGAGAGACTCTCTCGAGCTACACTAACTCCGTTAAGCTTAAGGGTGCTTAACAAACCGATACAACTTGAGAACCCGAGTCACACGAGCCTCAACACCTTTGCTCGGAGATACCGCACTCCAAGACTTCTCACGAAGGAACAAGAAACTTCCTTCGAGTTTACAACAAGGGAACAAACTCCCTTAAAGTGTATGAAAACACTTAATCACTCAGGAATAAAACTCTCACAAAGAGTAGATATGAGTGAACTAGTAAACGCTCAAGAACACGACAATTTCTTCAAGAATTAGCTCTCAAATAGCTAAGAAAAGTAGAAATGCTTATGCAATGAATGAGTATTGAAATGTTGAAGAATTGTATGTTAAAAGAGAGGATTTGGGTGCCCTTTTATAGCCCAAAATGGGATAAACCCGTTGCTAGAATTTCCAACAGGATGAAGACAAATTTTTCAGGGACACAGGCTGATAGTCGATTGTCAAACCATGATAATCGATTATCCAAAGATTCCCTGTCCAAAAATTTAAAATTCTATCCGTTGGAGGACAACGGTAACCCAGATAATCGATTGTCAACAAGTGATAATCGATTATTGGTCCTCTCTGAAGATTCTGGGTTTTGGCTGCAAGGCTGATAATCGATTATTGCAAATCTGATAATCGATTATTTAGTGCTTCAGAACTTGGAAGTTCAAAGCTGCAGTGACTGATAGTCGATTCTCACTAAGGTGATAATCGATTATCACCCAGCTAAAGTCTAGCCAGCTGAAACCCGTTTTGAAAAACCGAGGTCCAAAAACAAAGCGTTCCCAAAAGTAAAAACCAAGTTTGAAAAACATTGTATATGGTATAAAATAGTGAAAACAAGACTTGTTTGGTAAAAACCAAGTCCTCAAGGTCGTAAATCACGTGCGTACGGTTTTGACCGTTTTTCACGTGTTAGACCGATTGACCAAGATACAAAGGTGGTTTTTACAAAATAATTATTCGGGAACCTTTAAAATATGCTCAGAGATAAAAACAGGGTTTAAAATATTGAAAACCACGGAGTTGGTTCGGGTGCCAAAAAACCGAACGCCGAAAACCGAACGACGAAAGCCGAACGCCGACTTAGGTGGTTTTGGTTCTGAGCAAGGACCAGGGATTTTAATAATAAAAGAAGTCATCAAAAAATGTTTGTTTTGATGCACAAAAAATGTTTTATGGTTTGTAAAAATTGTTTTGACTTTTTGAGAACCGAGACTTGAATAAATTGTCGGTTTTGATCACAAAAGACCGACTCGACTAAGTCTTCAATTCTTGATCTTGTCCTTGAGTCTTTTAGGTCTTGTTCCAAGCCATTCTTCACGCCTTGAGTTATTCAACGAAACTCTTCATATCCACGGCGGTTTGGCAATTATCAAAACCTGTCAGAAATGAACACGACTTTAGTTTAACGTGCAAAGTGTGTTCCAACAATAATGCCATTAAACTATTTATAATTATTATAAAAATATGATTCTTTTTAAATTTTTGATGAAATGATAATTTTTGGGCCTATAGACATTAGACCAATCTATGGTACGAACCCATTAAGAAAATTCAAACCCTAGAGGTTCCTTATTTCACTATAAATGTGACACGATTTCCAAGGTAAAGGGAGACCAAATCAGATCTACACACAACATAGATATGATATACTCTCTCCATACATTGTTCATCATTTTTCTTGTTCGCTATTTTATTTGTTAAAAATGTCACTCCTTTTTAATATTGTCATAAAACTATTTGTATTTTTCACCAATTATAATGTATAGTATAGGGACTCAAAAGTGCCCTAATTTGTGCGGTAATTGTGTTAATTGTTACTAGTGACTTCGTGGCAACCAAAAGTCGGATGGTATTATTAAGTCATTAGTGTGCTAATTGTTACAACTTACAAGTGATTTGTTGGAAACAAAGTAGGTCATTAGTGTGCTAATAATTGTTACAAGTGATTTCTTGGAAACCAAGGTTGTATAAGATAAGGACTCGTGAGGCTGCTTTTTATTCGCCTAATCTGATCTAATTTTTTGAAAATCTCATCTGATCTGGTCAGATTTGATCTCGTCTGACCTGATATGATCTGATTGCAGTTATAACTAAAGCTGTTTCTGATCTGATTATAATAAGAATAAGTAATAAGCAGAAAAAATAAGTTGAACGGAACGCTGCCCAAGTACATTTATTTTAGCGCCCTAATTGTTACAATAAGAGATTTCTTGGCAACCAAGGTTTAGATTAGAATGAGGTTTGGAAACTTAACAAGGAAAGGATTAACGTTATTAGTCGGCTAATTCAAATTTCTAACTCCAATACTCTTTAGGAAACCATTCGGGTCAAACTAACCCTAATCTTTAGGAAACTAATTAAAGAAACGAGTTCAGGTATTCCTAGTAATTCGTAACGCTACAAGTGAGATTCCCCTAACTGTCCAAAGGCAAAAGACCCTACTAAAGCATTCTATTTTCTCCACATGCACAATCTTCCCTCACAAAACCCACAGAACAAGAAAAATGTGTCTGAGAAATCAAAGGAGTCAGAGATACCAGGCTACCAGCCTTACTCGAGGCCTAATACTTCTTCTTCATCTTCAGTATTTGATGGCTACTATCGTCCGCCACACCAAGAAGTTCCGTTTAGGCGCATGGCTCGAATGCGCGTAAACTACACGGTTACTAGGTATGAAATCGAGGTGACTGAATGGATAATCGATGAGAGTCGTAATGAAGAAGAAGAAGAGGAGGAGGTATGGGTGGACACGGTACGGTTCCGGGCCGGTTCCGGTACCGCCACGCCTAGGTACCGGTACCGTGACCGGACCGGGCGGTACTGGTTCTGGTACCCGGACCAGCGGTTCCAGTACCGGACCGGCCGGTTTCGGCCACCCCACTTTTTTTTTGCTTTTTTTTTAAATTTTTAAAGTTTAAAATTGTAAATTTGCAATTGTTAAAGGAAAGAATGAAATAAAAAATCTAAAAATGTAGTTGTTATTTAAATATTTTAAAATGAGTAATACACGAACTGAAGAACAACTACATTTAATATCCCGACGGTTCAAAAAAAACGACGAGGTAAAGAACCGTAAAGAAACCCTCGAAGGAGCTTATATATCGCTCACCTAAAAAAACTAATTACATATTTACATTATTACATATCTACATTAACATAAAAAAGTTTATAACTTAATCCTCAGAACTCGGACTTCCATCTGTGGTTGCATTCATGTAATGCTCCGAATTGAATTCATACCCTGACTCTTGAGTTCGACGTCTTGCCAACAGCCAATCTTGGTTGCAAACAAGTGTTTCAAGAGATTCAGCGTTAAGACAACTTCGGTAGTCGGTTAGAATGTTGCCGCCAGCACTGAATTCTCATTCCACTACTACGGTTGATACCGGGACGGACAACACTTGTCTTGTTAGCATTCCGAGACATGGGAACATGTGTTCGTTCCGCTTCCACCATCTGAGGACGTCAAACTCCACGTCGTTGTCGTTGTAATGGCATGGAACCCATTGGTACATAGCAAGTTCGTTGTGTGAGCTTATTGTTGTACCACTTGAACTCGTCGAAGGCTCAGCACGCCTTCCTTTCTTTGCAAGAAGCCCACCGACTATTCCTTTAAAACCTTTTTTTGATTTGGGGGGCGAAGAGGGTGCTGTTTCTTCTAGTACAGTACCGTATAACCGTTTATATTCCTTAAACAAATTCTCAAAAAGGGTTATAGCATTATCTCTTTCTTTTTTCCATTCTATTAAATGACTGTAGTAATAACTATTTTCATCTAAAAAAACAACTGTAGTAATAATCAATTAGAATTTTAAAAATTTCAATCTTCAAGCGTGGATCACAAATAATACCTATTTTATAAATATCAGGAATGTACAAATAATAAGCACACCATTTATCTTTCATAAGAGAGACATAAGGGTACAATTCTTCATGAGCCAAACTTTCACAAAACATGTTGTGATTGTAACACACTCTTTAAAAAATGTATTTGTAGTTGGTTGGTAAACATGCGAAAAAGTAAGAGTTGCGTTATTAAAAATTTCTAATACGGCATTCAATTTTTCAACAATAACAAATTCAATAGGTGAAATGATTATACGAAGTTCATCCCTAAAAAATTCAGCAAGTTCCTGTTTGTAGCTAAGAATCTGTGCTATCAACATGTAAGTACTATTCCATCTAATGTTGATATCTTTGGCAAATGTTATTTCTCTTTTACCCTTAGACTTACAGAATGTCTTCCAGGACCTCAAAATAAGATGACGACCCCAAATTTTTCTAATTCCTTCTTTAATATTCGTCAAACCCCCTTATAGCTTCTAGTCCCTATTGAACACATAAATTTAAATTTGAGTGTAAATTTTTTGAAAAAATTTTGGAAATTTTGAGGTTGTCGTTTGGGAAGAAGCCAAGGAAAAAAATTTAAACCGGTACCCGTACCAAAAATTTGGAACCGGAACCGGTACTGAGTGGGGCGGTTCTGGTACCGGTTCCCAGAACCAGTAGAACGTCCCGGCCGGCGGTATGGTGGCGGGTACCGGCCATTGCTATCAAGAATGGAGATAGCTTGCCAATGAAGAAGATAGGCAATACACTCATCCCGAAGGACGAGGATGAATATGATGAAGCCGATCTTAAGAAGGCTCAATTGAATGCCACCGCCATCAACTTCTTGTATTGTGCTGTCAACGCCAACGATTATCAAAAGATATCTCGTTGCCAAACCGCCAACCAAATGTGGAACAAGCTCATGATAACATATGAAGGTACGTCTCAAGTTCGTGAATCAAAAATTGATTTACTAACCCATGAATATGAATTATTTGCTATGAAAGAGAACGAACTTGTGGAGGACATGTTTGGAAGATTTTCAAACATCGTCAACGACCTTGATATGCTTGGAAAGACGCTCACTGACAAAGAGTTAGTGAGAAAAATTCTGCGAAGTCTTACTAAGGAATGGGAGTCGAAGGTTAACTCCATTTACTAAGGTCGAGATTACAACGTCATCACATACGACGGTCTTCGAGGTAACCTTATCACATATGAAACAAATCATCTTTCTCATACTCTTGACGTTAAGAAGAGAACGGGAATTGCTTTTAAAGCATCTTCTTCTCAAAAAGTAGAGATTGGTGATTCAGATTCGGATAGTGATAGTGATAGTGATTCTAGCACTTCCTGTGATATTTTGGTTGAATGTTTTAATGAGTTTTTGAAACATGAGCTAAACAAGAGCAAGAAGAAAAACACTCCAAAATGTCACAAGAGCGGAAAGCTTGGCCATCGAAAGTTTGAGTGCCCAAAGCTCAAAAAGATGAGCAAACAAGATGAATTCGCATATTTTTCATGGAAGTATGATCAACCTTCCAAAGACGATTGCCTCATCTCTCTTGAAGAACAACATGGGTGGTCGGGTACGTGACGCACTTAAAAGGCGTGCTTGAAGACTACAAATTTGTAGTGGATGCTCCAAGCACTTAGCCAAAGAGATCATCAAAGGGGAGTAAATTTTTTTTAATTAAATATTATCTTTGAGATTTATATGAATTTATTTGGGGAATATACATAGGATGTTTTGCATATAGTAAAGGGGAATTTATTGCTATATGTGTTAATCTTTTTGTATGCCTTATTTTTAAGGGGTAGATAGCATACTTTAAGGGGGAAGTATTTTTTGGTTTTTATATTTTCTTATTTTTTTGGTTTTTTTGATAAAATGGGGGAACACAAGCTCAAAAGATAATCAACTTCTCCAACAAAGGTAACCCAAGAAACACCGCCAAGAACCCAAAACAAAATAAAAATTGAGAACAAACACAAATTGAACATTACACGTATAATAGGCACTTAGACAATATATTACGTAACTTACGCACTTAAGAATAGAAAAGAACTCAAAGGCTCGAGTTGATTCATATCCTTGACCACATATAGAGAATCGTCAACTCTCTATAAGGCCCGGAGTAAAAAATTCAAAGGCCTTTTGGTTACTTTGAACCCCCACTCACCTCAAGCGCTCAAACAATGATTCCAAAAGATGAAAAAGTTTATAAAAGAGCGAATCTTTCTTTCATTCTAACTCCCATGCAGAAAGTATTCATGAAGAACATTTGATACACTTTAATAAACTTTAACGTCTAATGATGAAAATATTTTGCAGGTCTCCTCGAACAACTTATGCGTAAGAATTTTAGTCTATTCACATAAAAGAACATGACATATTTTCAAAAAACTTAAAAATTGTTTTTGTGCTTAAACAACCTTAAATTTTATGAAAATCAACACAAAACAAACGAACAAAATAACAATCACTTATAACGAGTCTTAAGGAAAATGTCCAACTTATGTGGCTAAGAAGTCCAAAATCCTTAAAATTTTACAAAACACATAGAACAACGAAGAATCACGTATGAATTCGGAAATCATTTAGCTATAATATGGAGCTAAAATAGCTTCAATGAAAACCCAATTCCACATACCAACCTACTTATGAAATCAAACCGTGCGATTCAACCAATTCAACAACAATTTGCACAATAATTGAAGAAAACTAGTATGAATCAATTTTCATTCATAAGGGATTTAATATAAACATTAAAAAAAACCATAAAATAACACCAACCATTTTGGAATTTTTTGAAATTCACACAACAAGCAAAAAATGTAAACTTGAATTGAAACAACACTTTTACAAAGAAATTGGAGAAGAAATTGAAGAAATAACATATAGGGTTACCAATTATTGAAGAAGAAGATGATGAAAACTTGTAGAATTGGAGCTTGAAGGAACTGCCACACCTATCACCGCCGACCATCGTCGAACGCCGGCGAGCCGTGGTCGACCGCCGTCTGCTTTCTTCTCCGAGGGCGACAATTGCAGCGGCCAAAAGCCGCTGCACACTTTCCTGTTGGTGCGATGCCCTTCCCCCTCTTGTCCCCCCCTTGAATTGTGCAATTTACCTTCAATTTATAGGATAGTAGGAGCAAGGGGCTTTTAATTTCTTCCCGTTGGAGCGCTTGAGCGAGATTCGTGGAGAGACGTTGGAGGCTCGGTCGTCGGCATTACTCTTCAATGAAGAATGAGTCGTAAACTTTTCTTTCTTCTTTTCTTTGCGCGTGAAACTGAAATGGAAACAGATGTGATGGGCTTATCCTTTAATGCTAGGTTTGGGCTCCGACCCAAATTCGATCTATTCTTTTCAAACTTGAGCTTCAATTTGGCCTCTTGCTACATTTTTCTTCAAAAAAAACAAGATATCTTATAACTTGGGTTAGGAAAAATAAAAATAATAGAATGTAAAAAAAATGATTAAAAAGCTAATATTTTTGAAAGAAAATAAAAAGAAGACAAAAATGAGAATTAAAATAAAACTAAGCTAAACTACTAAAAATTAAACTCTAAAATTATTAAAAATGCCTAAAAAAGAATAAAAAAATATTAACCCAAACCCGACTTATCAATGATTCTAGGGGGAATGGATTTTTCTTATTTGTTTAGATATTTTTTTCTCTCCCCGGAATGCATGAGTTCTTTTGTTGCATTATTTTTGATAATGCCAAAAGGGGAAGAGTATAGGAGTATATGCTTTAATTTGTTATTTGTTGGTAGCATATCCTCCATGTGTTTGTCATTATCAAAAAGGGGGAAATTGTTGGAATGCATGAGTTCAACCCTTTCTGTGTTGTTAAGTGTTGACTCACAGGTTTTGATAATTGACAAACACAATGTATTCAAGTCAAGATCAAAGTGTTACAAGGACAAACACGAAGACTTGAAGTGCCATTCCTTGAAGCATTCAAGAAGGTGCACAAGTTTTTATTGGAGTCCGAGACGCGTTCGGAGTGCCTAACAGAGGACTCGGAGGAGCAGAAGATTTCCGAAGACTTTTTTATTTGAGTCTTAGAAATCATTGTAAGGATGACAAAAATATCTTCTCTCCAAAATTATTTTTATGAGAGTTAAAATAAAAATTATATTTATTTTTGGAGTCAGTTGAAAAATCTTTTTAACTATTCAAAATAGATTTATTAAGTCAGTTACAAAATGTGTGTCAAACATTTATCACATATTTATTTTGATATTATAAAATATTTTTGGTAAGCAAAAATATTTCATTCAAATATTTTTCGTGTACATCGTTTGACACACAAAATAATTTTTGGACTCACTATTTACTCCCTTATTCAAATCCATTGAACAAGGGAAGGAGCGTTCTCTGATTCCCGGTTGTCTCAAACAACGAGTGTTACGACATTTGTGCTCTCAATCGCAACTGGCTTGGGCCCTTTGTGTTTTGCGCATTATTTCTTTTTGTAATCGATTATATTTCTCTGTTTAATCGATTAACCTTCGTTCGCATTCCATTAATCGATTATTTCTCTTATTTTAATCGATTAGTCCTCTCAGAGCGTTCTAATCGATTAACCCCTTTGCATTAATCAATTATTTCCGCGTAGAAGGAACTCTGCGCAGACTGCATTAATCGATTATTGACACTGCATTAATCGATTATTATGCTGCATTTTTTCATCACAGCTTCTTTTCTTGGACCAACGGATATATTCCTTCAACCCCTTTATAAACTTCACTCCTTGGTCATTTTTAAAATGAACAAGCACTCCTAAACTCCCCCAATCTTGAGGTTATAATCCTCCATTCATTTCTTCCTCAAATTGATATATTTTGAGAGAAAACTAAGTGTTTTCAAGAGAGTGTTCTTGTCATCCATAGAGCTTTATCTTTTCTCATTTCTACTCTTGTGAGAGTTATTGTTGTGAGGTTGAAGAAGATTGTTCTTCTTGTTGTTCAAGACTTATGTGACTTAAGTCTTGTTTGTGAAGTCTTGTAGAGGGCATATCTACGAGCGGTTGTGTCGAGGCTTGTGGGATTCAAGTTCTCGAGTTGTAAACGGTTTGTTAAGCACCCGTAAGCTTAACAGAAGTAGTGGTAGCTTCGAGAGAGTCTCTCGGGGAACTGGACTAGCCACGAGGTGGTGAACCAGTATACATCGGTGTGCTCTTTGCCTTCTCTCTTTTATTTCCGCTGCACTTACGTTTATATTATTTATCCCGCGAAAATCGGTAAACATTCTCAACAACTCTATTCACCCCCCCTCTAGAGTTACACGCCTTGTCTAACAATAATAATAATAATAATAATAATAATAATAATAATAATAACAACAACAATAATAATAATAACAACAGCATGCAACACGTACTACAAAATAACAACAATAATTATGAATAATATTTGCATGAGTGATGCTCATGCACGTAGGTCTCTCTAACCCAAAATGTAATCCTCCAAACGGGCTGGCGCTTTACGAACTCTTCGTCCTCGTCCCAACTTGGGCGTAACAATACCGCCCCCCATTGAAGACCGCCTTGTCCTCAAGGCGTAATTCGGAAAATGTAGCTTGGAGAGTGAGCCAATCCTCCCATGTCGCTTCAGCCGGAGTCATGTTCTCCCACTGGACCAACACTTTAAGTACCTTCTTGCCTGAGATGGGGAAGAGGCATTAATCCAAAATCCGGATGGGCTGTGGAAAGTGGGTTGCACTTGCTGGAGGATGGGTGACCGTGACTGAAGTGGGGTTCGGGCACTCCTTCAATAATGAAATGTGGAAGGTTGGATGGATTCGATCTGACTCTGGAAGGACCAATTTGTAAGCCACTTTCCCCACGCGAGACTCGATCTCGTACGGTCCAAAATAACGTTTGGTGAGCTTTTGGTGTCGGCGCTTATAAAGAGAGTTTTGACGATAAGGCTGCAACTTAACGTACACCCAATCACCCACCTAAAATTCCTTAGCTCGTCGTGACTTATCATCGGCTTGGCTCCGCATGCCTTGTTGTGCTTGTTGGAGATGAAACTTAAGCTGGGAAAGTAAAGCCTCTCGATTGAGAAGGGACCTATCCAACTGTGCCACCATAGAGGTTCCAGCCGTGTGTCCAAGCAGTGGAGGTGGGAGACGACCATACACGGTTTGAAAGGGAGAGGAGCCAGTCGAGCTATTGATGTTAGTATTGTGCCAATACTCTGCCCACGGTAAGATGCCTGCCCAACGGATTGGGTTTTCACTGACAAAGGCCCGCAGGTACATTTTGAGGCATCTGTTCACTACCTCTGTTTGCCCATCTGCAGGTGATATGTGGTGCTATGTTTGAGTTGGGTACCTTGGAGACGGAAAAGCTCACGCCAAAAGTGACTCATGAACAATGGATCCCGATCGGAGACGATTGACCTCGGAAACCCATGTAGCCGAACACACTCTTGGATGAATTGCTCGGCCAAAACTAGCGCTTCGATCCCCTCTAGGAGTCCCACAAAGTGAGCATATTTAGAGAGTCAGTCGACGATTACCCAAATGACGATTCGGCCTTTCGAAGAAGGGAGAGAGGTGATGAAATCCGTGGAAATGTCCTCCCAAATTTGCTCTGGTATGGGTAGCGGTTGAAGCAACCCCTTCGGCCCTTGATTTTCCGCCTTAATTTGTTGACATATTGCACATTCACGGACATGTTTTTTTAACATTGGCGCGCATTCCCAGCCAGTAGAATTTGGCCGCGAGTCACAAGAACGTCTTGTGCTCCCCAGAGTGGCCTCCCAATAAGGAATCATGGAAGATAGTCAGTAGTGTAGTACGAATGGAAACCCCTGCTGGTACATACAACCATCCCTCGAAAAATAATAGCCCATTCTGCCACTGGTAACGGCTGTCTTCCGACATTGGGGCTTCCATCGCCTTGTGACTGGGTCGTCCTTGAGTCCTTCCCGAATATTTGTGACAAAATTGGTAGATGTGGTCGATATTGCTGTCAACGTTGGACTGGGCACCACCGACCAGCAGGATAAGGCGTCAGAGACATTGTTGGTCACCCCTGCCCGGTACTCAATAGTGAATTCCAACCCCAGAAGTTTGGTGAGGCAACGATGCTGCTCTGGCGTCTGGATGACCTGGGATGTGAGTTGCTGAAGGCTTTGGTGGTCGGTGATGATTACAAATGGACATCCCAATAGATACGAACACCATTTCCCCACCGAAGTGGTTATGGCATACATTTCCCGACGATACGTGGATGCCTTCTGGTAGCGGGCTGGTAGCACCTTACTGAAATAAGAGATGGGGTGTTGTTCTTGGGAAAGCACAGCTCCTATGGAAGTACCCGATGCATCTGTCTCGACGGCGAAAGTCCGGTTGAAATTAGGTAATTGAAGCACCGATGTGGTGGTCATTGCGGCCTGGAGTTCACGGAATGCACGTTCCGCCCCCTTGTCCCAACTGAATCCCCCTTTTTTAAGAGATCGGTCAGTGGTCTCGCAATTGAAGCATAGCCTTTCACAAATCTTAGGTGGTATCCCGTCAGCCCCAAAAACCCGCGCACGACAGTGACTTTTTAGGGCATCGGCCAATCCATTATTGCTCAGATTTTCTCGGGGTCAACGGACACCCCCTTTTCTGAGATGGTGTGGCCCAAGTACTCCAGGGAAGATTGCCCGAAGCTGCATTTAGACTCTTTAGCATATAACTTGTGTTTGCACAAAGCCTCCAAAACCAAAGTCAAATGTCAGGTATGTTCCTCCACCGAAGAGCTGAATACTAGGATGTCATCTATAAACACCAACACAAATTTTTGGAGGTATGGTTTGAAAACCTCATGCATGGTCGATTGGAAAGTGGCCAGAGAATTAGTGAGACTGAATGGCATAACGAGAAACTCATAATGCCCCTCATGTGTGCGGAATGCCGTTTTTGGTATATCGGGGGGATGAACCCGAATATGATGATAGCCACTTCGGAGATCCAACTTTGAAAAGATGACTGCACCATATAGTTCATCTAGTAGCTCATCGATCGTTGGCATCGGGAATCAATATTTGATTGTGATTGCATTCAAAGCACGATAGTCGATGCAGAACTACCATGTTCCATCCTTTTTCTTTACTAACAACCCTGGGGAGGAGAAAGGGCTTGTGGAGGGACGGATAAACCCTTCTCGAAGCATGTCTTGGACAAGGCGTTCAATCTCATTCTTTTGGAAGTAAGGGTAGCGATATGGTCGCACATTAACAGGCTTCACTCTGGGAATTAATGGAATTTGATGGTTGTGGGGACGGTCAGGTGACAGCCCTTTTGGAACTTTGAACACCCGTGCATATGTGTGAAGTACATCTTGGAGAGACTTTGGCAGTGGGACAGGTGATCCTGGGCATGACACAGTGGTTGATTGGGTTATGAAGCTTTGCGCTACTGATTTCTTCCGGCATAAACAGGTAAATTGGTGGCATGAGATAGGTGTCGGGGTGGAGTTTGGGTTACCCTTCAATAATACTGTCTGCCCGTTGTGCTGGAATTAGGTTTTTATGATCCGTCGTAACTCGTCCCAACGTCTCCAACCATTCGATGCCAAGAATGACATCGGCTCCCGAAAATTGCAGGGCATGGAAATCTGCCACAAATAAGGAAGATAAAAGGGTACCTGGCGTACAGTTCCCTCACTACGTAGTTGTGCACCGTTTCCGAGCGCAACTTCGAAACTATCTCCGGCATCTAACTCTAGTCGTAGGTGCTTGACAATCCGAGGTTGGATGTAGTTGTGTGAACTCCCCGTGTCCACAAGTGCGGTGAATTGCTGCCCTTGAATAGTGGTGTTGAGGCGAAACGTCTAAGGCCCTTGGATCCCTTCAAGTGCATGAAGTGAAATAGCCGGAACATGATCGTTATCACCTCCCTCCTCGGAAGCCGTTGATCCATCTTCGGGGAGGAATGCATGTAAACACTCCGCTTGCTCCGTAGTGTCCTCCTCCTTGGGGTCAGCCACTAACAGTAAAAACTGTTTGTTCGGCCAGCAGCGATGTCCTGGAGTATACCTCTCATCACAATTATAACATAATCCTTTAGCGCGGCGTGCTTGCATCTCTGTAGGTGTGAGTTTTTTGATATGGAGGGAGGAACTCATCCGGCGATCATGATTGGAAGTTGAGTTTGGAGGTAGTGGCAGTAGTGGTTTTGTTTGGTCTGGGTTTTGGATTTAAGGGTTTGATGGTGGAGGGTGGGGTTTGTTAAAGTTTGAGGGGGTAGATGGGTAATTTGGCCAAGTGGGGCGTTTGGGGTTAGTAGTGGCAACTTGTTTTTCCTCTATTAATTTAGCCAACCCTTTGGCATTGGCTAGGGTAGTGAGCTTGAGGATGTTGAGTTCGGATTGAATGTTTGGCTTGAATCCCAAGATAAAACAATCCAAAATGGCTTGGGGTGACAAATCATTCACACGGTTGCACACCATCTCAAATTCCTCTTGATACGCCATGACTGTGGTGTGTTGAGAGAGCTTGAACAAGGTTGCTCGGTGGTTCACATAAGTGGATGGACCGAAGCGTTGCTCTAATGCGGTTGCAAACGCTCCCCATAATGACAATTGTTGGTTCCGATGCATCCATTTGTACCAAGACAATGCAGGACCCACCATGTAAAAGCTCGCCCGCTCAATTCGTTGTTCCTCTGGAATGTCCCAAAATGAGAAATACTTCTCGCCTAGGAATATCCAGTCGAGAGGATTACTTCCATTAAACGTAGCCAACTCACATTAGGGAAGTTTTGGTTGAGGGCGAAGTTCGGGCGGTGGTTGACGGTGGGGAAAACTTTGCTCGTGGTTCATGGTGAGTTGTTGAATTTGCACCGTTAAGGTAGTCAAGGTGGTGGCGATGGTGGTTTGCCATTCTTTGGTCTCCGTGTGCTCCGCTTGAAGTTGATGCAGTTGTTCTTCAAGTCCGCGATAGCGAGTGGCCATTTCTTCGGATGTTATCTCTCAATGAGAGCAGCACCAAATTGTTACGAACTTTTACCGCTATGTGAGGGCAGCACCTCCAAACAAGAATTATATGAGAGGGTGGGATAGACACTAGATGAGATACAAGGAGAGATATATTTTACTTACTCTGTATAAACCATCATACAATCATATATAACCAAGGGGTGCATGAAAACTTCCCCACGTAATACATGGTGGGTAGTTACTACCACACTACACCCATGATCTCACCCTATATGACCACACAAATAATTATAATACTAACTATAATAATAATAATAATAATAATAATAATAATAATAATAATAATAATAATAACAGCATGCAACACGTTCTACAAAATAACAACAATAATTTTGAATAATATTTGCATGAGTGATGCTCATGCACGTAGGTCTCTCTAGCCCAAAATGTAATCCTCCAAACGGGTTGGCGCTTTACGAGCTCCTCGTCCTCGTCCCAACTCGGGCGTAACAGGGATAGAAATGTGGATATGGAATATAGAAGGTGGGTGGGGGCACGTGGATATAGATCGGGATATGCAAAAGGGGTAATTTTGTCCAAAAGAAGAAAAAGAAGGAATATTGTAATCAAATTTGGGACAAGAAGAAGAGGGAACATTGTAATCAAAATAGGGACGGAGGAAGTACAATTGTGACCCATGTCGGCGCGGGGTTGAACGATTTTTTTGTCAGATTTTTAATCCAATATTTTTCTGAAATAAAGATAATATATTTCCCACATATTTTTAATGCTATAGACAAAAAAGAAAAAGTACTTAACCTAGTTTGTTTTAATACGAAATTTTCTAAAAAAATCTCAGGTGTACAACATTTTTGGTATATTTGAAAGAGTTTCCCTTGTCATCTAGAATAAATATTTTTAATCTTGCCTTTGTGCACACTCATAAAATAGCAACATATAGCTGACTATAAGGGAACACCGACTTGGTTAAAAATAATCTAACAAATTACAATATTTGACCTTGACTTTTGTTGATAATCATTGCATAATATAAGAACATTTGGAATTGTCTTCTTCGGAGCTTTAGGGATCGTCTTTGATCGGATGGTACCAAATTTATCGGAGGTATGTAAACCTTTTCCCCGACTCGATTTCCCAAAACCACAATAGCACCGATAAGTTTCTCCCCCCTTCTTTTAAAACTATTTTATGGTTTCGGATCCCCAAAAAATTGATTTTATTCAAAAATTGAACTGTTATTCAAATGTCATCAACACTTACATCTGAATCTACCTGACATGAAGAATAAAAACTCATGTACACCATTTCATCTTCAAGAATGAGGGATCACTACAAAAAAAGAGGGCAGAACCGACAGATCCTTAGGGACAGAAAACTTATTTGTCGCTAAAAAGAGAATATTACTGACAGATAAAATTATTTGAAGGCAAAAATTATTTGACCCACGGAAAGAGTAATATTTGTCGCTATTGATTATAGCTTTAGCAACAAACTTATATTTGTCGGTATTGCTTATAGTTTTAGAGACAAAACATCACCTGTCAATATTGTTTATATTATTAGCAACGAAAAATTTATCTGTCGTTATTGTTTATAGTATTAGCAACAAAAACTTATCTGTCAGTATTGTATATAGTCTTAGCAACAACGTTTTATCTGTCAGTATTGATTTTATTGACATTTAATTTATATATCTTAATTATAAAAAACCATAAAATTAGGCATCACTTAGTATACAAAATAAAGGTCATGAGATTGGAAATGAAAAACCTCAATTTGAATTTTGTTGTCTTGTCACACAAAAATATATGATATTAAAAATGAATTATAAATTTAAAAGATAAAAAACTAAAAATTAAAGATTAAAAATTTATAAGTTAAAATTAAAGGACTAAACTGACTGAATAGAATCAAGAAATTTGATAAAAGAACAAATCAACAAATTAAAAATGAGAGGGATGAAAAGACGCTAGTGGAGATATGTAGAGATTTTTAACCATTTCCAATGCGGTTAAAAGATATGTCGGTCAACCGAAAATCAAAAACCAAAAATCAGGGGATTGACCGTGAACCAGAAACCAAAAATCGAGGTAGCTGCCATACCAAGTCTACATAAAATTGCTCACAAGTAGGAAAATTATAGCTAAAAAACTTTAAACAAGTAGGAAAAAGACCCAAAAAAGACAAAATTGCAAAATTAACGGTCTAAAAAGCAGAATTTTGGGTCGAAGATAAACCCTGATAGACTGCTAAAAGGGGACACCCATAGCCAAAGTTTTGGCCCAAACAGTAGGATGTAACAAATTCATTTACGATTTCTACAACCTCGAGCATCGGTGGTAGTAGTTCGCCATCGTCAAATAAAAATAACTTTCCATATTCTTCAATAGGTTTGGATAAGTGAAATCCAGTATACTTTTGAAAAAATTCAGATAGAATTTCAACGTCACTTGCTCCATCAATGACTTGTCCTAGCTCTCCATCTCCAAGTTTGATTATCTAATCAGAAAAAGCATGTATATTCCTATCTGTGCAAGAAGACATAGATGAATACAATCTCATACTTTTTGTAAATGTATAAACATTACAATAGAACCATAATTTTGATGAATTGATGGTAGCACCTACAATTTCCTCACTCGGCACATAAATAAGGAAATAATTTGTTAAAAATCACCTCCGAGTACAACTATATCACCTTCGAGTATAACTGGTTTCCTTCTGAATGGTTCATTTCTAGATCTTTTATTAGAGAACCTCATTAGATCTCTCATTGTGCGATTCAATGCCTCAAAATCTATTCATCATACATGCTTCATCACATATGATTAGACTTACTTGTTGGATTAGTTCTGGTTTTGGGCTCTCTTATTTGATGGCACACGTTGAGCACTCATTAGAAATAAAGGGATCGAAGAAATCTAAAATGTGTTGTCCTTCCCCAGGTAAAAGCAATGCTGCAATACCAATGGATGCGACGTTTAAGACAACGTTGCCATTTGACCTTAGAGAAGCAGACAATGATTTTCATAGAAACATTTTTCCAGTTCCACCGTAACCACACATAAAAAAGAAATCTCCTCTTTTAGTTATCACAACTTTCATTATTTCGTTGTTCCACTCCTACCAAAAAAATATTTCGAAATCTTTTAAGTGGACTGTCATCTGTAAATGACATCCCACTGAATTCTCTTAAAGATTGTCCATTAGAATTAAGTAAATTTTCCATCTCAATCATATACAAATTATTTAGGTCTTCTCGAGAAGTTATAAGCTCTAAAAAATTGAAAAAAATGTGACTAAATTAGTTCTACATAGTATTCAATAAAAGAGTTTGGTTTCAACAAAGTGAATTACAATTGGATTAATATCTTAAAAATTGTACCTTAAAATAATATAATGTCTATATTCTATTAGATGTCATTTTCTAGCATTGAAAAATGATCTTTATTTAGTAACGTAAATATGACCCGTGCAATGCACGGGTGTGATAATAGTAGTAGTAGTAGTAGTAGTAGTAGTAGTAGTAGTAGTAGTAGTAGTAGTAGTAGTAGTAGTAGTAGTAGTAGTAGTAGTAGTAGTAGTAGTAGTAATTGATGGGTATAACCCATTAATACCACCCGGTCAGCCCATTAATACTACCCGGGAGGTACCTAAGGCTAACACCTCAAAACCTGGTCATCCCGTGTAATCTGACTGGGCGGATATGAAAGGTTTCAGAATAGAGAGTGACTTCATCAGTTGAAGACACGCAGACTTACCGGTTGAAGACTAACCGGCCGAGTGAACATTAATGTTGAGATGTGCTTGTCTATTCTCAAAAATAGGAGTAAAAGCCTCATTAGGAGGGCATGCTTAAAATAATCCACACGACTTGTAAAACTTGTAAACAGTCCCGATATTGATAATAGTAAACTGAGTTACAGGTGTTACCACCTACAACCCTTTTGCTTATCTAGACTTAGTATTTGCGTGGTTTTACACCATCAAATTGGCGCCATCCGTGGGACCTCTTTACAAAAAGTCATGACAAATAACCTAGAACCGGTTATTTCCCAAATCTCCACCCAGGCTGAAGGGGTTTCCCTACCCCTGGGAGTAAATACTTTACCCTCACCCATCACCTCAATCCCTGCTCCAATTATCACCACCCTAACACCTGCCCCATTCACATCTCCCATAGCACCCGTGTCCTCCGTCCCGGGCTTTCCCCCGAATTTCCCTGGGCCTAGGGATCCAATGTACACCCAGGCACTCTAAAACTTTGGACAATTTATGTCCATGTTCCAACAACCAAGAGGGTTTGCCCCCTTTTATCTCAGGAATATACTCCCAAACCCTACCGCAAAGCTCTCCCCTACCGAACGCACTGGCACATCCATCATTGTTTCAACCAACCAACATTATCTAGTCGGTTATCCCGACGAATTTAGTTGGGGAGATGGACAAGGCAGGTCCATTTCGGTCTAGGAGGAGCCGGTCCCACAAGTTTCACACCCAGGTCACGCCTGATGGGGACGTGAACTCAGTCCACAGTAAGAACGAGGACTGGGACGTGCCAAGAGCCCAGAAGAAATTGAAGGGCAAATCGGTTCAGCCAGAAGGACCTAGGCGATCAATGTTCTAAAGATTAGGACACGAGGGAAGAAATCAGAACCAGCCGGCCAAGGAGCGGCTGGGGGTTGAAACCATTCATATTAGCGCGTTCAACTGGCTAGGAGAAGAAGGCGAACGACCTGGTCAAACCAGGTGCTCTGAACCTCGTCCTCAAGATGAGCCCCAGCACAGTCGAGCGCCTCAAGAAGAGGAAGCAGGAAGTCACCCTGGGCACACGGCTCACACGCGCAGCAGGCTACCCAATGACCGTGTGGACCGGGTGGAAGCACGATTAGAAAGGCTCTAGAAACGAGTTGACAAGGACGAGAAGAAGAAGGTGTTGCTGATGGGATCACTGTTCACTGACTGAGTGCACGAGACTTCATTCCCGAGGAAGACTAAGCTTGAAGTGCCAAAGTTCACCGAGAAGGAAGATCCGGAGATCTACATCAAGACCCTCCACCAGAGTGAGAGGATGATGGGATTCACCGGAGACGAAAAGTGTTTGCTTTTCTTCCAAACCCTCTGTGGCTGTGCCACTGAGTGTTTCATAACCCTACCCCGGGTGAGATCGAGTCCTTCAATGAGTTGGCAGAGGTTTTCTAGGAGAAGTTCAAAGAAAATTGTACAAAAAGGAAGAAGTTTACCTACTTGAGTACAACCGGTCAGAGGGAGAATGAGGATCTGACCAAGTTCCTCACCTGGTGGAAGGAGGAAGTGGACAAAGTTGAGGAGATGGACGACAAGACCGCCATGTCCCTCCTGGTCTCCGGGCTCCGGTCCGGAGAGTTGTATAAAGAATTTTGCAGAAGTCCCCCCAGTCTTATCAAGAAGCTTATAACACGGCCTAGGACTACGCAGATGCTGAAGCCCAGGTCCTACATAAGAGGGAGGCGGAGCAAGGTCCCCAAAAGGGTATGAGCTTGTCGAAGAAGGAAGTTGAGCTACCCGGTAGGGTAAAAGCCTAGGTACTTGAGGTGAAGACAGAGAAGATGGAGAAAAAACCAATTGAAGAGAAGTAGTGGACGGAAAAATACTGCTTTTTCCACAAGACAGACACCCATAACACGACGGAGTGCAAGAGCGTTAAAGGAGTGATAAAGTAGATGATTGAGACCAGGGAGATAGGTCAGGAATATCTCGCCGAAGCCCAGGAGAAGAAAAACCAGTGGGTTCGCCCGGAGGGGTAACCCGCCGGTCAAAACAAAAAGAAGCAAGTTGTTGGGAAGGAGCACGTGAAGATGATTTACGGCGGACCAGAGGGCGGAGATTCCGCTTCCCAATGAAAAAAGTGGGGGCACGAACTCTATGTGGGTTCAGTCGCTCTGGACCCCCAGCGGAAGCAAACAAGCCGGGAGCCAATAACGTTCACTGACCGGGATTTTTCGAGCACGGGGGAAGATCACAATGATCCTCTGGTTATTACAATCGACATGGGACTATGGAAGAAGTGGATGTTTCCCAGGCACTAGTTGACACCGGCAGCAGTGTCAACGTTTTGTACCTAGAAGCCTTCAAAAAACTCAAATTGTGTTGGACACGGCTTGCGGCATTGAAAACGCTTCTGTCCGGGTTCACGGGAGATTTCATCGAAGCAGAAAGAACGATCTTTTTAACAATTGAACTGGGCATGAGAGATAAAGTCGTGCAAAACAAATGTGGTTTGCGGTTGTAAATATCAAGCGTGTTCACCATGCTATCCTGGGGCATCCGGGAATCATCTCCATGGTTCGGATTGGTCGGGACCTACCGGTAGGACTTCGAGAGGAGATCATCTCAGTCTTCCGAGAGTACACAGACATATTCCCCTGGAGTGTGGCGGATATGCTGGGCATGTATCGTTCCATTATATGCCACCGGTTGGCTGTAATGGAAAGAAGCCGGCCAGTTAAGCAAAAGAAACGGCACTTGGCCAACGTCCGAAGGGAATTCGTCCAAAATGAGGTAAAGGAACTTTTGGCGGTCGGGCATATTCGATAGATCCAGTACCCGTCTTGGTTGGCAAATGTCGTCTTAGCACCCAAGGGCGACACATGGTGAATGTGTGTAGACTACACGGATCTGAACAAAGCGTGCCCTATGGATTCGTATCCGCTACCCAGTCCGGATCAGATGGTTGATGAGAGAGCCGGGTGCGAGTTGGTGAGCTTTATGGACGCCTTCAAAGGCTACCATCAGATCTACATGGCAAAGGAAGACGAGGAGAAGACTTCTTTCCTCACTCTAGAAGGCACATATTGGTACCAGGTGATGGCCTTCGGACAAAAGAACTCGGGCGCCACTTATCAACGAATGGTGAACCAGCTGTTCAAACCATTACCTGGGAAGTCCATGGAAGCTTATGTGGATGACATGTTGATCAAAAGCCCAAGAGCAACCAACCACCCAACAAACATGAGGCGTTGCTTTGAGATCATGGCCAAATACAACCTGCGCCTAAAGCCCAAGAAATGCGTCTTCGCTGTAAAGACCGGCAAGTTATTGGGATTCATGGTGACAAAGTGTAACGACCTGAAAACCGGCCTAGTAGTTAGCCGTTATTTTAATAAAAATAAACATAATATTTATTTACTCTAAAATATGAATTATTTGTAAAGTTATCCGTTTTAGATGAAAATTGGGTTTTCGGGTAGATCTCGAAGAATGATGACCAACAGTTTATAGTTTGTTAAATTCAGAATTGCGTGTAAAGCGTGATGAGTAAAATAGACATTACAATTGAATAAATAAATATAAAGATTTTATGATAATAATATTAAAATACTTAAACCTAATCCTACCTGTAGTGGTAATAGCCCAAATCCCAAATTCAACCCATCTGTAGTGTACCTATATATATATATATATATATATATATATATATATATATATATATATATATATATATATATATATATATATATATATATATATATATATATATATATATATATATATATATATATATATTATATATATATATATATATATATATATATATATATATATATATATATATATATATATATATATATATATATATATATATATATATATATATATATATATATATGCACGCATATATACATTAACCAAGGAAGAAAACGCAAAAACAAAGCTACGGAAAGAAGGAAGAGCATCGCCGCTCCTTCTTCTTCATCAATTCGCCGATCGCACCAGACGAGGGAGGGACTGACTTCGTCGGAGCTTTGCTGGAAAAACTGAGCGCCAGAAAGCCGTTGCTCCTCTGTGCCGACTCCTCGATCGCCGAAGCAGCCCATCGTCACCAGCCTCTTGTTCGGTTGCTGATTTATTTTAGTTCGTCTTCAATTAATCGAGGTCAGAACTTGCACATCTAACGCTAGATTATGTATATAGATTTGAAATTCACGTTCGTAGTTTCGTATGATTGATTACGTGGTTTATTTGTTTATAATTGAATTGTGATTTATTTATATCTTATGATAATATTGGAATTGATTGAACGAGGATGACCAGGTATGTATTCTTACTCTAAATTGTGTGATTTGCATGACGGTAAGTGGAAGGTGGTTACACCCGCCACTAGGCCGCTAGTTGAGTTATATGATTGGTTATCTGATCATTGTTACCCCTCTTGTGTTAATTAAATGTAATCATGTTGTAATTTGGAAGTAAATAAGAAATAGAGATTTATGTTGGAATAAGTCTGAATGGTAGAGATGTTGTAAGTAAATGGCTAAGTTACCTAGAGGAACTCTAGGACTGCTTTAGTACAATTGTAAGTATAAATGTCAATAGATAGAATCAGCCCTGCGGATCTGATATCTGGCGGCTGCGGGTTAAAACGTACGTACGGGATCCAAGAACTGTCGTTCCGAAGGGGACAGGGGTACCACCCACCCAGCGGAGAACTTCTTCGTTGGTCATCAAGTTGTGTTGTGTCATAAGGTATTAAATAAAGTAGACTTGAGTCATGGCCGTAGGTAGTGACTCTAAGTCCGAACATAAGGTTGTAAATAAGGAAGTATGGTCTTAGCCTTGTAATTATGTTATGAGCTATGAATGAAGACAGATAAGGTAATGATTTGTGACTTGTGAATTTATTTGGTGACTGTTATGTTCTATTATATTGTATACTTGTGTGCATGATATTGTATGGAGTTATGAGCTAGTGGGTTCGTCTATGTGCGTAGTCGAACGTTAGATAGATTCCACTCAGCTTCAATGCTGAGCGTGTAGCCTTTTTCCTATTTGCTACACGTAGGTAACATGAATGATGAATAAGGAACTATCCTGGAGGGCAGCGAGGGCAGAGAGATGGATGGATGCTGGCTGGAGGAGTTATCTGCTTAATATTTAAGTTTGAATTATTTATGTTTTTAAGGGCAAGAACCCAAAGTTGTATTTTGATTAAATACTTAAAGGCTTCCGCACCGTTTTGTGAACTTCGATGGATATTTATAAATGTTGTTTTTGAATTAAATGTTTTAAATGTTCTGAAAATTATTGTGTCTGAATGCCAATCTAGTAGCAACCCGATCCGCTGGTCCTCGTATTCGGGTCACGCGGGTTGGGGTGTTACACAAAGCGAGGGATAGAGCCCAACCCTGAGAAGATCAAGGCGATCACTGAGAAGAGGTCACCCGGTTCATTAAAAGATGTGCAGCGACTAACTGGGCGCGGTTGGCGGCATTGAGCAGATTCTTATCCCGGTCAGCTGAAAGAGCATTACCTTTCTTCAAAGTCTTGAAGAAGGCCATCACCTTTGAATGGGATCGGGAGTGCGAAGAAGCTTTCCACCATGTGAAAGAACACTTAATTTTTGACATAGTTTTATCTAAGCCCATAATGGGTGAAACTTTGTATTTGTATTTGGGCATATCCCAAAATGATGTAAGTTTCGTTTTGATTAGGAATGAAGACGGGCAAAGGCCTATTTATTATGTGAGCAAAGCACTAAATGGGGCTGAGAGCCGGTACACAACAATTGAGAAGACATCCTATGCACTTTTCATTACGGCTAAAAAACTGACCACTTACTTCCAGGCACATGTGGTGGAAGTACTGACCGACCAACCACTAGGACTGGTCCTTCGCAGTTCCGCGTCTTTGAGGATGATGATAAAGTGGTTAATGATGCTCACTAGTTCAATATTGATTACAAACCCCTAGTTGCTATAAAGGGGCAAGCCCTTGTCGACTTCCTGGTTGAACTGACCGATCTGGAACCTAAAGCGGGACCATCCCAAACGGTCGAACCGTGGTGGGACATGCCGTGGACGGAGATTTCGAGCCGAAAGGTTGTGGAGCTGGGATTGTTTTCACTACCCCTTAAGGATTTAAGATATACCATGCATTGATATTCAATTTTAAGCCTACCAACAATGAAGCGGAGTACGAAGCCCTTGCCGGTGGACTCTGATTAGCCCGGGCACTTGGTGTCAAAAGGATAAGTATTCGGTTAGATTCAAGATTGGTCGTTGGGCAGGTTAACGGAGAAATGGAGGTCAAGGAGGAACGACTTTCCCGGTACAGAGACTTGATAAGACCCTCCTTAAAGAAATTGAGGAGTTCCGTCTCACCCGGATTCCCTGATTAGAAAATACTGATGCTGACATGCTCTCCAAGTTGATGCAATCATGCCTGGAGCATGTTTCAAAGTTGGAAAAAATTGAGGTTCTAGATGGACCAAGCTTTGAGCGGCTGGACATAACAATGATTTAGGAGGGCCGAAGCCAACCGGTCGGAGTGATTGATGCCGACGAGTGTTGGAGGACAGATCTCATGGAGTACCTGATGACCAGCTAGAAGCCGAAGGACAATGAATGGGCGAGAAAGGTAGTGTTGCAAGCTCCCCGGTTCCAAATTCTGGACGGCCACTTGTACAAACGCGCTTTCGGAGGACCTTTCTTATGTTCCCTTACCAACCCGGAGGCCGAGCGGGTAATACCGAAGGTTCACGAGGGTTTTTGCACTGCCCACCAGATGTCCTGAACTCTGGCCCAACGAATAATTTTACTCGGCTATTACTGGCCGACCATTGTCCAAGACTGTGAGAGGTATGTGCAAAGGTGTAGGACATGCCAGATTTTTTACAAGCACAAGGGCTGTCCGACTACGTATTACCAACCGACTTCAAATATTATACCTTTCTCCCGGTTTAGAATAGACATCATAGGAGCATTCCCGGTAGCACAAGGTGGTAAGAAGTTTGTTATGGTAGCCATAGATTATTTCACCAAGTGAGTAGAAGCGGAGGCAATGGCCACCATAACCGTACGGCAGTGTGAAAAGTTTGTCTAGAAAACATAATCACCTGGTTTGGAGCTCCAAAGATGATTGTCACGGACAACGGCCCGCAATTTCGCAACCCCTATTTCACGGCCTACTTAGACAGCTTTGGGATAAAACATAACAAAGCTTCAGTAGCATATCCCCAAGGTAATGACCAGGTGGAGAACGCTAACCGAACGATAGTGGATGGCTTGAAGAAGTGGCTGGGGGAAGAGGGGTGCAAGTGGCTGGAAGCATTGCCCCACACAATATGAGCTCACCAGGTAACTTCCCGACGGGTGACATGGGAGACACCATTCGTCCTCACCTACGGATGTGAGGCCCATCTACTGATTGAGGTAGAATTCCCAACTTTTCTGGAGACCGCCTATCAACCCGATCAGAATGAAGCGGATCACTTAGCAGAACTGAACCTGCTTGAGGAGCGGAGGGCTGTTGCTGCCGTTAGAATGGTCGGGTACCAACAGGCCATGAAGAAGTACCACGATAATCGGGTGAGTCCATGTTATTTCTAGGTGCATGACGAGGTCTTACGAAGAAGGGACGCAAGTAAACCAAACGAGAGAGGCAAGCTTGTGCGCAACTAGGAAGGGCCATATCGCATTAGGGCAATTATCCGCCCCGGAACTTATCAGTTGGAAACTATGGCAGGCGGCCGCGTCGACTGGCATTGGAACTCTCACCACTTACGAAAATTTTATAGATAGGCATTGTAATATGTACCCTATCAAGAAATAAAAGTTATTTTTCAGAAAAGACTATTTGCAAGACCGGCCAAGAAATGGTTACAGACCCATCTGTCCGGTCAAATGTTCAATTGAATTAAACATTAAAAAAATCCAGCCGATCTTGTCAATGACGCAACCAAAAAAAGGGAGCATCCCGGCTTGGTAAAGTCAAATGAAGAAAATACAGAGGCTTATCTTCTGCTCGGGTAGAAAGCCAATGTGACAGATGGATCGAGTCCATCTGTTCCCAGGCAAGAAACCATTCTTGCTTGGGTTAAAATCACTTGGAAAAAGATTGGCCGGGACCATCTTTTCTCGGGTGATAGGCCAATCTTGCAGAAAGATTTGTTGATTGCGTTAGACTGGGTGGATTCAGCCTGGCAGTTTCTAAGTTATCTGTCCGGCAGCATACACAAAGTTTTTAACTTATTAAAGTGCCATACATTAAGAAATTAAAGTACTCGGCACACAGTAGAGAAAAAGAATTCATTGATATTTAAGGTTTTACAAGTTCTTGGGAAGGACGACACATTAAGTATTCAAACAAAAAAATAAATAAAAATACAAGTTTCAAATCCCATCGAAGGGTGGGACCGGTTCCTTGTCATGCAGCTCGGGGAGGGAGAAGACCTTGAGATCAAAATCTTGGACCCGCCTGCTCAGGATCTCGTAAGGGCCCCGTACTTCCCGGTCTCAAAGCCAAAGGTCCCAATGTTGTCGATGATTCGCTGGGACACTTCATGCTTGTACAGACCTTGGAAGAATCAGATCACGATCTCCCAGTTGGGAAGCGCCTGGGCGGCAAATTTCTCCAGCTCTTGGGCGGCCCAGGCAGCAACTTGGATAACCCGATCGCTTCGCTCTTTCTCCAGCTTGGCCTTCAGCTGGGCGATCTCTTCATCTGACCGGGCGGTGTTCTCCTCCAACTCAGCGATCCTCTGCTGAGCCTGGTCGGCCTCTTTCGCAGCCTTCAGCAATCCGCCATGCTTGGCGTAAAGGACCCGAAAGGCCTCTGATTGATCCTGGAGCTTCTCCTCTGTGTTGGCAGCCTTCGGCCAGGCTGCCTCAGCTTCCTTCTGGCAAGAGACCATCATTGCCTTCATCTGGGCCTTCTCCTCCGACTTCGACTTCAGAAGCTGGGTGGCACATTCTTGGCCGATCCGGCCGACCTACTTTTAAAAGATGACAATTTTTAGGAGGTATGCAAAGAAAACTTGGAAAGAAAGCTGAGGAGGGGAGTCTAACCTCATTCAGATCAGCGTAGAAAGCCTCGAAAAGCTCCTCGTCTGACTGAGACATGAGCATCACGGCTCGGGGCTTGCCCTAGCCTTTGCCGGCGTCGGAGGACTGCACCGACTGCCTGATGGACTTTGTCCTATGCCTCTTCCTCTGTAGGTCCTCTACAACGGTCTCCTCGACGGCTGTCTCCGGATGCTTGCTCTCCTGCCCGGCCTCGGATGTATGCCTAGTCTCCTCGAGCATGTTGTCAAACTCCAGGATCTCTATGTCAACATAGAGCTCCCTGGAGTGGAGGGGGACATTGGTTCCCTGCTAGGACTGAGCCGGCTGCTCAGATTGGGCCTGCTGCTGGGTGAGTGTTTGGGAGTTGAGAGTTGCAGTCCCCTCGATATCTTCGATGTCGGGGATAGTGAATTTAGAGTGGAATTTCACCACTGTAAAAAAAGAAAAGAAAAGAGGTCAGCACAAATGAATAACAAATCAAGATAAGGGAAAGATGCTAAGGAAAAGAAAATGGGAGGGACGTTTTTCTTTCTTCCCCTCCACCCCCCCGGCGAGGGGGATTGACGACGGTGGAGCGGGGAACGCAGCATAGAGTAATCGCCTCTGGGATCTCATCCCCCTGGACGATGACAAATTCAGGGTCAGTCTCCGGCCCTGGGTAGACACTCCACTTCCCCACGTTAAAGGGGCCGCAAGTGGAAGTGTCCCCAGCCCGGAGCGTAGCTTCCCAGCCGGCCAGGTCACCGCATTGCGGGCGAAAGGAAACTCGCTGGGAGGAAACTTGATTGCAACATACTTTCCTTTCCACCCCTTGTTAGAAGGGTGTAAACCGGAAAGGAAAGCCCGGCCCTGGTGGGAGGACACAACCACAAATCCAAGGGTCTCCCTGGACCTGGGCCAGACGTTGAACATGTGATCAAAGAGACAGATGGAAAGGGGAATATGAAGAAACCGGCATACGTTTATGAAACTACTAAACATACAATGACTGTTGGGGGCCAACTGCCCGGGCATAATGCCATAGGACTCAAAGAAAAGGACTTTGAAGGGGTGGACGGAGAATTCGCCTAAGTCCTTGATGGAGTGGTAATGGATCCCTATGGTTGTACCGGTATGGAGGGACATGATGTGTAACACCCCAACCCGCGTGACCCGAATACAAGGACCAGCGGACCGGGTTGTCACTAAATTGGCATTTAGACACATTAATTTTCAAAACAATTTAAAACAATTAATTCAAAACAATATTTAAAACATTCATCGGAGTAAATAAAACGGTGCAAAAGCCTTTAATACTTAATCAAAATATACAACTCTGGGTTCTTGCCCTTAAAAACATAATAAATTTAAATGCAATAATAATTAAACTAGATAACTCCTCCAGCCAGCATCCATCCATCTCTCTGCCCTCGCTGCCCTCCAGGATAGTTCCTTATTCATCATTCATGTTACCTACGTGTAACAAATAGGAAAAAGGGCTACACGCTCAGCATTGAAGCTAAGTGAGAACTATCTAACGTTTCGACTACGCACATAGACGAACCCACTAGCTCATAACTTCATACAATATCATGCACAGAAGTACAACATAAATAACATCATTAATATCATATAATTCATCAATCAAGCATAATTACCATAATTAACAACTTATCTCATAATCCGCTTCTTTATCTCTAGGCTCATAACCTATCCTAGGCTAAGGCCAACTACTTTAATCTAGAGTCCTGATTCAACCACATCCATGGAAGAACCTGCTCGATACGATGTCATCCAACATCGGCTGGGTGGGACCACCTACTCACATCCATGAGCAGATCTACGACCCCCGTGCGCACGCTCTACCCAACTGATCATGCGTGCACGTCGGCTCATCACATGACTAGTTATTCCTAACTGTATCCTTATTCTGTTTTCTCGGTCTACCTATGATTCATCTAGGTAGCCTATCCGTATTCGAGTTCATAAAACCATATTTCCAAATTCATACAAGAATACAATATGTTAAATAACATTCATATTCAATAAATAGCGGCCTAGTGTCGGGTGTAAACACCTTTCACTTACCGTCATGCAAATCACACAATTTAGAGTAAGAATACGTACCTGGTTTTTCTCATTCAATCAATCCAATATCATCATAAAATATAAATAAATCATAATTTAATTATAATCAAGTAAACCACGTAATCAACCATACGAAACTACGAACGTGAATTTCAAATCTATATACGAAATCTAGCGTTAGATGTGCAAGTTCTGACCTCAATTAATTGACGAATTAAACAAAACAATTCAACGGACAAGGAAGTCGAATTGGCATACGGTGGCGGGGCTGTTTTCCGGCAAGGGCAAAGCGGCAACGTCGGTCGGCTTCCTGGTGACGGCGAAGCAGCAACGCTGGAGCGGCGGCGGCACAGGGAGAGAGCGGCGGTGAACCGGCGTCACAGCGGCGGCAGTATTGCTCCTCCTCCGCTGCCCGGCTCTGTTATCGTGTTCCTGCTCTGTTATTTATTGTCTCTCTTTTTTTCTTCTTGCGCGGCTGTTCTGTTCTTTCTTGCATTCTCTGTTTGTGCGTTTAGATATAAATTGGGGGTGGGAGGGTTCTTGTTTCCGAATCAGGGTAGGTTAGGGTTTTAGTTATTATTATTATTATTATTATTATTATTATATTATAAAATCTTTATATTTATATATTAAACTGTAATGTCTATTTTACTCACCATGTTTTACACTTAAGTCCAAATTTGACAAACTCTATACCGTTGGTCACCATTCTTCGAGATCTATCTGAAAACCCAATTTTTATTTAAAACGGACAAGTTTACAAATAATTCACATTTATGAGTAAATAAATTTAATGTTTATTTTTATTAAAATAACGGCTAACTACTAAGCCGGTTTTTGGGTCGTTACATGATGTTCCTCCACGTTGCCTAGTATAACCCTCCGGCAGGAGGTTACGAAGCTCGTGGACTTGAGCTTTTTACATGGTTGACTAGAGCTCTTGGAGCAACCGGTCATCAAGCAAGATGTAGCCCTCCTCCACAGACCGGGCTACAGTAACCACCTGAGCCGCGGACGAGGGAGCAGAGGTTGTTGCGTCAACCAGCTTCTCTTGTTTGGAAGAGACCGGGCGATGACTAGACTCAGAAGAAGAAGAGGAATGGGAGCTGGAGGCCTGGGACCGGGCACCAGAACCATAGGAGTGGATGGAAGGGTTTTGGTTGTCCTCGTTCTCAAAAATGATGAGGAAAGGGACAAGAAGACTTACTTAGAACAGAGAAGACTCGGAGGACTCAAGAAATACTTGATTCGACCAGGCAGTTTTTTAGAAAGCAAGTTACAAGTGAAGCAATTCAATGGGGAACCTTGGATTATATAGGGAATGTGCTGCTGAGCAGGACCAATAGGGAGGCGACACATGGCAGTCGGAATGATTAGTAATGATAGCCTCTTGGGAAGGGGAAACAAAACGACAAGTAGGCGGCGCCGTACCGAATATCCATAAAAATTTTCCCGCTATCCGCACCCTGGATTTCAAAATTGAAAAATATTAGGCACTGGTTTCCACATGATCCTTCCCGCCAACTTCGCCCGGAAGGTTCAAAGTTCAAAATTTATTCAGCTATGTGCTTTCCGCCCCTGATGGTGCCCACAGAGCCGGGAATTGGAGGACTCCTTGATGGGTATAACCCGTTAATACCACCCGGTCAGCCCATTAATACCACCAGGGCAGTACCTAAAGCTGGCCCCTCAAAACCTGGCCAGCCCGTGTAAGCTGACCGGGCGGATATGAAAGGATTCAGAATAGAGAGTGACTTCATCAGTTGAAGACATGCAGCGTTACCAGTTCAAGACTGACCGGCCGAGTGAACAGTAATGTTGAGACGTGCTTGTCTATTCTTATAAGTAAGAGTAAAAGTCTCATTAGGAGGGCATGCTTAAAATAATCTACACGGCTTGTAAAACTTGTAAATAGTCCCGATATTGATAATAGTAAACTGGGTTACGGTGTTCCCACCTACAACCCTTTCAGTTATCTAGACTTAGTATATGCGTGGTTTTACACCATCAATAATAATAACAATAGTAATTATAATTGTAATCATTATAATAATCATAATAATAATAGTAATGGAGCAATATTATTATATTTGATCTGATTATATTTGATCTGGTCTAATCTCATCGTATCTTATTAGATCTGATATGATTAAATCTAAAAGCATATAATATGATTTGATGTGAATGAATCTGATCTGATTTTAACAACAACAAATAATAAGTGGAAGGGAACTCAGCCTATATCGTGAAAGATTAAGCTATTTGCACTCCAAAATTTGTACTCTAATTTGTATACTACACGGGTAGGTGCACCTTCGTTTTCTGTCAGTGTAATGTTAGGGTGATAGTTGACACAGACACAAAATGTTGATGCAAATTTTTGTTAACGTACCATTATTTTGTGTTAGTGGGAATCATCAAAATATTACTCCCTTCGTCCCCCGAAAATCTTCTTGTTTTGACTTTTTGTGGTTTTTAAGGGGATTTGAAAAAGGTGAAAGTTTACCAAAATATCCTTAATGAAAATGGGTGGGGTGTATTAAATAAGGTGGAAAAGGTGTAATAAATAAAGTAAGTGGGGGTACTTGTGGTATTTTAAATGTTAAAAAAGGTAATGAGAAGATCTGTGTTGGACAAATAAAAAGGGCTAATGGGAAGATATATGTGGGACAGAGGGAGTAGTATATATCTTTAATTTTGGGGACACTCTTTGGTGTAAGTGTAGCTTGGTTGTATCCTTAGTAGACCTGACAAAACAGATCCAGAACCGATTACCCGAACCGAAATATCCGAAACCGAAACCGAAATGATCCGAAAAATGAAGATCCGATATATAACCGAAAACCTGAAATGATCCGAATCGAACCAAAACCGAACTAAATAATTCATATCCGATTTAAATCCAAAACCGATTAGATCCGAAACCGATAATATCCGAACCGATTAAACCCGGAACCGATTAGATCCAAAACCGGTAAAACCCGAAACCGATTTGATCCGAAACCGATAATATCCGAACCCGATTAGAACTAAAACCGATAAATTCAGAACTGTGTTTGCCTTTCACTAAGCATATTATATTTTTAAAATTTTACTTTTATTTTATCACTTGAACTAATTACATTACTTGTTCATTCCCTCATAAATGGATTATATGATGAATTGTATGGAATAACTAAATTTTAACCTAATTTCATCTAATTACAATAAATTTTATTGGTTTGCGAGTTAATTTGATTAGTTTCAAACCAATTCACTCAATATTAGTCAATAGCATTAGATGTTAGTATTAACATTTTGAAAAAACTCTCTAGCGGCAGCATTTATTGACTCTATTAAATTTAATTTTATCTAATGTCAACCAAATACACTCAAACAATTTATAATTTTTGCACTCAATTGAATAAAATTCACTTAGTTTCACCCAATTTCATTTAATTTTTACCAAATTGTATTCAAATGGAACATAACACTATTTGAATTTATCTTTTATCTTTTCATTTATAAACATAAATATATTAGTAGATGTGAGAAACATTTGATATATCAAACCTAAATTTGAAAATCAATTTAATTATATGAAATTTATATCATAATTAAATATATACTTTTTCATAATTTGTAGTCCAAATTTGTAAAATATGACTAAAGAGTCAAAAAGGGAAGATTATTTAGGGTAGAGATAATATAATTAGAAAAAAATATAAAATAATATGAGGTATTCAATAGATTGATAAATGTGATAAAACACAAAAAGAAACATGGATAATTTAATTTTAATTAGAAAATAATATATATCCAAAATATATTTGATCTGAAACCGAAATATATCTGAACCGAACTAGATCCGAAACCGAAATATATCTTATTCAAACGGTATTCGAACCGAAATCTATCCGAACTGATTTATAACAGAACCGTATCTGAACTGACTCGAAACTGAACCGAACTAAAAAATGTGTAGAACCGAATCAAATCCGAACCGAATCGATTAAAACATATATCCGAAAGATATCCGAACCGGAAAAATCCAACCTAAGACCGATCCGGTTGAGCCCATTGCCACCTCTAATCCTTAGACCAAAGGAACGAAGAAAAAGAAAAGCAAGATTGAAGATCTTCAACACGAGCATACACGTGCAGCAGATCGGAGGAGTAGCAGCGGAGAAAACCGCAGCTCCCGGGAGAGCTTCCTACTTGGAGCAAATCGCAGAGGGCCGAAGCTTAGGCTCCAATTCCAGTTTAATTCTTCTTCATTTTCTCTTCTCATTAATGCTATTAGTTCATTTCTTATGCAAAATTTTATTAGTTCTCCGTATTATGCTACGTTAAACTCCATAGCTAGGGCAAGGATCAGACTTATCTATTCACCTATTTTGATTTATATTTATGATTTGATTTATCCCATAATATCGTTCTTGAATTTTTTAAACTTATTTTTCCTATTGACTATTCGGATGATTTCTTAGATGAGTTTAATCATGTTCTTCTCATGTTTTTGTGATAAATTATTTAGAGCTTAACTGTAATATTCTCCATGATCACGGGTATGGGTTGCAATCTGTAGGTTCTGGCCTTCTGGGAAAAAATGATGAATTATAATTGAGTTAGAGTTGTATATGTGGAAATAATTGAGTTAGAGTTGTATATATGGTTTCAAATTCCTGGATCCACATCCAGTGGTTAACTGGTTTGATGTGGTTTTGCTCCACCATTTCTGCTTTTCAGGAATCATCATGATATGTTCGTTGCTCACCACTGGCCTTGTGCATGCCTTCTCATAAGCTGTAACAAGTCTGGTTCTTACAGTTGTCTACGCTCTAATTCTCTTCACTATTCTTCATGCAGGATGGTATTTGGTTATGCATATCTAGCAGCAACAACAGTGATGAGGGTGGAGTGATATGTGATACAGAGGGACTTTGCACCCAAGGCTTGGCTACGAAGAGAATCTTCTGTTATTTTTCAAGAGTTCCTCTGGGTATCATTTCCCTCATTACAATATAATGGCTAAACCACATCCATCTTTTTTCACAAATGTATTCCTTCGTCAAAATCCTAAATCCATCCAAAACTCTAGCCCTAACTCCTCAATCCGGGATCGCAATTTTAGCATATTAGGAGAGAGTGTGGGTAGCGAAGGTTCTATTTTATCGAATCTGGATGATAAAAGAGATGATAAGCAGCAGCACTTAATTGAGATAGCAAATGACGTTTCAAGAATAATACGCACACGGCCGAGATGGGAACAGACTCTTATGTTTGATTTTCCAGGCGTGAATTTCTCTGATCAAAATTTGTGCTGTGAGATTTTAAAGCAACAGAAGAATGTGATTATGGCACTTCGATTTTATCATTGGGTTAGCACGAGGAGCGGGTTTTCACCTGATCCGGTTTCCTCTGATGTGGTTTTCCGTGGGCTTGTGAGAGCCAAGGCTGGGAGCCTGGCAAAGAGTTTTCTTGAGAACACAAAGTTTGTGCCAAAGCCTAGTTCTCTGGAGCCATACATTGAGTGTCTTTGTTATAACGGGTTGATTGAGGAAGCTCTAGCAGTTATTGATGAACTGAAGGGAGTTGGATACTGTTTGGCATTGAGTACATGGAATTCAGCCCTGTTTGGCTCAATCAAAGCTGGAAAGTCTGGAACAGTTTGGAAATTGTATGAGGATATGATGGGATGTGGGGTTACAGGAGATGCGGATACAATTGGTTATTTAATTTATGCACTTTCCATGGATAACAATCATTCAAAAGGCTATGAGCTTATGGGGCAACTATTAGATACTGGGCATGCCCCTAAGAATGTTGTGTTCAACAAATTGATTTACGAGTCCTGCAAAAGTAAGGAGTTCTATAGAATGACAGGTCTTCTCTTTTCCATGATTGATAAAAATTGTTCACCTGATATATATACTTATCAAGAACTTATCCATGGGGTGCGTGATAGCAAGTGCAGAGATGGTCTTGAAGTTTTTCGGATTTTTGAGTATATAAAGAAGAGGGGATATGCTCCGGATATGGTTATGTATTCAACAGTGATTCACAGCCTTGTGAAGAGCAAAATGCTGGGCAAAGCTAAAAAGGTATGGGTTGAGATGATACAGAAGGGATTTGTTCCAAACAAGTATACATATAATGCACTGATGTATGGGTATTTGAAATCAGGTAATATAAACGAGGCAGAAAGGTTGTGCAAGGAAATGTTTGATAAAGGATATGTTGATTCCACTTTAACATACAATATTCTGATTAGTGGTTTTTGTGCAAATGGGATGTTTATGAAAGCTTATAGGTTGTTCCAACATATGGTTAAAGAAGGTGTTGCTCGGGATTACATTACGTTCAATTCCCTAATTAAGGGATTATCATCTGAAGGCTGTTGCAAGGCAGTCTATGGTCTGAATATTTTTTTTGATATTCTCGAGCATGGGTTGAAGCCACCAACTACGTTGTATGGTTTTTTAGTCAAGAAACTTTTTGAGGAAGGACATGCCAACGAAGCAAAATGGCTTCTTAATGCTAGGAAGGCACATCAACCTCTGGATGCACAATCAGAACTAGGCCACATTGGCTTGGCAAGGCTAAGAGAAGTTTTCCAACAGGACCATGGTGGTTTGACAAGCTAAGACAACTCTAGCCCTAGTGGTTTGACAAGCTAAGACAACTCTAGCCCTGGTGGTTTGACAAACTCTCTGTATGTACTTTAGTTCCTAATCTCTTCTCCTTGAGTGTTAATGTGCATGTATTTTATGCTCTATTACATCTCCCACCGACCGTACAACCTCTTAATTCTTTCTTAATGTTCTGGCATTTAGGTTATGTTTGGATCTCCTAATATGCTAGGATTAAAAAAAAGTAATTCTTGTATTACTTGTTTTCGTCATCACTCAATTCATCCAACACACTAAAAGTAGCCAGTCTTTGGTGTAGAACTGTATAAGATGGTGGAAAAATAAAAAAAAATAAAGTCCATCAAATGGGTTCTTAGTGTGAATTGATTTGCCAATTCTTGTATCAAGTTTCTATGACACAGTGTCTTGAACCTATTTAGTGCAATGTGGATGTGATTAGATAAGAGTGGAAGTTATAGGAAGCTTACATCACTCCAACTCCAGATTTACACCATGTAAGCTGAAGTTGTAACTGGTGTTATGCATATGCAAGTGCAAGCCAGTGGTGTACCCAGAAATTCTTTTCAAGGGGGGCACAATATACATAACTATATACTCTGTAACTAAAAGGCACCTCTATGATAAATAATCCCTCTGTCCCAAAACTTAACCTTCTTTTCATTTCTCCAAATTATCTCCAAATTCATTTAAGGAAGGATTTGTGTGGTTTATATTGTTTGTATCCTCTTAAAAATTAAAATGAAATACAACAACACAATTTCATTTTTCTTATTAAGTGTGTCGAGTCAAAGTGACAAAGTTGGAAGAAAATTTTGGACAAGAGGGAGTAATTATACAAACTTGAAGTATTTACCAATTTTCTCCGTGTAGGGCTGCCTGCGTGTACAATTCAATTTTGTTCACTGAAGTTGTATTTAATTATCCGATGCAACTTTTTTACTTGGTTCACTGAAACACAACAGAAAGATATTGCTGATTGGTTCAGTGATGAGGTAGGTTCCATATGTGAAGCCAATTTTCTTCTAGTTTCATTCATACATTTGTTTCCATTTGCTTGAGAAGTTTCTATTTAATGAACGGTGATACAGATTTGGAATAATTTGCCTTTCACAACTTGAATGACAGATTGCAAATATTATCAAGGAAGACCTGTGGCCCAACCCTTTGAAATACTTCAACAATGTGAAGTTTTGAACCTTTAAGCACCCACTGTCTAATTGTTATCTTCCCATTTATTCGAGCTAGTAACAGCAACAATGTACATTATCTTTGTGCAGGAAGCCGGTGAGGAAGATTCCAACGGAGATGAGGACGACAACGAAGTAAGTATAGATTAAAAACTCTGTAGTCCTTTAACGCCCACGGTGAAATTGGTTATGTGAAGGCTGCTAAAGCTGTCATGTTTTATAACGTACCATACTATTGTCACACCATAGATGACACCGAGGTCGACATCACATACAATAATTTGATATTGTGCCTGAATCCTGATTGTCTTTAATTGTGTCATCCTGGTGTCATCTTTGGGGTTAAAGTAGCATTTTAGCTTGTTATGCTGCTATGTATAACAACACGTTGATATTTGTGAAGCAGGGAAAGGAGGAAGAAGATGAGGGGGAAGCGGACTTCGTTCTTACCATTGCTTTGATAATTTTGATGTCGTGACTCAACTGTTAGTGAGTGTTATTGTTGACTCCTTCGAACTCTAATCAATCATATAGCTAGGGAGATTATTGTCAATGTGGATGCTTGAAGCCGTCTTTGGGTACTTCTGTGGTCACCTTGTCTATGTAAGTTTTGTTAAGGTGAGGTGTTTGTGATTTCATGTTGTGAATTTTTCTCACATCTCATTAAACAAAGCACACTTCTAAAGCTAAACAATCAATAGACAACTTCATCGCGAAAATTAGGGTAAATTTCACCCATGGTATACGAACTATCATCATTATTTCATTTCGGTATATAAACTTTAATTCCTATCACAAAAGTACACGAACTTTCAACATTCTTTCACCGGTGGTCCAATAGGCGGTTTCTAGGTCACCTTCAGGTCATTTGGGGTCAAATTATAATTTTATAAATTTAAATTTTTTATTTTGACCCCACGCTTCCCTCCCTTTTCTGTCTTCCTCTTTCCCAGCCAGCCCCCCAACCCCCGCGCACCCATTCTTTCTTCTTCTTCTTCTTTCTCCCCCACACACCCATTCTTTTTTCTTTTTTAATAAAAATGGAGTAATTTTTTGGGATAAAGAAGTGCTCCGTACTTTTTATTTAACATTGAAAATTGAAATCATATTTTTCGGTTAAGTTTCTTTCCTAAAAAAGAATATGTAGTTAAGAAATTTTCTTTGTTTTCAAATTCTGATCTCACATTATTCATTCTTTGATAATTGTTTCATTCCCTGAAAGTCAAATAATTTTCTTTTTGGAGTTAGAGGGAGCATTTATAACTTTATTAAAACATCAAATTCTAAAATAAGAAATTAATGAATGGGCAAATTACAGAAAATTTAAAAATAAATAATACAGCAGTAATTTAATACATAGTACGGAGCAATAATTAAAAAAATGGGACTAAATAAATAAATAAATAAATAAAAATAAAATTTGTAAGGGGTACTGTGTGGGGTGGGGGTGTTGGGAAAGAGGAAGAGAGAAAAAGGAGGGAAGGGTGGGGTCAAAATAAAATTTTAAATTTATAAAATTATGATTTGACTCCAAATGACATAAAGGTGATCTAGAAATCGCCTATTGGGCCATCGGTGAAAGAATGTTGAAAGTTCGTTTACTTTTGTGATAGGAATTAAAGTTTATATACCGAAGTGAAATAATGATGAAAGTTCATATACCATGAGTAAAATTCACCCCGAAAATTATGTCAGACGTTTACAAAAGTCAAATATGTCACCATTTTTGCAAATTATGCGTTATTTTCGCCATATGCCCAAAAAAAAGACATCTTTTTTTTTTAAATATAATTGTTCTTCAACTCTTCAAACGCACATTTTAATGCCACACTAGCCAATCCAATGATGATGTTACCGTTCAAGAGTCTAGTTTTTGAGTTTGGATAAGTTCATGACGAGCTTTATTGGTCCGGAAATAATCCTTTTACTTACGTAGTATTATTCATTTGATAACACAATTTTTTTGTTATTACCTGTAAAAAAAAATTAGTTTTTAAAATTACACGCTTTACGAAGTATTAATTTTTTTGAACACTAATAACTTTATTACGGTGTACAAGATATTATTTGTTCATATAATCAATAAATTGAATTAAAATTAATTTTAATCAAACATATAAATTAAAACGAAAAGAAAACTTTATGGCGAAGGGAGTTTAAATTACTCCAATATGATGCATATAAACATAAGGTTTATAAATATAGAGAAATTCTAAATTGATCCACTTTTATTGGTGTCAATTGTCTACACTAGTTTAATTAAGGCATCTACGACATTTAATTTTTAAAATTGATGCTTCTTTTTACCCTTAACTCTCTTCCTAAACCCTCCACCTTAGCCCCTAGCTCCCTGGCAATAGGAGGGACGAGATTGGGGTGGTGGCAGGGGTGGTGGGGTTGGGATGGGAGTTAGGAGATATAAACTATCAATTTTATTAACTATGCAACATATGCACTCCAATTGAACCGGTATAAGAAATTCCCCCTCATAAGCAAATCTTTAAATGTAACTTCACTTACTACTATTACACATATTTTAATAAAATTGTTTCTTCCGTTTTAAAATAATCTTCTCAGTTTGATTTACGAGGTTTGACTAAAATTATTTTCAATTCAATTTATTTGACTATATGTCTAAAATTAAAAAATTAAAAATTATATATTTTTAAACGACATCAAAAGTTTTACAAAACAAGAGGTGAAATGACTATATTATTTTATCAAAATAACTAGCGAAAATAGGTAAAGAAGCGAAAAAAATTTGACCATGTAAATAGTAACTGAAAGATCATTGTAGGACGGAAAGGAGTAAAACAATCAACTGATTAAAATACTAATTCAATATAGTTAAACCAGCTAACTCATACACCCCCATTCTAAAACCTCTTTCACATTTTGAGTGGTAACAAGTCCACTCTCCAGGATTCATGGGCAAGTTACCCAGGTTCGAGCCCCAGTGGAGGCAGAAGCATTGACTCTTTGTGCGTTATTAAATTAAGAATAGTATGAACAGATACTACTTTGTAAGAGTCAACAGCATTCGATATGTGATGGAGTATGATAAGTAGGATAAACAATTAGTATGGTAAAAATCAATTTTAAATAAATAGTGAAAAGACTTTTTGAAATGAGAAAAAAGTGAAAAAGATAAATCTTTTAGCGGCGAAGAGAGTAGTGGAGTACTTATACCAACTAATTTTTAACAAGGCATATACTTACGATAATTCTGTTAAGTGGAAACATGTTGACGTAGTGAACCTTTCTGCATATCTAGTGTTTGATCTTCATTCTTACACTTAAGACATTGAAATTATAATATTGGACACTATACTGAATTTGGGAACTATTCAAAAACAAAATTAAGAATACATATTTTTGAGAATATTATAAATATTAAAAAGTGTTTATGTGAATATTAAACATAGTTGAATCCACCTTTTACACAATTTATAATATGATTAATATTTCTATTTGTATATAAATATATACTACCTCCGTCCCAGAGTATTTGTCCACTTTTATTTTTACACCATCTAATACACTTCTTTAATCCATTTATTTTATCTTGTAATTTATATATTAAAAAATTATAGAAATTATATATTAATAATCTATATGTTAAGACAAATCAAACAAGATCACACATGACTATATTTAGGCTTACACATTGAGAGAATTTGATGAGTCAAAGTGCTTAGATGAACAGTTCCAAAAGTCAAAACTGGACAAATACTTCGAGACGGAGGGAGTATTACACACTCCATATACTCTGTAACTTTTATCTTTTCACTTTTCTTTTTTCGTTCATCCAAAATAATCTACCATTTCCTTTTTCGTAAATTTTTATGCTAAGAGCACTGGTAATGGTCATGAAGCCCCGGGGCTTCAAACTTTCTCTCTCTGTCACGTCAGCTTTAACTTACACCCAAAATTCACTGGAAATGGTTTTGAAGCCCCGGGGCTTCAAACTGGGGCTTCAAACCTTCATTTTTTACATTTTTAAATATACATCTTCTAAAATTAAATTAATAAAATGTAATTAATTTATTATTTAATTAAATTGAAACACGAATAATAAAAAAATATATTAATTAAATAAAAAAAGCGACAATAATTTAAAAAAATATACATTAATAAAAAAACTAAGGTAACTTATATTTCTCCTTGATCTCTCTCATTCTTTGCTCGTAGATCATTCGTCCAAACTCCGACAACGTCGCGGGGTCGGTTTGCATGACTTTCATCTCGGCCTCCTGCTCCTTTAGCTTCAACTCCTTCTCCTGTAGCTTCAACCTCTCTTGTTCTTGGAGATTGAACGCCCGAAGTTGTTCAATCATTGCCCGACCGATTTCGTCATGGGGAGAAGCGGAAACAGAGGCGGACCCTCCCGAACCAGAGGCAATGGATTTTGCCTTCTTTCTTCCGATCGGCCGTGGAATGGGGTCCTCGTCATCGCAATCCGCAACGTTGAAGGGAGGGATTTGATCGGTAGAACCGATAGTCTCGTCGACCTCAACCTCGGCATTGACGGTGGATCTTTTCCGGAACGATCCGCCGTCGGGATTGTTGAGTTGTTGCCACTTCGGGGAACGACTCAAAATCCTCCAAAGATCGATGGGCACCTTGCCTTGGTGCCCGTCGTCTTGATACCGGGTCGTGGCAAGCTAGAGAACATCGGCGTCGTTCGTGCCGCTCCTCCGGGACCGGGAGCATTCCTCGTAAACTCCGATAAACTTTCGGACTTTTTTGTTGATGTGGCTTCATCGCCGTGAAGAACTTCTCCTCGATACGATCCCACATCGCATCCTTCGTTTGCTCCGTACCTTAAAAAATGTATTACACAATTTTTTTAGACACCATTAAATATAATATATATAAATAAAAACATAAATATATTAGAAAAAATAAATTTTTTACCAATGATAGGATGCTCGGAGACGTCTACCCAAGCCGACGCCAATATGCACTCCTCCTCCGGCGTCCACTTTTGGATTGACCGTGGTCAACGTGCTTTTGGCTTTGTGGCTTTTCTGACGTGTACTTTTTTTCGACCCGGACGGTTCCGGTTGAGTGTCCGGGACCGAAGCTCGGTCGACGTACCCCGATTATTGTGTCTCGTACATCGGCGGTTGATCACCCAACTCTTGGTAATACCACATCGCGGCGTCGACGGGCGCGAGATTGTCGGGAAAGAAGCCGGAGCCAGAAGGATTCATGTTGAAAATTGGGAGGGGGGGTTTGAATTTTGAAATTTAAAAATTGGGAATAAGAAGAGAGATGGTGTGAGATATTGGAAAGGGGGGGTTTGAATTTATAATAAAAGGAGTTTTTTTTTTTTGAATTGGGGGGTGCAACGGCTCAAAGAGCCGTTAGGGAGGAGGGGGAGACGAATGACGCTGCGTCATTCGTTTGACGCACGCCAAGTAACGCCCGGGTAACGCCGCCGGGGGGCGGTGTTTAACACCCCCGGGGCGTGAAAACCGGCATAACGCCGGTCGGCGTTACGGGTATACCCACTGCCCTAAAATGACTAAAGTATTCTCGGTCACCCACTTCTTTTTCTTTTCTTTTTCTTCTCTTGTTCGTCCGCCCTTCATTTTTCTTCTCTTTCTTCCCCCATTCAAGTATTCTTTTTCTTTTAATTTTCTTCATCATCAAGTCTTCTTTTTTTTCCAGATCTGAATTCTAAAGGAGCGATCTGAGTCTCCTCTTCGCCAGATCTGAAGGTTGTATGTTCCGGCCACTGTTGGAAATGGAGGGTCGTTAGTTGGTGTTTGATCCGCATAGGACGAAGAATAACGACGAGGTCCCGACCATCTTTTTCTAGAGCTGTCGGCCAGTGGCGAGCAGAAGAAGGGCATTGATTTGGGGTAGGAGCTTGCGCCGTCTAGGCTCTTCGATCATATCTCGCGCGTTGTTTCTCTGTTTCTTGGTCACTAGCGGGTTATGAGTGTCGGCTGGATGGGGATTTCAGCGCTGGAGGGGAACAAGGTTGCAACAGTGACTATGCAATATGGTGTGTTGACTTGGGGGTGATGGCATTTTTTGCATTTTTAATAGTACGTAAGCATTAAATGGACCCAACTTGGGTATAATTTGTCAATAGATCCACTAACGATTTTAACCGTTAATTAATGGACTTGTGTTCTTTTAAATGAGATAAATGTTTTTGATAATTTATACGCAAAAAATGGTAGAGGGTGAATGAAAAATTGATTTTCAAAGTTAATCCGTTAATAGAAGAATATTGTAAGGATTGTGATGGGATAATATCCCTTGGATCTAATTAAAGATATTGGGCCGGTCCACGCAAGGAGCCCGCTAGGGAACCCTAACCCTAGGCTCCTACCTTGATGCTATATAAGAGACAATAACCAAGAAGAAGGGGAGAGCCACCCTCTACATTCCGCATATATTGTATTCTCTCCGTTCATCATCTTCTTCTCGATGGAGCTTCGAGCTCCATCAATGGCTATCACGCCAATATGCTGTACAAATATGCCCCCGATATATAATAAAACATCCCCATTGGCATGGTACCGCCAAAAAAGGCCCGTGGTTTTCACCGATTTGGTTTCCACGTAAAAGTCTATTGTCTATATTTGTGTTCATATATTTTCTATATTTTATACATATATCGTATAGACCAAAAAATACACACCCGGGGGGTTTTGGTCTATCAAATGATGCTTTCATTGAGATGAGAATTTCATGCTCAAGTGTAAAATCCTCCCATTATTTTACAAATACCGTGGGCAGAATACAATAAAAAAACCAAAAAACAAAACAAAGTTGGTTTTGTTTAAGTATGGTGCTGTGGAATTTTAGATCTTGGGTCTTGGAATTTTGAATCTTGACCCACGATCTCACACAAGAGGGAGATAGCATCCCCATATAGATCAAGAATCATCTTCGATATCTATGTTTTCATCGCTCACTGGCAGCAGGATTTTGAATCTACATAGAGACGCATATAGGATGCCGAGAACATATCGGAACCTTTGCTCCACCCCGTCTCTGTCTAGATCCGTGCTCCGCTGCTAATTGCGCAGAACCTGGGCCTCCGTCTCTGTCCGTTGCAAATCTTACGCGGATTGTGAATCGCGAGACTGAACTTCCTTCCAACATGGGCATTTGTGCGCGGGTTGCCTTACCAGACGGACAACCACGGATCGCCCCGTCGCGGGTCACCTCGTCACTGACCGCCGTGGGTCGCGTTTCCGCTGACCGCCGCGGGTCAGCTTACAGAGTCCGTCGCTGATCATTGAGCGAGTGCCTGGGTCGCAAGACCTCGGATCGCCGCCATTAATGACCAAATCTCGCAGAGCTCCCCGCCATTGCTATGCAACAACTTTGCCGCTGTTAGGACAAGGGCGAGTGAAATCGGCTAGGCCGCTCTCTTGGTGAGGTTGTTGGGCCTCCACATCCTAGGCCGGTTCTCGCGACTGGAGACCAATGAGGTGCGAACGGGCTGCTGCTCCAGTTCCCCCTACTGGTCACCGGACATGAATCCCGCCATCGGGAGTGGAAGCTCTAGCCTGACCATGGCAGTCCCAAGACCTCACCATACACGAATACGGACAATTGGGAATGGTCGCTGCAACAATAGACACACTCGGGGGTTCTTGGGATGGCGCCACCCGACGTTTAGAGTGTCTACTCTTGTCCAGATCTCCTGCTCGTTCTTGATCATTATCATTGGAATCACATAAAGCCTAATAACTCCTGCAATTACATGAAAGAATTGTGCTCCGCGGCCAGATCTTTATCGTCTGTAGCTGGAGTTAAGATTCGGAGTTGGAGATTACATCGAAGTCACCAGCCGTTAGAGTAACCATCGTCGTGCCTATGGCCGCTGCTCGCCTCAAGTCTCCAATTGCTGTCCGATTACAACCCTCACTGTAGGATTTTAGAACCACAATGGAGGTGCGAGTGGGTCCTCTCAAAACTGCGAGGTCACCAGGAGAGCCGCTGGTCGCTCCTCGCTGACCGCCGGTGGTCACTCCCTGCTGACCGCCGCTGGTCGCTCATCACAGTTGGTCGCCTCGTAGCTGATCGCTGCGGGTCGCCTTGTCGCTGACCGCCGTGGGTCACCTCGTTGCTGACCATCGACCGCCGCCGGTCGCCTTATCGCCGACCGCCGCTGGTCGCTTCGTCGCTGACCGCTGCGGGTCGCCTTGTCGCTGACCGCAGTGGGTCACCTCGTTGCTGACCATCTGCAGGTCGCCCCATCGCCGACTGCGTAGGTCGCGGACCCATCACGCTGGTCGCCGCTCACCACAGCCATCACCACAAGTCATTAAACTCCCAATGACCTCACAGGTGACGGAAGATCCCCACTGGTCGCCCAATCTGCAGCCACCATCCAGCCTTCAAATTGATCGATTCACGCATCGTCCCCGTCTCTTTGGCAATTGGGGAAGGCCACAGATCCGAAGGGCCACAATCATCTTGATTTAGACGGGAGGAATGAGGTCGATGATGGAAGGAAGGAGGTCAGCCACTCTACAACGCCGAGAGCTTCGTCGGGAACTGCCGTGGGTTGCTTTGCCGCTGACCGCCGCAGTTCCATCATAGATCCGGCTTCCACAAGTCGATGAAGTCGCAGCTGCGTAGATCGGAGGTTGCTACCACGGATGGCCGCACCTCGTCTTCGCCGACCGCTGCTCCTCGAAGTCTTTTTCGCCGTCTCTTGTCTAGTTCCAAACCTTTGAGGCTGCGGGTAAAACTATTCAAAGCAAGCAAGATAGTTATTGCCTGGCCCGGGTATCTATGCTCCACGGATCCGGTCACACTCCACAGGCCCAAATCAGATTTCAAATGAGATCTACAAAATGTCTGGTTGTCCGTTGATTAAATTACTCACGGAGTAAGAGAAATCTGGTGAGCGGTGTGCTCACAGGTGATAAACTTGTTTGAGCCACCTGCTCGCGGAACAAAACAAACCAAAAACAAAAAAACTGAAGACGACCAAAGTGAGGCTCGCACCACACTTTGCGTCATAAAATCTTCAGTCTATTAGAGTTTGACGTGCAATCTCCAAATTCGAGGGATCACGTCATAAAGAACTCAAAAATTTTGGACGACGCCAAAAGCAAACTACGTGAAAATCACGAGGGAAATGCTACAATTGGCTAAGTCCTAAGAGTTCACACCCCGGGATGAGTGGGTGCGTTCTCCCAAGTCATCGATGCAACAAACAAAACAATAGGCAAAGCCTATTTAAGCCCACAAAAGTGGCACTCAATCAAACACTCATAGATACAACCTCTCCAAGAGGTGTTCGTCATAGTCCTCCCCCGAGGTCGGCCCTAAACCACCACGCGAGGCTCCAATTAAATCCTCGTCCTACGAGGCCCAAAAGCCCTCTCCCAAGGTCGGTCCAAAAACCACCTCGCGAGGCTTCAATAAAGTCCTCCCCCGAGGTCGGCCCTTAAACCACCTCGCGAGGCGATCAAATCCCTCATTCTTTGAGGTTCTTAAAAGTCCTCTCCTCGAAACACAACGAAGCCATCTCATGGACTTCGTAGTCGCTCGACGAGGCAAGTATGTTTCTAACTTTTTTAGGTACTAAAAGAAGAGAAGCTTAAGGAGTCAGGATTTGTGCCTACGCCACTAGAAGCTTCAAGTGATTCGGGTACAAGAAAGTGTCGATTAAAGAAATTCACAGACGACAACAAATTATAGTTTCTCAGTCAACACTTCCTGTTCACTAAGAAACTGGGGGGCTTGTGATGGGATAATATCCCTTGGGCCTAATTAAAGATATTGGGCCGGTCCACGCAAGGAGCCCGCTAGGGAACCCTAACCCTAGGCTCCTACCTTGATGCTATATAAGAGACACATAACCAAGAAGAAGGGGAGAGCCACTCTCTACATTCCGCATATATTGTATTCTCTCCGTTCATCATCTTCTTCTCGATGGAGCTTCGAGCTCCATCAATGGCTATCACGCCAATATGCTGTACAAATATGCCCCCGATATATAATAAAACATCCCCATTGGCATGGTACCGCCAAAAAAGGCCCGTGGTTTTCACCGATTTGGTTTCCACGTAAAAGTCTATTGTCTATATTTGTGTTCATATATTTTCTATATTTTATACATATATCGTATAGACCAAAAAATACACACCCGGGGGGTTTTGGTCTATCAGATTGCAATTTATGCAATTTTCCAGAACCAATCTTATATTATTATTTTTACGTATTGTTTAAAATTAGTTCATTTTTACGGAGTTAACTGGCCATTAATCTCCAATTATTTGAGACAAATTTTAAAAGAGCGTAGCGTAACGGATGTGTTAATGACTAATTAATCACCATTAACACGGCATTAAGTGTTCCGCAAATGCCATGGTTCAATATTGATGGGTGTATTCCACCCAGGACCGGTCAAAAGAGAGGACTAAATAGTTGACCGGTCGAGGAGGTTATACTTGAAAGGGAGACTTTAATCTTCAGCTAAAGGATGCTCGATGGACTAAACAATGACCGGTACACTTCGGATAAGTATACCGGTCAAACTACTTCATCGCCTCATTCATTCCTTAAATGCGATAAACTTATCCCTAGGAAACTACTCGGTGTGATTTCTAGGATCAGAAAGTATCGGCAGAGAAGAATCTAAAGGGGTTTGGACCGTAGCGACCCATATCAGTAGAGGATCGCTGGAGATGTTCTGGTATTCCATCCAAGGCGCTACCTGACAAAGGAGGTAATCTTCCTCACAAGGCGACAAGGCAACTAAAGGACGAAGCACATCACCTCCCACCAACCGAGAACGTGCTTCAACGTGGCTGCATGATACTCTCTCCCCCTTAACTTAGTATAAATACTACTGTAATCCTCAGAAAGGGAGATCCGAATTCATTCTCCCTAATCTTCCCTGTAAAAGCGCCCGTGCATTCTCTGTTATAATATTAATTGGGCTACAGGTGTTTCCACCTAAAGTCCTCCCGGTCATGTTTGTGTGTTTTTACCTTTTTACTTCCCGAATCAAGTAAACAATCCTAGACCCGGTCTAGAATAGTTTACCCGGTTAGGTAATTTACACCATCAAATACTAAGAATTAATCCTTTATATATATAAAGGAGACTCCGAGCTATAAGAACGTGACATTTGGCAGAGCTAAAGCGCGACATGTGGCACCGAAGATCTCTTAGTCATTTAGTTGAGTTCCTAACCAACCAAGCTATGATGCTTTTTGTTACAATTTCATTTAACCTTTTATAATATTTCATAATTAAAAAAGGATTGTATAATTAAAAGTTCCTTTTTAGTTATAAAAAATATAATCCTTTATTATAATATTTGAGACCCCGTTTTCTAGAAAGCCACCAAGTGTCAAGCTTATGTGGGCTATATTAAGGTGAGATGGCTAGCCTTTATTGGTTGCTTGTGTGGCAAATTTTTAAGTAAGTGCATACACACACAAAAATTGATAATGATATATTTTCGTTTAAAAGTATTCTTATAGGAAGGATCAAATATGTTTATAATTGATCCTTTATTAATAAAATTAATATTTTAATCTCTAAGAAGCTGAGATGTGATGTTGTTTACGAGACATTTCTGACATGTAAAATATATCATAGAAAGTAAGAAGTTAATACTATGGTATGAAGTCATTCGGTACAATTAATTATGGAAGAGAATAGAGATATTCGTTTTTATAATAAATTATTTCCTAATTATGCATATTTTTCTATTCAATTTTTACAAAACTTCTAAAGGTGCGTTTGGTGAGCAAAAAAAATATGAGTTTTGATATCTCTAGATATATATCCTAATCCTTTTCAGGTGTTTGTTGAAGCCAAAAGATTTATCAAATTTAATATCTCTAGATATCATAAATCTTTAAAATGGATGGTCTCAATATCTCCCGAATTTGGGAGATATCAATATGGGGGGTTTGATATTTTTCTCAACTGTTGATCATTTTTCGTCACTCGCTACCATTGTCACTGCCAACCATTCCCGTTGCCATTCACCCTTGCTTATCACTAATTAAATCTTGAATTTAAATCTCTCCACATAAAATCATTTCAGATTACAAAATCCATATCATTTCTCTGAGTTTTCATAACCCACATCTTATAATATCTCCAAAATTCACCAAATTAGCCCTAAGTAATTAATAAGATATTTGTTCACTTCTACATAAATTTCATATTTTTTATGATATATTTAAATCAAAGCACTCAGTTTGATTATATTTATTAAAATATTCATGTAAGTTAATAAAGACAAAACTTATTCTAAAACTACAATGAAACTTTATAAAACATGAGAAGATCAGACAATAAATTGTTAAAGCAGGTAAAATATATTAGATATTATTTGGTAATTTGATTATATTAATTTCATGGTTTGATATAATTACTAAAAAATTATGGCTAATAGTTCTTAAATGATTTATGATTTAATTTACAAATATTTTATTTTATTACTATTTATTATGATATTTTATTTTATTACTATTTATTTTGATAATGATCTTTATACGTAATAAATACTTTTAAGTTGTTGAAATAACATATTTATTTTGTACTCAATAGCTTAGTTTTAGATTTGCAATTACTTCAGACACAATTTTGATGCCAATAATTGTGTCTTTTATCAAATTGCATTTCCAATTCTCAAATTTCGATTATATAATATTCGTAAGAAATTTGAGAGCCAGATAAATATAATATGAATAACTACACAATTTAGGGATTAGAATTTGCATCAGATGTAATTACAAATACATGACTAATATGTTGAGTATGAAATAAATGTACTATCTCATCTAATTAGAAGTGCTAATTACATTAAGGATTATTTTTAAATTGAAATATTTTGTAGGGATGAGTTTATCAAAAAATATTTTATAGGGACTAAAAACAAAAATTTCTTATTTTATAGGGTATAAAAACATATTTAAGCCTATTTTTATTATATTATAAAATACAAATGATTAAAACAAAATATATTGTTGGGACTTATTATATTACACTAACATTATTTATGATTTTATTATCATTGACTACATTTAATTAAGAAAGAGAGATATTTATTTTTCATTAGAATATTGTTTTAATTTTTTTCATTTATAATAATACTTTCAATGAATACATAAACTATCCTCTTCATCTCTAAAAAAATTTCATATTTCTTTATGTTATGACTAAGGAAAGTTAGTTTTATTCTATTTATTTAAATATTGATGTAAAATAACAAGTACTTCTTAATCCCTAGATTAGAATTCTATATCCTTTAATATAATAAAGGAGACTCAGATTCATGGGAATGCGACATTTGGCATGCTTATTTGGCAAAAATTGAACACGTCAGCGAGCCTCATAATAATAGTAAAATTAAAAGAAAAATTGCTACGGACTGCACCAGCGGAGTTCCCTATCCTTTAATCAGTTATTCCACTTGAACGCAGAAGTTTCTGCGATACTTGCTGGTCTTCAAAAAAGGAATCGCTGGCTTCAAAAAAATTATTTCCTTCGATGTTCGCTGGCTGAAGATCTGCCGATAATGTATACTTATAACCCAAAAAAGTGATATATATAAATATATGTTTTCTGATTACAACAATACGAACTCCTATTATGATGATAATATAAAATAATTAAAAATAAACATGAAAAAATATAAATACTATTTTAAAAATATATATAATATTTTTCATTTAATTTAAATAGAATTTTAGGACCATGCTACATATAAATACTATTTTAAAAATATAAATAATATTTTTCAAGGTAGCCCGAAAGCTGAATTGATCCAGCAAGCAAGTCTGATCATATTGGATTAAGCATGCATGATGAATAGATTTGCTTTTGAGGCTTTCGATCGCACAATGAGAGATATCATGGGGTTCTCTAATGGTAACTACAAAAATGAACCATTTGGAGGGAAAGCAGTTATACTCGGAGGTGACTTTCGGAATATCCTTCTAGTTTTACCCAGAGCTTCGAGAGAGGAAATTATAGGTGCTACGATCAATTCCTTGCATTTGTGGTCGTACTGTAAAGTTTATACGTTGACCAGGAATAAGAGACTACATTCATCCACGTCTTCTTGCACATATAGGGACACACAAGCTTTTTCTCATTGGATAATCAAAATGGGTGATGGAAAGCTAGGTCAGGTGATGGATAAAGCTGGTGATGTTGAGATTTCGCCTGAATTCTTAATTCTTGATACAAGTTCTCCTATGAAGAGTATAATGGATTTCACTTATCCAAATATATTAGCGAATATGGAAAATTGTTCTTTTTTGAGGATAGAGCACTATTGGCACCAACTCTCGAAATAGTTGAAATGATAAATGAATTTGTTTTGTCCCTCATTCCTGGTGATGAAAAGGAGTATTTGAGTTTTGATTCTTCGTACCAAACAGATGCAGGTGTTGATGAAGATTGGAAAACAGTTGAGTTTTTGAACGAAATCAAATGTTTGGGAATCCCAAACCACAAAATAGTCTTGAAAAAAGGGGTACCGATTAGGCTATTGAGGAACATTGACCAAACATCTAGATTGTGTAATGGGACAAGATTAATCGTTCAAGAGCTACAATATAATATTATCGGTGCAATTGTGGTTTTGGGATATCGAGTCAGGGAAAAAGTTTACATCCCTAGAATGAATTTGGTACCATCTAATCCAGGTCTACCCTTAAAGTTCCAAAGAAGACAATTCCCAACCGCCTTACGTTTTGTTATGACTATCAACAAAAGTCAAGATCAAACATTGTCATTTGTGGGATTATTTTTAACCAAGTCAGTGTTCTCACATGGTCAACTATATTTTGCTGTTTCATGAGTGAAGACAAAGACAAGATTAAAGATATTAGTTCTAGATGACAATGGAAACCCTTGCAACCAAACCAAAAATGTTGTATACCCTGAAGTATTTTAGAAAATTTGGTATTAAAATAAACATTGTTAACTCTACATTCTGTTCCTCAAATATTAATTATTTTATTTGGGCTTTTTTCATTTGTAGTATTAAAAATCATGTGACCAATATATTTTCTTTATTTCGAAAAATAAATTTCAATGAAATAATTCAGAATCGACATAAATTTCTTTCGACCCCGCGCATGGCACGGGTCGGAATGCTAGTATTAAGATATGACTTGATTATTTTTTTTAAATGATCGAATGTTTAAACCAAATTACTTAGCATTAATATTTAATTTGACTTTTGTACTTTTTCTTGCCAATTTGATCTATTATTTTAATCCAAGAAAGTTTACACCGAACTTACCATTTTTAAGATATAACTTAACATCTTTAAATTTATATTGGGTGATAATTCACTATATTGATGCATGAAAATAAAAAAGACGAATGAAGTATGACTCGATTCTCTTTTCTGCATTTTCGCAATCATACAAAGAAATTCAACAAAATGATATTCTTAGAGATGAAGCGATATAACATGGACTTTCACAAAAATATTTCTATAAGGAAAATTAAGATCTGGAGACTGAGAAACTCGTGAAGATCTGTGACAATTAAAATTTAGATGCAAGGATAATCAATAATTTAAGGAGAAGTACGAAGAAGATCTAATATGCAGAAGTGAATAAGATTTAGGCTCAGCTACAACATCAAAGAGAAATATGATTTTTAAATTGTTACTCTTTGTATTTTATAAAACATTATGTATTGACCAAAATGCTTTCACACACTTAAATGATTTTATATTTAAAAAAGAAAGCAAAAAATGAGTAAAAATTCTGAAATAGTTTTTGTAAAATTTTCATTAAAATCATAGAATCAATAATATTTTTTTGCGTTCACATAATTTTTGAAATAATACAAGGGAGAGTAATCATTATATTTTTAATGTATTGTAAAATTTATATTTCTTATCACATGATTGTTAATTTATGTTTTCATACTTTTAATAATACAAGAAAAATGAGTCAATTTTTAATCAGTACAAAGGGCCAAGGAGGGGAAGAATCACATTAATGCGTCATAGAAATTAAAATCATATATTTCCGTTAATGTAAATTAATCTGACGGAGAAGAATCATAATTTTTTAATATTAAAATTACAGGATCGAAAATCTAAGTTTGTTAAATAAATGCGGGGAGAAGAATAATAAAATCACCAATGTTTTTGTCGTATATTTGTAATAATTTAGTAAACCTACATTATACACAATATATATATATATATATATATATATATATATATATATATATATATATGTATATGTATATATATACATATATACATATATATATATACATACATACATACATATATATATATATATATATATATATATATATATATATATATATATATATATATATATATATATATATATATATATATATATATATATATATATGAAATTCAAATGGTATATAACATAAAAAATCAAGTTGTTTAAATATTTGATATTGTACAACAAAAAACAGTTTCATTCAACCCATGCATGGCACGGGTTAAAATACTAGTTGTGTATATGTTACACTTTTAAAATTGCTTAGTTATAAAAATAAATCAAGGGGCTCTCCATTTGTGTGTGTTTATGCGTGAGTAAGAAGGAAAAAAAAGGAAAAAATTTTCTTGTTTTTTTTCAGAGAGAGGTCTTGATTTTCCAGCCGAATTTCCGGCAATCCCCTTCAAAGTTTTGGTCGCCAATGTTCCTACGTTATTCTTGTTCGTTGGTGTGTGGTTGGTCCGTACAGTTTCCACACACGATAGCGGTTTTATCTTGGGAGGAGAGTGCCCACGTTTTTCCGGTACAGTAGGCGGGCACTACTACCTTAAGGACAGCTCCGCCGACTCCGCTGTCCTTCCACGGTGTTTTGTTTTGCAGGTTCAGTTTATAACGACCTCGCTGCATTCTGCCCTAGGCGATAATGTCTTCACTGGTGATCTGGTTCAAGCCATAATGTCGTCGCCACTGCCTCAGTGACCTCGCTGCCTCTCACAGTGTCTTCGTCCCAGACTTTCTGCTTCAGCCCAGTGCATAATGTCCTCGCAGTCCCGTGTATAATGTCTTCATACAACAAGACTTTTTGAAGATCTAGAAATTTATTTCCAATTTAATTTATTTTGTAATGTTCTGAATATATTATAAATTCAGAATTTTATTTATTTTTATTTTATGGGGTCATTCATCTTCCCCGTCTGTTGTAATTTGTGCTATAATTGTAACAGGGGGTTGGTGGAGTGAATGAGGGAAGTACATTTTGGGAAAGTCAACCATATTTTTACTTTATATAAATTTGAGTGCCCCGTCAAATCGGGAAGGGATGGATTGGGAAAACCGCAAACCAAATTGAAATTGATCAAAATGAACTAGAAAAAAATCAAATCAAAAAACCAAAATTGAATCGAACCGCTATTGTGTGATTTCTGTTTTGGTTTTCACTTTGAAAAATCGAACCGAACCGAATAAACCAAACTTCTTAGATATTTCACTTTATGTATATATGTATATGTGATATGCAAAAAAAAGTATAGAAATATAAATGCATTTAATTTATAAATTAATCGATTAAAGTTATTTTTCTTAATTATTAAACAATTTAAATCATATTATAAACTTTAAAAAAATCTAGAAATTTAAACACCAACAACTAATCTCAATACGAGTTATATTAATATAAAAATTGATACGAGTAATTTACGTATTTACATGAGAAGTTTTGATGCTATAATGTAAATGAAAGTATTTTACCAAAATAAATAAGTTCTGTGTATATGAATAATATGATATTTACATACAAAATCTTTGAGAGTATTTGAAATCTCCTAGATGTTTGTTGGGCGCTCGATACATATTTTTTATGTAAATCTGAATCAAGTAAAACTATAACCTGTTCTTCGATTTTTGGTTTTGGGTAAAAATCGAATCGAAAAAGCCAAACCCAACTCTACATCATTTAAGTGCGTCATCGAGTTAGTGTTGATACAACTTTTTTAATGCTTATAAATTTTTATTTTTAAAAATTGAAAGAACAGTGTTAGAATATAAATAACTGTTCCTGAGCCACAACCACAAGCTTGAGCTTTTGGTTGAGTTGGTTCTTTATCATGGTATCGGAGCAGGGTTAGAGTATATAACAATTATTCCTGGGCCACAACCACAAGCTTGAGCTTTTGGTTGAGTTGGTTCCATGACATGGTATCAGAGCCTTGATGACCAAGAGGTCACGAGTTCGAAACTCACTGCCACCCAGTTTAAAAAAATTAGGGTTTCACGTGCAAGGCTAAAAAAGGTCACGCCTGCACGTGAGGGGGCATGTTAGAGTATATAACAATCATTCCTAGGTCACAACCACAACCTAGTTCAAGTCAAGAGCTTATATACCGATTAATTTTCTCAAATTTTTCCGATGTGGGATACTCTTTAACACTCCCCCTCAAGTGGACAACCGGGTCATTTTGAATCCAACCAGTTCACCACTTGCAAATGAACTCCCATTCCCTTGAATTCTTTTTTTTGAGCGCCAACACCTAAAGGACCACGAGCCGCTGGGTATGGACTTCCAGACGAGCAATCATGTTAAACGGGCCACAGGCCGTTGGGTACATACTCCATACGGACAAATGGGCTAAAGACAAACGGGCCGCTAGGAATGAACGTCTAGACGGACACCTTGACATGGTATCGGAGCCTCGTTGACTAAGAGGTCACGGGTTCGAAACTCAGCGCCACCCAGTTTTTTTTAAAAAAATAAGGTTTCACGTGCAAAGCTTGAAAAATACTACGCTTGCACGTGAGGGGGCGTGTTAGAATATAAATAACTGTTCCTGGGCCACAACCACAAGCTTGAGCTTTTGGTTGAGTTGGTTCTTTGACAAACAGTAAAAATCAAAATAAAAAGCGTATAAAACTAAACCGAATATCCAACGGTTTACATAATTTTTGTGTAAAACCAAACCAAACCAAACCACCAACTTACCATCTGTTTGTCTTTGATTTGGGTGAAAATCGAACCGTCAAACCCGAACTCACTCCTAAAATTGGGAAGATAAAAGTTGGGCAGGGTATAAAAATAATAATGTTTTAAAATTATGTTGCAAAGCTATTGATATCAAATTTATATGGATGATATATTTTAATGTATTTTTTCATAATTCGTAGTCAAAGTTTTAAAATTGGACGAAAGAAACAAAATTAGAAAGAAAATTTTGGACAGGGTATTAACGACAAACAAAAATATTCCACTAGCAGATATGAGTATACACAAGAATTGAGATTCTTGGTCACATGCAAATTTATCATGCAATTTGTGCTTTATTTAAGTATTAATAACTCGCAACAAAAACATACTCGATCGGTGACTACTAAGCTAATTAGGGGCACCATGAGTTCCAAACCACTAACTAATTAAATACCACCATACCATCAATCTAATGAAAGAGCTAAGCTAACTAAATGACACAACCAATTCAAGACACCTAAAATAACACAAACCACCAATGAAGTCAGGCACAAACCGCTTCAACCGCCAACTTCTTCTTAATTTGGGCATCACAATTGTTGGCTTCCCCAAAAAGGCTACCATTAACTGGCACCATACACGATTCCTTGCCTTTGCACGCCATTGTGACGATAGTAAGCGCATCCTCACTAGCGCCACAAGTGGGCTTGAAATCCCCGCAAGGCCCTACCGTCTCTCCGTAGTGAGCGTAGCGAATTTCGGAGATGGATCGTCCTTGGCACGTTATCTTCATGACCTTGTTCTCGTAAGCATTTGCACAAACACTCCCCACCCTAACTGTTTGGAAGCTCACACTGGAAGGGTTTCCTCCCAATTCCTCGAAAAGAATCAATTCGTTGTTGTTGTTGTTGTTGCCATCCCTAAGGAACGACCGTGGAACATGGTACCATCTCTGAGTGGGTTGGCCACAATTTGTGACACATTTTTCATTGGTATAAGATCCTCTATAGTCACAAGGCTCCAATGAACAACCATCCTCCTCGGTCAAATAGCTTGGCCAATAACGACCCAAGTTGTTGCCATTAACCCATGCAATCCCCTTGCCTAACCCCAGTAAGTCCACTACAACTGGATCACTTCCCAATGGAGCCGAGAAAGTTGTCTAATTCACAAAAACCCAAACAAAGAAAAAATCCAATAAGTATGGTTATAAAGCTAGCTAGACACGCATACCAAACAAAAGATAACATCATAGACTATATATATGTGTGTATGAATACCTTGTACCAAGTCATCTTTGTGTTAACGGGAAGATTTTCGGATTGCCATTGAGAAGCAAAACGAGATTCATTGCTGAACAGTTTCAGGGATTCACCGTGAAGGCCAACCTTATAAGACCATTTGTGGGAAGAGAGGTCCTTGGTGATGGTCTCGTCTCCATTTCTCCCCACAATCTCAACCGGACCAGATATGCCAGTCCCCGCCATGTCATAAAAAGAACCATAATTTTGCAAACCAACCGTAGAGCTGAGGATCGAGATTTGGTTACTCCCGCGTTTGAACTTAACTTTGTCGGTCTCGAAGCTGGAAGCGTGAATCCCATAGGTTGTCCAATTAGAATCGACGTACTCCCCGTTAACATAAAGGTGCACCACATGACCTGTGTGGTTGATCCTAAGGCTCATGTCATCACTCCATATCGGGTCCTTGTCACTTAATTGTACACTACATACATTATAAACACAAATTTAATTTGTTACATACTCCATTAAGAATAACTAATTAATATATAGTTACCTATTTATTAAGCTAATTAATTAAGAGATGAAGAAAGTATATGCATTAGTATAAATTATTATACCTTATCATGTACCACATGTAGTCAGTGGCATCGTTTGCAATCTTCTGATCAAGAATTTGATTGGTGGAGAAATCGCCTTTGCCGATAAGGGAGTCGTCGGTCTTCTCGGGCCTCCACGACCATTTGAGAGGAGAAGACCGCTTCTCCTCTTCGGCGGCGGCATTAGGGGGCAACCCTTTAACCATCACATTAGTTTGAGTGTTGACCTTGGCGGTGTTGAAGGCTTCGGTCTTGCAATCGGGGAGGATGCTAATAGACCAAGCAGGAACTTGGTACTCAACTCCTCCGTAGCTAATGGTGCCATCGCTCGTCTCATTTCCATTGCTCAAGAAGCAAGTACTAGACGTATCATTCAACGCATACACCGTGATCTATAACGTAACGGATTACAATCAAACAAAATATCAAAGCTTTAATTAAAAAACAACTTATTATACGTTCATTTTTTGCGCATCACATAAAACACGTCTATCTCATTTAATATATCCCAAAACAGTTTCTACCGGTGATAAAGGAGAAATATGGTGAATTTGAGACATTATAGATATGTATAGAGACGGGGAGTATATTATTTGTACCTACCTGAAGTGAATTGTCCAAATCAGTAGTGGTGATGTTACCAGTGGTGAGTGCTTTCTCGACAGAGTGGAGAACATCATGAAGTTCCTTCAGATGCCCATATTTTGGTTGTTTCAAATTGCCTACGATGGATACAAATTTAACCCCATATATATATATATATATATATATATATATATATATATATATATTATATATATATATATATATATATATATATATATATATATATATATATATATATATATATATATATATATATATATATAGCTTATAGCTTCCGGTAACTATTAATTAGCTAGGCTTTTATCATTCAAAAGTGATAGTAATATTTTGCAAGAAAAAATTTACCATATTCATCAATTGGGGCATCATAGTCATAGCTTGTAGTGATATATGGACCACCGGCAGTACGACCAAAATTTGTTCCACCATGATACTACACAAAAAAAAAAGAAATTGTAATTAAAATTAGAAAATAATTCTTTAATTAAATATAGATATACTAGTAATTGTTTGGGAAAATTTAATGATAGGGATTGATCGAGCGCAAACCATGTAATAGTTCTGGAAAGTTCCGCCAGTTTGGAAAAATCTAGCAACAGCAAATGCAACATCCTCGGCGGTTCTATACGGGTCTTTCCCGCCCCAATTCTTGAACCTTAATCATTTCAATTGATATGTCCCAAATTAAATTTAATTGATTCCAATTATTTGTCACACACAAAACAAACCTTCCAGAATTAATTTGAAGTTATAAAAGATTTTATTAGAATTTAAACTTACCATCCGGTCCAATTCTCCGTCCACATCTTGGGAGTTGTTGGATTTTTGGGTTTATATTGGTCGCAGTACCAACCGTTGCATGTCTCAAGCTGCACGCACGTACAATATGCCATGTTTTAAGTCAAACATGATGAATTTTAATCTTCAATTAAACAAAAATTGTGTAATACTTGGATTTTTGGGTGAGTTGGAGGTTTGCTCCATCCGTTTAGACTTTGATTTATTTAATAAAATATGCTTTATTTTGTAAAAAATGAAATAAAATTTGTAATATATATTAGTATAAAAATGATTTCATTAGATTTGTCTAAAATTTCAAAATTTTATTTAATTATATATATATATATGTATGTATATATATATATATATATATATGTATATGTATATGTATATTGAGAATAATTGAATTTCAAAATTTGTGGAATTTAAATAAAAAAAAGTCAAATTGGAAAAATACAATTATACTAAAACTTTGTGATTTTTTTTGTCAATGATCTTTAATGAATTGAATTAGATGGAGAGTGTATGATGGTGATGATGATGATACCATGGGAGGCGGGGCATCCTTTTGTTGGCACATGATCCAAGGGACACCAATGTCAAGGGAGGTGGCAAAGTTGGCACACCAATCCAAATATGCTTTTCCGGCAGCCCCATAAGGAGCATTCACATTCCCATACTCATTCTCAATCTGTGCAAGAATTATTGGCCCTCCCTGTGATGCAAACAGCTCCTCCTTTTTCACCATATCCACTATCATCGTTGTAAAATTTTGCATTGCTCCCTGATCATCATATCATATTACACACACACACACACACACAACACTTTCACTTGCTACTAGTCTATATAAGCCTTAATATTTTTGTTACGTTCCTATATCTATATATTTCTCCATTTGCCCCCAATTGGACTTAATTAACAACAAGCTAATTAAGAAAATCAATTTGTACGTGTACGTATTTGGTTGTGCTTCATTTATACATGATATAAATAATATTGCCAATCACACATACCTTTTCTAATACATGATCTGAGTAATTTTAATTTTATGTTCGTATTATACGAAATTTGAAATAAATAAATAAATAAATAACAATATTTGATTCAAATATACTAAACAATTTTTTTTTAATTTTTTTGGCAGAGATAGCAATAATTAAACAGAATATATTTTATTTCCAAACTGAAATAAAATTAGAGAAGTTCGTTTCAATTTATACTCCGTATTAGTTATTGTGACTTACCATATAAACATCATTGGCCGTACGCAGCTGGGTTACACCAGGTAAATTATGCAACCAAACAGGGAAACCTCTGCATTCATTCATTTGACGATATATTTTTATTCACATAGATAGATATTACAACCACAATATCAATAATAATAGCATTCCAAAAAAATGATCATCAAAAATTAATAATAATAATAATGTGACAAATATAATAAATGGTAAATAGGAGGGTAGGGTACATACCCATAGTTCCACTCAGCACAAACATAGGGACCGATGCGAAGAACGACGTAGAGGCCAGCATCTCGTGCGGTTTTGATGAACCTGACCAGATCATGGTTCCCAGAAAAATCAAACTGCCCCCGAACCGGCTCGTGCGCATTCCAAAACACGTACGTCTCGATCGCATCTAGTCCCCCTTCCTTTGCTTTCTTCATCAAATCCGGCCACATCTGTCATTGATATGATGATCCACCCCCGTATGTACGTCGATAATGCATGTCATAACAAAAACCATTATCTTAAAAATATTTGCACTAAATAGCACCAAAACTTAAGTCATTTTCCATGATACGTACGTATGGAGTAATTATATATTGATGCCCATCATCATGATCAGACTATATATATACTCCCTCCGTTCTCAAAAACACTTCCTCTTTCATTTTTTCCACTTCCAACAAAACACTTCCACTTTCTATTAAAAAATCACTTTTACCCTTAATTTTTCATACCCTACCCATCAGATCATACTTTTTCTCTAATAATCTATCTATCACATATTACTTTTATCTATCACATCAGGGGCAAAAGTGGAAATCAACTATAATTTAACACTTCCTTATTTTTGCCCCAAATCAAAATGGGAAGTCTTTTTGCAAACGGAGGGAGTATATGTATATACCTCGGCGGTGCTTCGAGGATAATGAATGGCGCCGGAGAGAAGAACTCTGGGTATGCCGTTGATGGTTATGGCTCTTCCATCGTGGCTCACTTCTATTGATGACGACGAAGCCAGACGGCTTAAATCGTTCATCACTAAAAGTAGTACTGATAAGGAGGAGATGATAAGTTTCGAGTACTCCATGGCCTGTAATTAAGGTCAGGTCTTGAAGATGATGATGAGTAACAGTGGTGGAGTGATTTAAGTGAGAACTAATTACGGAGTGATGAGAGTGAAGGGTTTATATATAGTATTGCTCAGCATGGAATTTGTTGCAGCGATACAGATAAGTACGGAGTAAAATTTATTTTTTGTTTGTTTGTTTGAAAAGTTTGAAACTAACTACTCCCTTTTAAAGATAACTTATTTGCATTGAATAATGAATTAAAAACAGTTAATTATCGACATATTTGACCAATTCATTTCTTCTTCTTCTTTTGGCACGTATGATCGATCGACTTATATATTCCTATATATTTATTTTTTTTCTTTTAACTATTGGATATGGATGAGATAATAGTGCTATTTCAATTTTTTTTTAAGAAGATACGATAAGACCTTTGAAATTCGGAATACTCCTAATGATAAATTTGACTTGCTCATAAATTCTTCACGAAAAAATATAGGGTAAAACTTTTCAACTTTCTCATATTATTTATCTCATAAAATATTTAGAAAAAAAATAAAATATGAGTAAAATATTGAAAATATATCAAAATAGGATTTCTATATTTTTATTTTTAAAATAGGAGTTAAAATCCATTTACATTGCCAAACACGGTTGTGTACATTACCAAAAAAATATAATAATGTGCCCATATATAGTGTCGCATTACCACAGTACAAAGTTCTATTTTGGGAATAAAAACATGAAACTTTTATTTTGGTACTTTTTCTATGTTTTAGTCCTATTTAGGGTGATTTCTAAAAAACATTTCAACTTGGGCTGAATGGACACAATTGCCTTTACTTTTCTTAAATCTAACCCAACCTACCCCGACTACCTTCTACGCCTACCTATTTTGATATTTCCCGAGCCCTACTAGTTTCAATTGTTGTCATTTCGCCTCGGTCAAATTTTTACAATTTCTCTTTTCAAAAGTCAAAATAAGAAATGTTTTGTGGAACGAAGCAAGTATTTTATACTCTCTCCATTCTAAAAAAGAGTTTCTAGTTTGACCAAGTGTGAAAATAAGAAAGTTTAAATTGTAGTTGAGTGCTTATATTTTACCTTTGATGTGATGGGTAAAAGTAAGATGTGATTGATAAATTACTAGAAAAAAAAAGTATGATCTGATAAGTTTCAAGAGACAATGTGGCATTATTTGGATAAGCTTTTGACGGTAAAAATAAAATAGAAAACATGTAGGGTTTAAAATTTTGATTTAGTTGCAAAATAGGGTATCCTTGCAGCTAGATTCTAAATAACTATCAAACCTTGGGGTTTGATATATATATATATATATATATATATATATATATATATATATATATATATATATATATATATATATATATATATATATATATATATATATATATATATATATATATATATATAAAATCGTAATTGAGATGCAAATTCTAGATTAATAGGTTGGTATTGAAAACGTATGACAAATTCCTACCTGAGTGTGTACTGTCTACTTAAAATTCTCAAATCTCTTTCCTTTTATATATTTGTTTCTCTTTTATAAAAAAGGGAAAAATCTCTCTAATTAGTATTAATTCAAAGCAAAAAATATTTAAATGCAATTTACTTTAGTCCTACTAATCTTTCCCTTCTTTGAATAAATTTGTTTGTTTTGATTATTTTTTAAATATGAGTTCCTTGTTTAAATATCAAAATATATTATTTAATTTAAATATTTTCCAATAATGAAATAAAATATAAAAGTTTTTAAACACGATTGTGCTGAGAAATTTGTGTTTAACAAATACAAAATTTAATTTCCATAAAATAAGTGTTTTTGTTAACTAAATCTTTAAATATTACTTGCTGACATAACATGCTGACATGTCAAAAAAGTTAGACCTACTAAAAAGTAACCTGACCTGTTTTCTTGGAATCGCCACATGTTGAGTTCTTGGAATCGCCACATGTCAAGTTCTTGAATATTGAACTCTCCTTTTTTTATATATATATAAAGGACTTGTCTTTTAACCCGCGCCATGCACGGGTGGAACGAATTTTTAATTTTTCTTTGCTACAACATTTTTAAAAAATCGTATGTACCAAATAAAACATCAACATTAAAAGTTAGAATAATGATAAAATATACTTTCTCCATCTCACAAAACTTTTCTCGTTTTGACTTTCAAATGATTTATTTTGATGTTGATCTTTCAAAAATGTCCTTCGATAAGATGGGTAAAAGTAAGATGTGAAGGGTAGATTAATAGTGAAAAAATATGATGTGATAGACAAGTTAAGAATTGGTAAGGGTAAAATTAAGTTTTTAATAGTAATGAGAAATGTTTTTTGGGACGGATGAAAAAAGAAAGGAGAAAAGTTTTGTTGGACAAATGAAATATATATAATATTTGCTAATGAAAATTATACTATATATATTTGAAAATTAACATGTCAGACTCTTATTTAAATTAGAACATTTTGAAAAAATTAAGCTATGTAACATTTTTGTTTGATGTTATAAAAGACTACTAAAAATATCTAAAACTAATACTTCCAACCCGACTTTTACTTTAACTCACTAAATCATAATATTGGTGGAATTATTAAGAGCATCAACCACTTCGTTGCAATCTATTTCCACAAAGATATGCCTCAAACCTTTGTTCTTGATAAAGGTTCCAGCCTTATTTACATAAATTACCTCCACTTTTCTAGGTCTGAAACATCATCTGCCATTAAAGCCTCTTGATAATTTCAAGCAATAAAATGAACCCCGACACTCTATCAGCCAACCCCGTTAAAGCATCCACATCAATCTTGACGTAGCCATTATACAACCATCATTGATGGGCAAAAAAATGATTCACCGATATTAGTTTAGATTATCGAATAAAATTGATTCATCTCTCTGCATTAGTATTATTCTCCTTCCTCGTATTGATTAAAAAAATACTCAGCATTTTTCTTTCCAGAGTTTAACTAAAAAATATATTGGTGATTCTATTATTATTCTCCTTGCATTAGTTATGATTCAAAGAATATGATTCTTCTATTCTGCGTCACTGCTTTAATTTTGAATAGCAAAATAAATATTATTCATCTCTCACGTATTATCATGATTTTCTTCTCTCGCATTGATTAAAAAATATCAAAATGATTCTTCTCTCCCCGCATAAGTCAAAAAATAAAATCTTAGATTAGCAATCCTATAATTCAAAAAATAAAAATAAAAAATAATTAAAAATCCAATGATTCCATTCATTAGCATTAATTAAAGAAATTAATAGAAAAAAACATTAGTGATTCTATGATTTTGAGTATAAATTTACAAAAAGATTTATAATTTTTTTTGTGTTTTTTCTTTTTATTTGAGTACAAAATTACTCCTTTTTTAATTTATTTGATTTAAATATTTGATCATTTTGAAAATAGGCTAGTCGTTTGTAGTAGTTTAATGTAGAGATCAAAATATATTTTTTTAAAAATTTTATTTTATATCAATATTAAAAAAATTAAATCAAAACTGAATTCATTTAAGTGTGTCATAAAAATATGATTTTTTAGAAGTTATGAAAGTATCTATTTTAAAGGAAGGAAATTTCATTTAATCATTGATAGTTTTATTATAAATGTTGTGAAAAAATATAAAATTTTAAAAAATGTATTCTAATGAAAGTGATGATCTATTTTTCATAATTAAATTTGCTTAATAATATTAAAATCATAAAGAATGTTAGTGTAAGGGCCTGTTGTTTAAAGCTTGAACTCTTAACTTCGAGTTTCTTCTAGTTCTTTCCAGATTCTTCCAGTTTCTTCTAGTTCTTCTAGTTTTTTCCAGTTCCTTCCCGTTTCTTCCAGTTTTTTCCATTTTCTTCTAATTTCTTCCAACTATATTTATTTTCTTCAAACTTTGTGACAAATCACTCTAAGCTAAAAATATATATTATTATTATTATTATGATTACAACTTTTTTTAATTACAACTTTTATGTTCATAACTATAGTTTATAAATTATTTCATTTTTTCATCTCACTATTTTTATGATTGGAATTCATTCTTCCAGTTTCTTCAACTTTTTAATATGAATAATATCGTTTTTTGTATATTAATCTACATGAAAAATTAGGAAACTATTTAAAAAATTGTGGATAAATAGTTATTTAGAATATTTTTTAATCTAAATTTATATAAGGTAAACATCAATATTTTAACTAAAATATAAAGTATGGAATGTGGTGGGGAGTACTACATTATGAAAACCAATAGAAAAACTACATTTTGAAAAGGAAAAAATGATCCAAGAAGTGTAATATTTATGCTAATTTTATATTATTCTAATTATTATTTTTAAACTAGCTTTTTATATATGAAAAATAATACTCGTAATATTTTTTATCTTAAAGATAATCATTAAGATAACATGATAACACCACCACTAGCACCACCACCACCACCACCACCACCAACAACAACAACAACAACAACAATAATAATAATAACTACACATAAAAAAAATTTAAAACTTTTTTTAGATTTTCCAATTTTTTCTTGGAATAATAATAATAACTACACATAAAGAAACTTTTTTTTAGTTTCTTTTAATTTTTTTCAGTTTTTCCAGTTTCTTCCAGTTCCTTCCAGTTCCTTCCAGTTTCTTCCAACATGCAACTCTTTTTTTTTCAGTCCTAAAGAACAGGCCCTAAATATAGTATGTCTTGGTAATGCATTTATTTTATCAATTGTTAACTATAATTTAATTAAAAATATCACATCATAATTCATAAGAGATGACTAAGAATATTATATTTTTCAATTTAAATCATAAATAGTCTGGACTATAAACTATAAATTTTATATAATAAAGTCAAATCATAAAATCAATATAATCGAACTATGAAATTACGCATAGTATTTTTTCTATTGTAGTATAATTATAGTTTAGTCATCTCTTATTCTATATATCTTTTGATGTAAATTTTAAAATATATTGTGTGTTTTAAATTTTACATCAATATTTCAATCAATCATATCAAAACTAACTTCGTTTTAACATATCATAAACAAAAACTTGTATCAAATTGATTTAGAGGTTAAAAACCATCTTATCTATTGGTTGAAAATTTTATTATAAAAGAAGAGAGAAAATTTTAAAATTGGGAAAGGATATTATCATTAAAACGAATGTTTCATTTGCATACTTAAATTTATTCAAAAATTTCATATCAAAATATTGATTTCACATTTTTTTATATTTTTAATTAAGTTGCATATTAGACTATTAGCTGTCAAAATAAATATGTTGGAATTTTTGGCATTTTTAATAGGCATTAAATGGACCAACTTGGGTATATTTATCAATAGGTCCACTAACGGTTTTAATCGTTAATTAATGGACACGGTTCTCTTAAATGAGATAAATGTTTTGATAATTTATACGCCAAAAATGGTAGAGGGTGAATGAGAAATTGATTCTCAGAGTTAACCCGTTAATAAAAGAATATGGTAAGGATTGCAATTTTTTGCAATTTTACTGAGCCAATCTTGTATTATTAATTTTACGTATTGTTTAAAATTAGTCCTTTTTACGGAGTTAACTGGCCATTAATCTCCAATTATTCGGGACAAATTTTAAGCGGAGCGTAGCGTAACGGACGTGTTAATGGCTAATTAATCACCATTAACACGTCATTATTGTGCCACAAATGCCATGGATTAATGGTGTAGGAGTTACACTTTTTAAAATTCTTTAGTTATAAATATCAAGGGCTCTCCATTGTTTAGTGTGGTGTGTTTTGTGTGTGCCATACGTGAGAAAGAAAGGGAAAAGAAAGGGAAAACTTTCTTGTCAAATATTTAGAGAGAGCTCTTGATTTTCCGGCAAAATTCTCCGGCCATCTCCCTTAAAGTTCTTTTTTGTCGTCAACGTTCCTACGTTGTTCTTGTTCGTTGGTGTGTGGTTGGTCCGTACAATCTCCACACACGATAGCGGTTTTATCCTGGGAGGAGAGTGCCCACGTTTTTCCGGTACGGTAGGCGGGCACTACTACCTTAAGGACAGCTCCGGCAACTCCGCTGTCCTTCACGGTGTTTTGTTTTGCAGGTTTAGTTCATAAAGACCTCGCTGCATTCTGTCCTAGTGCATAATGTCCTCGCAGCCCAGTGCATAATGTCCTCGCAGCCCTGTGCATAACGTCCTTGTATTGCTGTCCAGACTCCAGTGCTTAAAGACCTCGCTGTCCAGTGCTTAACGTCCTCACTGTCCAGTCCTTAATGTCATCGTACAACAAGGCCGTTTGAAGATATAGCAATTTTCTCAACTTTGTTTGTTTTGTAATATTCTGAATAAATTATAAATTCAGAATTTTATTTATTTTTATTTTCTGGGGCCGTTCATCTTCCCCGTCCGTTGTAATCCGTACGAGAATTCTAACAATCTTAAGGTAGTAGTCATATCCGTGCGCAATGGCAGGTATGGACGGATTCGGTTTTGATGCTCACACCGGAAACGGGAGTAGTTCCGAGACTCCGGTTGTGAACGTTTCGGCTGGATTGGGTGGCTCTGTAGGGCAGACCACTTCGATCAACATTCCTTTTGGATCGAGTGCGGCCATGGGGTCCACTCCGATCACCACCTTCGTTGGATCGAGCGCGACTATGGGGTCCGCTCCGGTCACCTCGCTTATTGGACCAACCGCGGCTACGGCCGCAATGGTCACCCCACTCGGACCGGATATGGCTTCGGCCATACCGGTCATTCCCTCACTTGGACCGAACACGGGTGTCTTCACATCGGCACCGGTCGGACATCCTACTGTTATGCTGCCTGCGAACTCTGTCAAAGAACCGACAAAGTTCACAGGTGTTGGTTTTAAAATATGGCAGCAAAGGATGTTATTTTGGCTGACCACCCTCAACCTTGCGAGGTACTTGAGGGAGGATCCCCCTGTTGTGGGGGAGAACGCGGACGAGCCAACAGTTCAGGCCAATGTGGTGGAGCATCCACTCAAAGAGGGTTCTTCCAAAGGGCCTGCGCCAAACAAGGACAAGAAGAAAATTGGTCCTAAAGGAGGCTATTTTATCTAGCAATTATTTGTTAAATAAAATACCCTGAAAAAAACTCGTTAAGACTCCTTACGAGTTGTGGTGTAATAGGAAACCTTCCTATAAATACCTGAAAGTGTGGGGGTGCCTTGCAAAAGTTTTAGCACCACCACCAAAGGAAATAAAGATTGGTCCAAAGACCATTGATGGAATCTTTATTGGCTAGAGTGGTAGCGCGTATCGATTCTTAGTGTATAGGTCTGATGATTCAGAAATACATAAGAACACGTGCAAAGAGTAACATGTATAATGGTAAGTCTAGACATATTCGTTGTAGACACAAAACCATTAGACAACTTCTCACAACTGGGATTATCACAATTGACTATGTGAAGTCAAAAGATAATCTGGCGGATCCGCTAACCAAAGGGTTAACAATTGAGTTGTATGAGAAGTTGGTGGCAGGAATGGGTTTGAAGCCCTTGTGCTAGGATAGTCCTATGAAGGAAAACCCAACCTGGCTGGTACCCAGGTTCAATGGGACAACCTACTTGTAGGATAAAGCGTGGTCACTGTGGGGGCGGTACCGGAACCTTCGGTCAGTCCCTTCTGTTCCTGCTGAAGACAGTGACTCCCGAAAATGATGAGGGTAGCATATAAATATGCTTTAATGATTCTTAACCAATAGACACGGTGGTCTAAGGGGAGTAATCGGGATACTCTTAAAGAATCACCTATGTAAGAGTGAAGTGTGGTCGCTTCAAACGGAGGATCTTGGGCTTAATCCTCTAAACACTCTCGCAGAACCAGACGCGTGTCCCACGACCAAAATGGGCACAACCATGAGAACAGAATGACGTTTGGTTGGAATTTGTGTATTGTATACTATCGTTTACACAAGCGGCAGTACAGTTCAAAGACATCGCGTTCTACTGAACAGCTAGTAAAGAAGGTATACTTTACAAGGGACATGTTCAAAAGTGGAGACACTTACATGTTCTATTCAGATTTTCAACCGTGGGATGTTGTCGAGCCCAAATCAATTTTTCATTCATGTGGGGGATTGTTGGAATTTTTGGCATTTTTAATAGGCATTAAATGGACCAAATTGGGTATATTTATCAATAGGTCCACTAACGGTTTTAATCGTTAATTAATGGACACGGTTCTCTTAAATGAGATAAATGTTTTGATAATTTATACGCCAAAAATGGTAGAGGGTGAATGAGAAATTGATTCTCAGAGTTAACCCGTTAATAAAAGAATATGGTAAGGATTGCAATTTTTTGCAATTTTACTGAGCCAATCTTCTATTATTAATTTTACGTATTGTTTAAAATTAGTCCTTTTTACGGAGTTAACTGGCCATTAATCTCCAATTATTCGGGACAAATTTTAAGCGGAGCGTAGCGTAACGGACGTGTTAATGGCTAATTAATCACCATTAACACGTCATTATTGTGCCACAAATGCCATGGATTAATGGTGTAGGAGTTACACTTTTTAAAATTCTTTAGTTATAAATATCAAGGGCTCTCCATTGTTTAGTGTGGTGTGTTTTGTGTGTGCCATACGTGAGAAAGAAAGGGAAAAGAAAGGGAAAACTTTCTTGTCAAATATTTAGAGAGAGCTCTTGATTTTCCGGCAAAATTCTCCGGCCATCTCCCTTAAAGTTCTTTTTTGTCGTCAACGTTCCTACGTTGTTCTTGTTCGTTGGTGTGTGGTTGGTCCGTACAATCTCCACACACGATAGCGGTTTTATCCTGGGAGGAGAGTGCCCACGTTTTTCCGGTACGGTAGGCGGGCACTACTACCTTAAGGACAGCTCCGGCGACTCCGCTGTCCTTCACGGTGTTTTGTTTTGCAGGTTTAGTTCATAAAGACCTCGCTGCATTCTGTCCTAGTGCATAATGTCCTCGCAGCCCAGTGCATAATGTCCTCGCAGCCCTGTGCATAACGTCCTTGTATTGCTGTCCAGACTCCAGTGCTTAAAGACCTCGCTGTCCAGTGCTTAACGTCCTCACTGTCCAGTCCTTAATGTCATCGTACAACAAGGCCGTTTGAAGATATAGCAATTTTCTCAACTTTGTTTGTTTTGTAATATTCTGAATAAATTATAAATTCAGAATTTTATTTATTTTTATTTTCCGGGGCCGTTCATCTTCTCCGTCCGTTGTAATCCGTACGAGAATTCTAACAAAATATTAAAGATATTTATTGGTGAAGAAAACAATTTATTTATTAGGTGTCAATATTCAAATAAATTTAATAAAAAACTAATTTCAAGTAAAGGTATAATAAATAGTTATAAAATTTATTTATAGGTGAAGAGAGTATTTTATATAGTTTGTTCTAAAAATTTGTAATAAATAAAGATAAAAAATATAGAATTTAGAAAGAATATTATTATAAAAAGAAATTTTTTTCCCCATATTTATATTTAATCAAATATTTCTTACCAAACTTTTAATTTATATTTTCCATATGAAAAATTATGTGACATATTAGGTGTTAGAAATGGCTACATAAAAAAAAATCTTTTTATTCAGTTCATAAATTGGGTTGCCTAAAAAAGCCACATAAGTAATGACACATGTCAGCTCTTAATAATGCCACATGTCAGCTCCTAGCAATGCTACATGTCATCTCCTTAGAGCTTGGAGTCTCATTTATATATATTAGACTCGTACTTGTGCGTTGCACGGTCTAATTATAAACTATATAATTAGGTAAAGTATTGATGAAAGAAAATGATAAAATTAAATCATAATTAAATTATAATAATAACATGTAATCAAATATTAAAAAATTGTGAATACAATACATGTTCATCATGAAAATTAACTCACTTTCTTCCTCTTGTCCAAACTGAAACAAAGTAGACACGAACGACTCATAACATAAGCATTCAAGTGGTTTGTTTTGGGAAAAATATTATAGATTTCGATGATGATGTATTTAGATTGTAATAGGGACCCTAGGTCTTCCCCATAATTCAATGTAATTTTCTTTTAAAAAATCTTGTTAAAACCAAGTCCTAGAGTTTGTCAAATAAAACTTGTGATATTTCATTTTGAGTTTTGAGCATTCATACTTTGAAGACTTATCAAAATTAAAGATAGGGAATGTTGGACAAGATTTTATTATGTGGCCTGAGTTATCATTTATCTAATTAATTGATCATTGACCTAATAAATACCCTACGTATTTAATTGGTAATTATTCGATGGACGTAATTGCCCTTACGACCTAATTAGGGTTTCCCCTTGGGTGTATATATAGAGGTCATTAGGCAGAGATCAGAACACACAAATCTTACGCCTCCTCTCTGCCTCTCTATTCTCGTGAGCCATCCTTACCTTAGCCATCATAACGATACACCCTAAATGGGAACTCGATCTGTGTGAGAATCATGGCCTCATCCCTAACTACGTTACCAGGATTATCAGGTACACATGATTAAATTCCTAATTTATATTTTTATGTTTAAGAATTGATCAACATGGAAATCGACACTCTCGCTCGGAAATATCAGAGACAAGAAAGGAATTCTAAATGAAGTCAATTTACTTTGGAATTCTCAAATCCAGAATACTCACTGATACCCGAAAGTCTCGCAACCATCCGTATGAAGACTAGCTGTCCGGATCGGAATACTAGCGCGGATTGCTTTTTCTCACCCGGAAGCCTCAGGATGACTAACCTGGAACTGTCAAGCCAAGAGCCGGATTTCTCAAGGTGGACCGGAACTCTCAGAACTAACATGTGAGAAAAGACTTAGAAATTTATCTAAGTCATGAATGAAGGAATACTACCCGTTGGCAAGGAAAAATCAGTCTCTTGATTTTCAAATGGCTAGATTTAGGAAAACTTAGTTGATTCAAGAACAAATGACAAAAAGACAAAATGTGGACTCCCAAAATTGAAGAGCTCATTTAGAGTTCTTGAACAAGTACAAGAAGACAAAATGAGAACGTCACTCAATAAAGAGCTACAGTCCAGAATCCTTGAACAACAGCTAAAGGACGGAATCTATGACAAAAAGGGAATCCCTCCTCAAACAGAAGCTTATGTCCAAAGAGGAAAACATTCCAAGGACAATCCTCACTCCCCCTTCGTTCAAATTGAAGCCAGCAAATGCAACAGTTAATCTATTCCCTTCAACGAATAGATTAAACCATTTAGCCTATATATAGCTCCTGTGGAAGATTGAAAAAACACCAAACATACAACTGAGAACAACAAGTGATCACAGTTAACCAAAAAGCTTGATAAAGAGAGAATTCTAAACTCTTTATCCAGAAGCAAACTCCTCTTTCTTCCAAAGAGCTATAAAGTGAAAACACTTGAAGGTTTCTATGTCTCAAGTACAACACCACGTTGAAGGATACATTGTTAATCAAACATCTTGATTAAAGCGGGGCACATCAGCTTTCTTACAAGCTGATTTTGCAAGTCCTATTGTTCAGACCTTGCAGTTGTTGAAGAAGCGTGACCTTCGAAGGAACAACAAAGCCAGCACGAGTGCAGTAGCAATATTGGCCTTGCAAAGATATACCGTGCAAATTCACAAAGTGTAATTGTTGGTTCATTATCTACAACCAACTACACAGTGGATTTTGAGGACGTAGAAGGATTACCCCACCTTCGAACCTCGTTAAAGTTTGCGTGTCTCTCTCTCTCTACTCACTTTGTGATTATATTAACTGTGAAACTAACCAACCCATATTGATTACTGCTCCAACAATCCACCAATTTCCGCACACAAGCTAAGTTCTCAAGAACTTTAGATTAACAACCATTTAACGTTTTCAAAAATAAACGAAAAAGATTTTAAATTTATAGCAAAGTCTATTCACCCTCCCTCTAGACTTTGTATCTCACCACTTAGGGGACCACCAGTTTGACTATTGTCAACATCAGCAAGCACATTCCATATACTCTTTGAGTGTATTAAGACATTTTTTGAAAGTGGGCCGAATTGGGATAAGAGGTATGAAATGTTCGGAGTATAAGTAGTATATTGATTGGATAATCAATCTACCCATTAAATGTCTTGATTCGATGAATCTATTTATTTAACATGATTTGATATAAAGTATGTATGGAGCCATGCACCAAGTTTACTGCGCACGCAGTTCCATACCAATACACTACCCATTAAATGTCTTGATTCACACACCAATATTACTACGCACACGATTTCATATCAACGCACAACCCATTTATTAATTTTGATTTGACATAAAGTTTATATCGAGCAATGCACCAACATTACTATGCACACGGTTCCATATCAATACACTACCCATTTATTTATTTTTATTTGACATAAAGTTTGCATCGAGTCACGCAACAACTTTACTACACATGGGGTTACAAGGCAATACACTACCCATTTATTTATTTTGATTTGACATAAAGTTTGCATCGACCCACACACCATCACTACAACGCACGCGGTTCCATATCAATACACTATCCATTTATTTATTTTGACTTGACATAAAATTTACATCGAGTCACGCACCAACTCTACTACCCACGCAGTTCCATATAAATACACTACCCATTTATTTATTTTGATTTGACATAAAGTTTGCATCGAGCCACACACAAAAATTACTTAACACGCGGTTCCATATCAATACAATACCCATTTATTTATTTTGATTTGACATAAAGTTTGTATAAAGCCACACACCAACATTACTATGCACGCGGTTTTATAACAATACATTACCCATATATTTTGATTTGACATAAAGTTTGCATCGAGTCATGCACCAACTTTAAAACGCACGTGGTTCCATACTAATACACTACCCATTTATTTATTTTGATTTGACATAAAGTTTGCATCGTGTCACGCACCAACATTACTATGTACGCGGTTCCATATTAATACACTACCCATATATTTATATTAATTTGACATAAAATTTGCATCGATTCACACACCAACATTACTATGCACGCGGTTTCATATCAGTACACTACCCATATATTTATTTTAATTTGACATAAAATTTGCATCGAGTCACGCACCAACTTTACTACGCACACGGTTCCATAGCAATATACTACCCATTATTTATTTTGATTTGACATAAAGTTTGCATCAAGCCACACACCAACATTACTACGCACGCGGTTCCATATCAATACACTTCCCATTTATTTATTTATTTTGATTTGACATAAAGTTTGCATCGAGTCACACACTAACTTTATAACGCACGCGGTTCTATATCAATAGACTACCCATCAATTAAGCCCAATTCGGCAGGCTCAAACCCAATTGGATAGTCCATTAATTTTGTTACGCCACAAAATAAGGCCTAAAATTTATTATAAAACAAAAGTAGTTTTGAATATCATTTTGATCCAATAAAGAATATTTATACATTTGGCCAAAAAAATAAATGGATTTTCAAAATAATGACTCTTTGTTAAAAACTTATTTTTATGGATATGTCTCGAAGAGACGAATCCAACAATACATTTTATGAACCAATCTGATTTATAGATTTCAAGTTATGACGATTTTAAATATTAAAATTTGTAACTTTGACCCATAAATTAAACTCAATTCAAAAGTGATTTCATAAGATTAGAAATCTTAATATTTGACACTTAACAATATCATATTAATTATTTGGATTGAATTCATATATTTTTATCTCATTCATATTGTTAAATTAATTTATGACTGAGACAAACCCAGACACAGAAAAATAAAAGTTTTAGAAAAGTATTTTGATTATGTCAAAATTCTAGTTTTGACAGTCTCATTCCAAAAACACAATCCGTTTTCAATTCGGAGCAGTTTGGGCGAAAAAGCGTGTACCGTCTGAGATAAATTTATCAGCTTGGACTAAAAGCCAAACTTGATTTTCCTAAAATCTCTACTCAATCACGTATATCATCCTATGTTCTCCACTAGCCACCTCAATCTTCACAAACTCACCCCAAATTTCCTATCCTACACTAAAAACCAAAAGCAAAAGAAGAAGCTACAGTATAATATACACCATCATCCTTATCATCATCATCTTCCTCCACCATCCAACATCATCCATCATTTCTCCTCCTCACCACACTCTCTCTGTTGGCAATCAAAGGAGAAGAAAACACAGCAGCAATACTCCATTTTTATGCTAAGGAAGAAGAAGAATCAAGAAGGAAATCATTCAAGTGTCTAAAATCCTGAGTTCAAACACAGCATCCCACTTCTAGGTAAAACCTGAAATTTTCTATTCATTATCTCGAAATACTTTCTGAATCAAAGTTGTAGCCCCAGACGATATGAATCCAGCCTAACAAACGGTTCGCGATTTCGTTAAGTAACGAAGGTGATATGGCCAAAATATCGGGACTGCGCCAGTGGTGGCGAGCTCCTCGGGTTGGCTATGTTTCCTCACCATTTTCATGTTGTTTCATTCCAAACACTTACCATAAACTCGCTAAAGATTATTAGGAACATCCGGAAAGTATCGTAGAGAAGGTTAGGTGTTGGAATATTGAAGTTAATGAGTTAATCGTCGGAATCGTTGTTCATCGACATCCGAAATCCTGGACAGCAACTGTCCCTTGACTTCAGGTCCAATTTACGCTATCTTACATATGTTAAATCGAAATACTTTCTATACAAAAGTTATATCCTTACATCTTAGGAATCCACAGAATCAAGCGGTTTGCAATTCCGTGATGAAACAATGGAGATATGCCCAAAATACGGCAGGCTGTCCAATTGTGACAGGAATGACAAAGTTGGTGAATTTCGACGTTGTTTTCACTCCCGTTCTTTTGCAAGGTTTTGGCCATTGATTTCCAGGTCTGTACCTTTGCGTTAGACTTGTCGAAGCATTCATCACATGCGTAAGTCATCTTGATGTTGAGATCAATATACACATACATAAGTAAATATAAACATTGGAAATCATCCCAACAACATGTATATGTTAATCAAAGGTGTTTAAAAGACTTACAGAAGTATTTTAGACACTCAAAATATCAAGAATAAGATTCGCAGACCCAAACGGTCGACCGTCGTATTAAACTTCGAAACGGACCACGACTCTTAGCAGAATGGTCGACCGCTACCGTCAAACGGTCGACCGTCGCCAGCCCAGCCGAATGCCGCCTCACTCAGGCCGTCAACAACGGTCGAACGCCGGTCAACCACGGTCTACCGTCACGGTGTTCCAGACTTACGAAATGAATTGAAGCACGATCGACCGCCGTGTCAAACGGTCGACCGTTCTAAGCCCAATAGCTTAATTAAATGATATTTTAATCATGTTTCAACCAAATAAACTCATGCATGATTATATATTCATATTGTTTACAAATTGTTCATATCATTCATTTCATGATTCATATTGAAGCATACCACATCATATGCATGCGTAAGAGATCATGCCTCGTGTGTCTCTTATAGCGTGATTATGCGGGACTTAGTAGTCCGACATCACACGTTCGGGCTTAGTGTACGTACATGGTATTCAGGCTTTCGAGTACCACCCCCATATTGTTTTTAGTCTCATCTCATCCGTGTAATCATCATCAAGAACAATCAAATTGATTAAATGTGTCATCATTTAATTATCATTAAATATTTATCATCACGAACCATCAATTTGACCATATGATATATAATGTGCCATATCATGAATATTATTATACATTTTTGTGGACGTATATATGTATATGTATATGTCTGTGAATTATTCTACAATTCTAGCGTGGTAGCACTCAACGGTTTCGCTGAGCGTGTAGTTTGTATTTTTCGTTGACTACACGTAGGTAACAAGAAGATAATGATGGAAGCACTCCCGGAGGGCAATGAGTCGGAGGAGATGCAAGGATTGCAGGCAAATGTTTGATCATCAAAATTTTAAATGTGTCATGATTTGATTACTATTGTACTTCCGCATTACTCTGAAAATATTGTTAAACGAGTCACGATCCAGTGTCTGTAAATTTAACATTTATGAGAAATTGTCATTTTCAAATGTCAAGTAAAATTTTAATTTAACTCCGGTTTCACCTTAATACGTGTAATTCCGGGTTATACGGATTAGGGTGTTACAAATTTAGGCGGGAACACTATTCAAAAAATCATCCTAGCTTTGTATATAGTTAGATTTTGAGACATTTGAAGCATTTTTTGAATATGAGGGAAGTGTATTTTTATGAACGAGGTTTACGTGGGTCAATATTTATATATAATATTTGTTAAATGAGTTCTTTAACCAATTCATTAAATGCCTAGAGAAAATATTTATATTTGATAGATTTGACATAAAGTATCATTTTTCCAATGTTACTTTATGAAATCACACAATGATTAGACAACACATAATGATTAGACATAAATCTACTTTATGGAGCTAATCCTATCTACAAGCCCATATCCGTCACTTCCCTTGCTCAGCCCATACCCGAATTCCTTGGCCAATGGTTTTGGCGGGAATACTATTCATCAATTCATGATTGAATCTAATTTGGTGAAATTTCAATAAGATTAGAAAAAGTTAACCGAACGGCTATGGCCGACGTAAAAAAAAGTTCACGGAACACCTTATACGTATTTACTACGTATTTCCTTTATTTCCAGGTGCAATCATGTCCTTCCTCCATCGTGTCCTCCGTCGTTCACCGAACCCTTTCGATTTTCTATCGTGTCCTCCGTCGTTCACCTTCAATTGATGCTCCGATTGCCTTGTATTCGGTATGCTCGAAACCCTAGGCTTAATTTCTGTTTTAGCAGTAGGGGAATTGTTGCTGCATTATGTAATGCTCTCCTCATCTTTTTAGGTATTCAATATGTAGTAGAATATAAATCTGCAATATTTCTATGGACGTTTTGAGATATTTGGTTGCAATGTGTAGTTTTTGTATTGAATTTCCACCTTGGTTAGGCAAACCTGCTTATAGTGCTACTGATACTTTAAATAACCGAAACCTTTAGATCTGTTTGCCATTGACATAATGGACCTTGTAAAATCATACAAAGGCCAATGCAGGTTCAAGGGCTTCAAGTGTGCTATGATAGACTGGTTTAGATGAATGCTGCAGTTAATTTTTGCATTCTTTAGTTTCTCAACAATCTAGCCCTGAATACGGATTAAAATGTTAATAAATTATTTTCAGGTTTTCTTAAGTTTGAACAATACATTAACCTTTTTGTCTTGTTTGTATCTTGCCTAGAACATAATGAATTCCAATGCTTTATTTGCAGGCTTCCTTGAGAAAGTAATTTGAACTACTTTGAGGACTTCAAATCTTTCATCGAATTCCATGGTAGTTGATCCAATTCCTTTTTGGTCTTCAATGTTAAGCATAATTTGAGTTTTTAAACCCAATTTTCTGTTTATTGTAATTCACCTTACAAATATATCAGTTAAATCGAATCCCCTGTTACTGGTCGCTTTGTGCTTTATTATTTTGGATAAAATCTAACATTTAACCATCATATTATGTGCATGTATATGCTCTGTGCTTTATTGTTTCCATGCTCATTATTGAATGTCAAAATGTATAAATATACATATTAATTTTTGAAATTGATGCTTCGTAAGTCAATTGATGCAGGAAGAGGAGTAACCCGTCGAAATTATGTTGAAACATTGATGCTTCATACAACCATATGTAAGCTTTGTGCTCATAATTTAATATCCAAATGCCTAAGTTGTAGAGAAATTTTTAGTTTGTAGCATGATTCTACTGAGTTGTTGTTGTAGCATGATAAAACTAAATGATACTCCGTATATAACTAGTGAGAAATCCCTTCTTCTTTGGGGCTCTTGAGAAACCTTAAGTACTTGTAAGCATTTAATTCATTTTGAATGTAGACTTTTAAAATTTAATAAATCAATTTTTATGTCTTAAACAATGCATTTATTGTGCGAATTAGGAGACTCAACGACAATAGTGCACCTAGAGGAATTCCAGTGTCAATGGCTAGTATGTCTCCAGTTTCTAAGGAATGGTTGTGTTTGGAGTGTGAAGTTGGAAAGTTTGGGAGTTTTTTAATTATTTACTTCACTGCCTCATACTCTATACGTTTTATTTTTGTACTATCTAAATTATGCATTGTGATCTTTTTTATTTTTCTTGTTCTCGATAATAGGCACTCGAGAAATAGTATTTTATACTTTTAGGATTTTTATTTTCGTCTTTAATACTACCACCATTTCACAAAATAATTCCTATTTGAAAAAAGGTTAGATTTAAGTAATATGTAATTTAGGTTTTACTTTCCAATTTTACCATTTGGATATGATGGATAGAATAGTGTTTAATGGATAGGTAGGGTAATAATTAATAGGGCATATATGAGGTTTTAATTGAAAATGGAAGTGTTTTTTTGAGAGGAGTGAAAAGTAAAAGTGAAATTATTTTGTACAACAGAAGGAATATGTAAATTATGAAATTATTTACAGAAGTAACTTGCGGAAAATGAAATTTTTATATGAGCTTCAATGATATTGAATATAAATATTTTCAAGAAAGATAAAAACACTTCTTCAAGTTGCATCAATTTCACTTGTAAAAGCACATTAGTCATATAACCAAAGTATTTTAAACAATACAGTAAGGACCTTAAAAACCTAATGACAAACATTTCATTAATATGTCCTGGAAAACACCAAATAAACTGAAACTATATTCTCACAAGTTCAACTCTGCAGCTTTGACCATAGTACTAGTAGAGGTATATTCCTTTTTTATAGTTTCAAATTTATATTTAGCCATGATAGTTAGTCTCTAAAGAGTTTGTTATAATTCTTCATCCTGATGTGTTTGACTATTTCCTCTTCTTTTATACTCCATATATTGCTTGTATCTTTTTGATAATCGTAATGGGATACAAATATTTCCTCTTGTCAATCTCTTCATAGAGTTCAACCATAGACATTTAATTCCACTACAACAAGAAACAATCCAACTGATACTCAAGCCTAAAATTTGTAGTCCATATAAAGTCACGGATAAATCCAGAATGTACTCATACAACACCAACAACATTACCCCAGTGCCTCAACGGCTCCTGCCCATTGCGGGGTAGGGGGGGTCGGATGTACGCAGTCTGACCTATGTTTAAAACATAGAGCGAATGTTTCTAGATGACCCATGATGAGCGTTGAAAGTTGCATTACGAACTGCTACTTCTCAATTGCAAGAAGTGCAGATAGTTTAGAGAGTTAATTTGTTTTATTCCATCATACCCCAAAACCCAAAAATAGTGAATCTTTGGCTCCATAGGGGAATGCAAATCCAGAATGTACTCATAACACACTTGAATTCTTATATGTCTATGTTCCAATTTGGTGAAAGCTCGTATACGTGAAGGTGTTCACAAATGCACGAATATTATGATGTTAGAACCACTATGGCACTACCCAGAACTAGATTTAATCATGAATGTTTATATATAGGGTCAATTATGGCTCAATTCATAATTTTATAGGGTTTTGAGCCAACAATGTGTGAAATCATTTAGGACAAATGAACAAACTACAAATACAAACTTCATGAAGGAGGCGGAGGAGGCTCAAGGTGGTTCTTGAAAGAGAAATCCCAGAGGAAACAAACCTGGACTTCATGCCTGAAAGCCACTCTGACCGAACGAGCCTCGATCACAACTTTTTACATTTAACTATTTGTACATGAACTTGTGTTTGAGATACTATAGTAACTAGGGGAATCACATCTTTGACATTTCATACTATGGTGTCTTTAACATACAAATAGCTACATGTAAAATAGTAGTGTTTGAGGCTCATTCAGTCAAAGTGACTTTCATATTTGAAGTCCAGGATCATATGCTCTAGGATCTTCTCTTTCAAGAGCCACTTGCAGGAGCCTCCTCATCTTCTTTCTTCTCCTTCGCAACGTTCGTATCTGGAGCCGTTTGTTCATGTGTCTTAAAGAATGCACACAATGTTGGCTTGAAACCCTAGAAAATTTTGAATTGAGCAATAATTGACCCTATATATAAAGATCAATGATTGGTTCTACTTCTGGCAATGCCTCAGTGGTTCAAATGTCACAAGGTTTGTGCATTTGTGAATACCTTCAGATCTGAATTTAAGATTAACAATTTATATACATTCATAATAGATTATAAATTTAGGGCAATATATAAAGGACAAGTGAAGTGAAGGACCTAATTAAACAAAAATAAATAGTACAGGGACTAAATTAATTCAATTTTGAATACAGGGACTAATTTGAAAACTTTTAGATACTAAATATACATTTCATTTTTTACTTCAAGTACGCCATCACAACTATCAATAACGAACAAGACGGTGAGAGATAACCAAATGGACTACATTAGAGGCTATATACAACAAGAACAACATACCTAGTATAATACCAACTTTGCTGGGGTATGGGGGTCAAGATGCACACAATCTTTCCCTTCTAAAAATAGAGACTGTTTCCACTAGACCTTTGATGCATAGTAATGAATAATGATAGCGGGGAAAGTTTTTTTTTAGTGTTACTAGGGGATACATGCTTAGTTAGCTGTTTAATGATTAAACATATCTAAGAATGAATAATGATAGCAGGGCAAGTTATATCATTTGTTATTCAAAACAAATGATATAAAATATCATATCTCTATGGGATTTTAGTTTGCATAAATGTAATATAGCCTTGCAAGTCTAATGTTGGTATACAAATAACTAGTTGACCGCATGTTGTGCGGTTTTAGAATGTATTTTATGATGCTCAACACCTGAGGCTGATACTATTTTAATAAAATACCTAATGATATCTCTTTTCCTTACTGTCTTTCTGTCTAACTAAATTCTAATATTGTAGGTGCCTCTGTGTGTGCAGAGATGTTATTTGCGCACTATAGCTATTGTTCTGATTTCTACAGTGTAATCTGGAACCTATACTTTCAACAATGCAAATATTGCCAAATGATAGTCGAGTAGAGGATGGCTCTGAAACAGAGCCTATCTTAACTCATTCCAATGTTGTAGAGGAATCATCACATGCAATTGAAATTACAGTGAGTGAGGATAGTTCTGCTAGTTCTGATGATTCATCGAGTATTGAGGTTGATGGAAGTCGATTGCTATTTAATGCAGAGCAACCACAATGTCGTATATGCCTTGATACTGAAGGTTTTGTATGCCTGCTGTGCCAGTATGACTGGTTTCATAGATTGCTTAGCTTTAGTTACTATTCTACGAACAACATTACAGTTACATGTAAAGGATAGGTTTGCAATTTATTTACTCATGTATCTTGGATTACATTCATATGAATGCAGAGTGTGGATGAGAGCAACACATTTTATTCACATAAAAATGTGTCTATCTTGTTTGCATTTTTCAGGAGAAGATTTGATTGCACCGTGTCATTGTAAGGGAACCCAAAAATATGTCCACAGGGCATGTCTTGATAATTGGAGATCTACAAAGGTAATATATGCTTATCTTATTTCTTATGGTCAGATATGATGCTCATTCCTATTATTCAGTTGATTGACTTTTATGAATGAAATTTATTTATAAAAAAACATAACAGAAGCATCCTGAATATGTCTTACATAGGGGTCCATTTACTATTCCTGGTGAACTGCTAATTGTGGAAAATACATGTAATACTAAGGAATAGTTTTGTAATTGTTGCTCCAAAGTAAGAACTCTAGAAGCATATGAGGTCACAGTATGTGTGACAGTTACACATGATGTCCTTATGAAAGACTTGGAACACTTAGGTTTCGTTTATTGATGGAAGAATATATTCTCCTACTTTTAGTTGATAAATGCAATACTTTTGTTTAAAGTGGTGATGTGGTGAATTCAAAACAAGGAAGCTAGACTAAATTAAATGAATTGTAGAGGGACTTGCATTATTCATTGCAGTTGACATTTGACAAGAACTTAAAAGTGAAAAGGGCAACCATGGAATCACCCTAAAGACGAGAAAAAAAATAGCGAGTAGTGAAGTGGAATAGAACGACCCAATGGGGACATATGCATGTGTTGTTGAAGTGTTTCCAAAAAGACTACTGAACCCTACATAAAAAGTTTGTGTAGTCAGTGATGAAAATAGGTTAGAGGCACTGAAATTCTGCTTGACTTGATGGCAGCTACCACTATCCAAACATGAGCAAGTTAGTTTCTATCTGAAAATAAAAGAAATTTTGCTAAATTGGGAGAAAAATGAAATCATTTTTCTATAGGGACAGGTTGCTTTGAATGTTCATTATGCAATATTTTACTGAAATATCTGTGTTAGGACTTAGGCTCAAAGTTCTGGGAACAGGTGAAGGAAATTATATATCAAAATGTCTCTAAAGTGAGTGTTCCAACCAATATTTTCATGTTATGAAATGAGAGGGAAACAAAATCCACAAATCTCGCAAAACTCCAACCCATAACCAATGAACAATATTTGTTCTTATTTCTCTGTAATATTTTCCTCTGATCTGGATAAGCAATTATCCTCACATTCTTTAATATTTGCAATTATTTTTGTATTGCAAATGTTGTTTTAATTGTATTGTAGGCAATAAATTTGGTGTGTGTTGTTCTCTTTTCCCCAACTAATCATCCATTTAACCATGCATTTCTAAGAAAGATATTTGCCATTGAACCAGAATTTTAATATTAGAGCTTCAAGGATGCCACACACAAAATAAAAAAAGCTAAAAGAAAAATACCCATAATGGAAAAATATAATCATAGTCACTCTCTTGGATTGTTGCAAAACACGGGTTTTTGTAATAATGTAATAATCTGAAGAGTGTGTTCAATGCTTCACTTAGAATCCTTGGAATTCCCCTAACACTCACCTTTACTGCATCTTTAATTAGATAATTCTGCATTTTAATTGAATGGTGTGCCAAAAACTTACAATGTTTCTGTGCTTAAATTTTCCAGGAAGGCTTTGCTTTTGCTCACTGTACGGAATGCAAGGCAAAGTTTATATTGCGGGCAAATGTACCACCTGATCGATGGTGGTTGAGGTTGAAATTTCAGTTTCTCATTGCAAGAGACCACACTTTAATTTTTCTTGTTGTCCAGCTGGTATAAAATCTCTATTCACTTCTTGCTTGCTCTAAGTTGTGGTACCCTCTCTCTTGGTTACTATCTTCTTTGTTTAATAAAAGAGCACACTCTACAGATCGTAGCAATTTTAGGAGTCCTTGTGTACAAATTTTATGGAGAGGAGCTGCGGGAAATGTTTGGTTATGAAGAACATCCATATGGATTTTATACAATGGCAGGTATGCTTTGTCCTGGTTTAATATCTCATTTTCAATGGATGTTTGATTTTTTGGGTCCAAAATGCACCTCTGGATTTTGTCTTTTTTCACACTGAAATCTCTCATGTTTAATTGTTTGAACCTTGCAGTTTTGGCAATTGTATTGGTAGGATTGCTTTATGGCTTCTTCATAGCGATAATTTGTGGACAGAAAATCAGCGAGCGTCACTACTACGTTCTTGCCAAACCTGAACTCACTAAGGTATACAAGCTTTTGCTAATCTCAAAATTATACTACTCCGTACTAATTGGCATGATACTTTAATCTATTCTTTCCTCATTCATTGTAGAGAAAGAAAATCGATATGAGAGACTGACCTGCATTTTTCACTAGTATTTTAATGGGAAAACATTCTTTTGGATTAAATGGAGAAACACCTTAAGTTTTTTTCAGACACGTCTTGCTGCATCCTCTTTATTTCTCCGTGTTGTCATTTTATTACCATAGTTATGAGAGGCAAGATGCAGGTAGTCATTTTGTCACCATGCCACCTCTTGTTTTGTTGACGTATTGATTTAATTTTTGAATATAAAAATTTTATTCGTAATATTTCACTAATTGGCCCTAACGTACTATTTTGGAGGGAGAGTTTTGCAAAAAAAAAAGATAGCAAAAGATACATGTTTTGTAAGATTTAATGTAGTATATGTATGGATGTTGACCAAGAGACTTATCTTGGTCCTTTCATCCAACTCGATCAATGGGATTTTGAGATTTTATTTAAAAAAATGAAAGAACGTAGTAGGTGATGATTCAACATTTCAAAATTTGAATCACTATTTACTCAGTTATACAAACATTCTACCAATTGAGATATATACGAATTACCAAGTCCATTCCCCTCCATAATCCATCCAAACTGACCTGTAGTTTCAAATTGACAGGAGTATGTTGTAGAAGACCGGGAAGCATTAAGCAAGAATGTTCCAGAGCTTGACCCTAGCCATGTGTCAGAGCTAAGAATGCTGGGCCTTTATTAAGGTATGAATTTAGGCTATGTTTGGTACGAGCCACGAGGTAATCAACCATGTAGGTGTTTGGCTTGACATTTTTTTATAGCTGTAATTGAGTTGTGATTACGAATGTACTGTCTTATAAATTGCAATCAACTTTACATCTAAAAACCATTGAAGGATTACATGTTATTTTTATCTTATGCCTTCATTCTCTTCAACTTAATCAACCTCTAGTTATTAAATTGAAAAGCCTAACTGAAGAATTTAAAATTGTTCTTCAGAGGGATAAGAGGTGAAAACACACAGAAAATGTTGTACTTTACTTTGTATTAGATTGACTTTTACTTACTAAATTAAAGTTGTTACTCAGAAATCCGTTCATCATCTATGCAAATCCATGTTTTTTTGCAGAATTGGCCTTCTCATGACATGACTACGGAGGCAAGTACTACCCCTGATAGAACTTACAAACTATAGAGTAGGTTTGTGCTCCAATTCACTGTTGGCTTCTCATACGTAAATTCGAAATGCATATTTTATGTTGTTCTTGCTCTATACAGAAGCTCTTCTCCTCCAAATAGGAGACACTGAACCTGTGTCTCTAAATTTAAGGTTTTAATGCTTCTATTTTTTTGTGTTGTAGTGTGAAAAATTAATCTGTATAACTGCATTGTTGAGTGTCATAGCTCATACGCAGAATAGGTTTGTATGCAACAATGATTGATTTTCTATTCTATGTTGATTGATTAATCAAATTAAGCTACCCAAAATCCCACTCCCCATTTATGTTTTACAAGTGGAGGAAGCTTAATTCTAGGTTTTGGAGTTCCATCATTGCAATTGACAACAACAATAATAACCCAGTTGAATTCTATAAAAATTGGGTCTGAGAGGGTGTAAGTACGCAGACTTTCTATTTGAAAGTAGAGAGACTATTTTCAAAGACTCCTGACTTAAGTACTATAGAGAATTACGACCTGACACCTATGTTTAAAACATAGAGTAGTTTTTGGATAGCCTATGAAGAGTGTTGAAAGTTGAATTGTAGATAGTTTAAAGAGTCGTTTCACTTTCTTTTATCATACATCAAAGCCAAAATTTGGTGAACTTTTGGCTCCATCGGAGATGATGGACAATTAGAGCTAATTTGGATATAACTTACTCCGTATCTGTTTGAAGATAACATTGTAAAGAAATTTTAAAGATCTTAAACTTCACAAGAGTAAACGCAAAAAAAATAATAAAAAAGGAGTTTTAAAAAATGTGAGAAGAGTAAATTGACAGTCAAGTGCACAAAACATTCCTACTTGGCGAGGTTCAAATAGTTTCACCATCAGAGTATTTTTTTTCTAGTTAAGACTTGCGAATGCATATACAATTTAGTTTACAATGGTAGTAGTACACGCTCTAGTCGGATTTAAGTGAATTGTTGTTGTTAAAGTGGTATTACATTGGGCGAGTATTTTATTCAGTAATTTTTAACCTTTCATTATAAATTAAAATAACTTTTATTATTACTCGAATATTAATTAATCACCATTATTGTTACATTGTATTTTGTGCAAAACTCTTCATTTCTCACTATTCTATTAATATGCATTTTGTCATTGTAAAAATGTTTAATTAAAAAATATTTTTCATTAGAAGATTAAATTCGGATAGGAGTATTATGGAAGAATTTTGACGCTTGATGAAATTTTATACAATTGAGTAAAAACTAAATTTCATATTTATGATGAACAAAAAAAATTGAAAATCGACTTCTATAGAATAGAAATATATGTTGACGATGTGATATAATTATTCTCTCTTATATAAGAGTAAATTCCATAAAAGGTCTCCAGTCATAGATCATTTTATATTTTTAATCTCTACATATCAAATATTACTATTTAGTCCCTATAAAAATTAGGCACCAAGATAACATTACCCTTTAATTTAACTATAATTTTGAAATAAAAAAATTAAAAAACTACTCCCTCCGTCCATAAAAAAATTTCCGACTTTCCTTTTTGGGATGTCCACAAATACACTTCCCATTTCCTTATTTGGCTAAAAAAATCATTAGAATGTCAATTTTACCCCTCCTCTCTTTTTCTCTCTTCCATCTTCCACATCTTCAAACACTGGCCATCTTCTTCGTTCTCTATCTTTTTTTCATCCTCACCATCTTCTTTCTGCTCCAGCATACCTCCTTCCTCCACCATATATATCTTTCCTCCATTGTAGTTTCTCTTACATTTTCTTATTACAATTAATTTTCTTCTTTCCTCCATCATCGCCGTTCTCTTTTCCGCACCGCATGTGATTTTCGATGTCACCCTACAAGACATAGATTGGGAGATTTGGAGTAGCACTATCTTCACCGAATCTGAAAAAAACGGCACCATCTTCGTCATATCGGAAGGATTGTGCTTCGCTACGTCGGATCTGAACAAAATAAACATTATAGACGGGACGGATTCCCCCACGACCGCTACTGTAGCCTCTTGGGGTTATCGATAAGGCTTTAGATCTTCAATTTTAGATTTTTAATTTTGGGATCTTGGATTATAGATTTTGAGATGTTTAATTTTAGATTTTAGATTTCGAGAGCTTTTCTCTACAGTGAATGGATTTTGGATCCTGGATTTTTTCTTTGAGGAAATATTAAACTGGTGTAAATATTGAGATTTGAGATCTTGGTGTTTGTTGAATGTTTGATTTAGAATAGATCTAGGACTTGTGTTCTTGACCGGAAGATGGAAGAAGGAAACAAACTTTGGTTCTCTGGTAATTGTAAAAGGATGAAAGAGGCATTTTAGTAAAGTCAATGTTATTTTCATTTCTCCTAAATATGCGTGTCCGGTCAAACCGAGAAATTTTTTTGGACGGAAGGAGTATAAAAGAAGAACAAAAAAAATACTCCGTATAACAATAGAATTTTAGTTATAGAGTAAAAATTAGAGATCTATTAACACTCACTCTAAAAGTTGTTAAAAAAATTAGAGAATATTTAAACATATTGGAGAATATAATTTTTTTTGAAAGCTAAATCTTATAATTTTAGCTAAACATTAATTATAGTAAATTGCGATATTACTTGCCTTCTTTTTTTAATGCTAAATTTTATAAATTTAATATAACGTTAAATATAGTAATTTGTAATATTACTTGCCCTCTTTTTGAATTCGTTACTTAAATTACTCAATTTTAGGGTTATGTTAATAGAAATAATTGGTACCCCTAAAATCTCATCACAAAATGTTCAGATATAATGCAAAGAATGTTAATCTACCCCCACCTAAGTTTAAATACATACATGTTCAAAGAGGATCAATATTGTGATAAAAAGGAGAGAATCAGTATTTAAACTTCACTTTTCAATTTTTTTTTACGTATTGTTGGTATAAGCATTGACCTTTTCCATAAAAATTAGAACCATGAAAAATCAACTTGAGGAGAGATGGACGAGATCAACTATAGATGCAAGAGAAAGGAGAAAACGAATACTTCCAAAAAAGGACCTAAAATGGTGTTTATTTTTAAGATTAATTTTTTATTTTAGCAATTAAACATACATCTTTAAAAATCATAAATATCGTTTGTAGGTTTCATATAAAGTATGAGCAATTAAAGTGTTAAATCGTTGCTTTGGATCTTTTTCATGCATCCATTTTTTTATATAGTATCCTAATGCATATGTGTTTAGAATTTTTGTAAAAACTAGATCAGACAAAATATTTTGGTGAATATAATTTCTCCATTGTTCCCAAGGCAACAATGACCATTGATAGCTATGTCGCCTGCAATATGTGCCAACAGAACATGAGAGTTAGTTTTACTACTTGCGAATTCCTTTAACAGTTTAACATGGATGTATAAGGCTACAAGCTATCAAAGCTTGAAGACAATTATCAATGTTGTACCTAACTCATTCGAGAATGCATGCAAATGATTCAGGTTATTAATTGATGATAAAGAATTTGTTGAAGGTATAAAAGATAATGTTGAGCTAGGATCTAAGAGTCAACTAAGAAAGTTGTTTGTCACATAATTAGTGACATATACCATGAGTCGTCTTCAAGTTGTTTGGAAAAAAATCATGGGAGCTCTTGGTTGATGGGGGTTTATTTGACCGAAGAAAAATATTGCGTAATCAAGACATTTCTTTAAAAAGATAGTTTTTATTATTTACAAAAAATCAATATGAAATGCAGGGTATACATACAAAACTTTAGAATTGAAATCTGGGTGGAAATAATTTAGTTGCATTTTAATCATTTTTTAGCATAACTTCTTATTTCCTTAGAAATAAAAAAATTGTGTTTGATTAAGATTGAAAAGTGACTTAGTTCTAATGAACGGTCCTTAAAGGAATTCAGTGGTATGCCATTCTCATATGGCAGCCCACTTAATTGATTTCAAAACAATTTCTTGGTAGAGGAGTTGAATTATGACAAAGAAAAGCTATGATCTAATCTTAAACGATATTTATCTACAATGAATGAAGACCATGAGAAGATATTCAATGAGATAATGGAATTCGTGATAGCTGAAAGAGGAAGTTTCTTTTTTGTGCATGGTTACGGGAAAACTTGAAAAACAATCCTCTGGAAATCATTATCTGATTCTCTAAGATCGAACAGTAAGGTTATTCTCAATATTGCATCCAAAGGCATTTTAGCATTGTTATTGCCTGGTGGAAGGATAACACACTCGAGATTCTCATTCCCTTTGGCATTAAGTAAGTATTCAACGTTTGCCATTAAACAAGGGAGCACGAAAACAAAATTATTCCAACATGCAAGTTAAAGTATATGGGATGAAGATGACTAGATTTGCTTTGGGGCATTGGATCGCACAATGAGAGGTATCACAGAGTTCTCTAATACTAACTCAAAAATGAACCATTCAGGGAGAAAAAAGTTGTACTCAAATGTGACTTTCGCCAAATCTTTCCAGTTTTACTCAGAGCTTCAAATGAGTAAATTGTAGGTGTTACGGTCAACTCCTCAAAATTATGGTTGTATTATAAAGTTTATGCATTGACCAAGAATATGAGACTGCATTCATCTATGTCCTCTTGCACAGATAGGAACACACAAGTTTTTTCTGATTTGTGATGTTGAGATTCCCCCAATTCTTAATTCTTGACACAAGTTCTCCTATCAAGAGTATTGGACGTGGACTTCATTTATTAGAACATATTAGAGAATAACTATTCTTTTTTGAGGATATGATATTATTAGGACCAGGCCAACAACTCTCAAAGTATTTGAAATGTTAGATGAAGATGCAGGTGTTGATGATGATTAATAACCATTTAGTTTTTGAATGAAATCAATTGTTCGAGAATCCCAAACCACAAAGTAGTTTTGAAAAAAGGGGTACCGATTATGCTATTCAGTAATATTGATCAATCATCTGGAGTGTGTAATGAGATAAGATTAATCATTGAAGAGCTATGCATTAAAATTATCAATGCAATTGTGGTTCTGAGAAATTGAATCATGGAAAAAGTTTGCATACCTAGAATGAATTTGGTACCATCTGATCCTAGACTACCCATGAAATTCTAGAGCAGACAATTCTCATTTCTTTTATGTTGTACAATGACTATTAACAAAAGTCAAGGTTAAACATTGTCATTTGTTGGATTTTTTAAACCAAGTCGGTATTCACTCATTGTCAACTTTATGTTGTTGTTTCACGAGTGAAACCAAAGATATAGTTAAAAGTATTAGTTTTAAATGATAATAAAAACCCTCGCAACAATACCAAACATGTTCTATACTCTGTAGTCTTTCCAAAAAATATAAATTTAAAAAAGACTCTCAGGTGTTCACTTTTGAATTTATATATAAAAATTTTCATCACCAAATATTAAATGCTAAGTTATTTATTTTACTTTGATTTTAATGTCTATAATGTTATAAAATGCATCACACATAATTTCATTAATTTATTTTAAAACATTATACTCCCTCTGTCCCCATTTTGATTACAATATTCCCTCATCTATTTGTACCAAAATAGATTACAAAAATCCATTTTGGTAACATTTACCCATATATTTGTCCAAAATACCCTCCACATTAATATCCACCCACCCCCTGTCGCCCTTATCTTCTCGAAAGGTCCACTGATACGTCCGAACCTTTGCCGGCCGTGAAGTAAGGAGGAGAAGAGGCTGAGAGTTGAGTTAGGGTAAAGACAAGGAAGAAATCTTTAGGGAGAAGGACAGTGTATTATTCGCTCATAGCCCATGAGGCGTACATCCCTCATAATATATAGTATGGAATTCTCCCAAACCCTAATTACTAAATTATCTAACCTGTCGGTTCAAAAAATGCGTCAAGGGAAAGAACCGAAAAGAAAATCCTTGAAGGAGCTTATAACACGCTCTCCTAAGAAAAATCTAAATTTTAATTAATGAAATAACGAATATTAAACAAAGTCACAATATCGTGGGGTGGCCCGACGGAGCTTCGTGGAGTGGCCCGACGGAGCTTCGTGGGGGCCCCTCCGTTGTGGGCTGCGCATGGGCTTCGTCCGTACGTACCGCATCAATACCCGTATCATCTCCCCCGGGGTTAACAATAAGCTTGTCCTCAAGGCTAAGATTTGGAAAATGTCGCACCAAGTTCTCCGCGGGTTCACAAGTGAAGGCGCCATCCTCGGCATCGGACCATTAGATTAACCATTGCTCTTGGGGGCTGCCATCGACAAGAACTATGCGGCGTTGAAGAGCACAGACAGGGACAGAGACCGGTCGGCCTTTGAAGAAGCTATCCGGTAAGGAAGGGATCGGGGGGCTGGCCTCACGCGCTGAACAAAAGGACGAAGCAAGGAGACGTGAAATACATCATGAATGCGGCATCCCACTGGCAGACGCAAGCGGTAGGCCACCTGCCCAATACGTTCGAGAATTTAGAAAGGCCCATAATAACGACGGCCCAGCTTTGCTGACAGAGGGCGGGCGACGGAATGCTGACGATAAGGTTGAAGTTTCAAGAGTACCAGATCACCGACCCTGAAGGATACGTCACGACGATGCTCATTTGCGCGGTCTCGCATACGGTGTTGCATCTTCCGGAGATGGGTCTTCAAATCATCCAATAAATGTGCCCGCTCACGAAGGACCTCCTCCACCTCCGGGCTCCGGGCTTGTACAGAGAGAGTAGGAAAAATAGATGGCGGGTCACGTCTGTAGAGGGCCCGAAATGGCAACGTGCTGAGGCCTTCCTGGTGACTGCAATTCAAGGCTAGTTCCGCCCAAGGAAGAAAACCGACCCATTTAGAAGGACGTTCGTGCGTGAAGTCCCGGAGATACTGTTCGAGGCTTCGGTTTGCCCATCTGCTTGCGAATGATAGGTTGTGGAAAAGTGCAGCGACAATAGGCGCATTGACTCCTTCCAAAAAAGACTCATAAAAACGGAGTTGCGGTCCGAGACAATAGATTGAGGAAACCCGTGGTGTTTAACCACAATGTCGATGAAGAGCCGTGTAACACCCCACCCTGGATGACCTGAATCATCCAGACCAAAGTGCTAGTAAAACCGGGCTACTATGTAAAATATCATTTTTTTTGAAATATACTCTTTTTGATATCTAAATAGAATTTTTAAAAAAACGTTTCCCGCGTAAACTTAAGGTAAAAACATCCACAGTTAATACAACCTTACCTTGGGTTCAAGCCCAAAAAAAACAAAGTAAAATTTAGTTCGACGTTTTATTCATTATTAAATATTAAATAAGAACTTCTTTAGTACGACCTCCACGTCCAAGCTTTCCTCCTCAGCAGTCGTTCACCTTGCTAGTACCTGTGTGCAGTTAAAAAAAACTACACGCTCAGCAAAGCTGAGTGGCAAATAACCAATAGACATATATAACATGTAAACATATTTTTGAGCATTTTAGGTTATTCATGTTTTATGAGCTTTTTGCATAATTAAAAATCATCGAGGAAATAATTTCCCTTTGAATAGTTACTTGGGGACATTTAGAAAACACTTGACCTACTAGGTTAACCACAGATTAGAGACTAAGCCGTGACTAGGCTAGAACACCGCACTAGTCGATACATAGTTTTACTTCGGATACCTCCCCGTGACCTCGGGTCCAGTAATCAGAAGTGAACCCTAGACCCACGGGGTCATCGTTGGGTTCTCATGCGCACGTTGTGGTATGATTATTTGTAGGCTCATTCACTTGGACACATACGATCCGGCCTTATAACGTGTGGTTTTATCCACTTAGTAAAACGTGACAATACCTGGTCAGGGTATGTCGTTAAATAAACTTTTAAATTTTTACTTCGTCCCTAACTATTCAGTTAACCTTAGTATGGTCATTAACAAAATACACTTTTGATAACTTCAACCATAAGCATTTTCAAAATCCTTAGTCGGTGTGCGTCCCCTTGTGTCCAAAACATTTAGTTGTTGCCAAACTAATAAAACATCACTCAAATTTTAAGTGAATAAACATTTTCAAGTCAAAATCTGAAAATGAACTACAACTATAAGTTTTCAGTTATACGTATGTATACTCACCCTTTAATACATATAAAATCAATTGTGATAAGTTATAAATTTTACTATTTTACCACTGTAATCACTCTTTTAACTCTAATTGCTAAATTGTAAACCTATTTATTTACTATGTTTGGCCTTTACTTGTAAACATTATATTTTTTTATGAATACCAAAAAAATAGATAAAATCACTTATTTATTTATTTTAGCTTCGGCCAAAAATACAAATAACACTACTTATTAATTGTCAGTATTATTATTCCTATTTTCATTATATGCTCGGTCAATAATCATCACAACACAAAAAAATATATAGATCTTTAATTTTTTCCCTTTATATTACCCAATTTGATATTTTGGACCTACATATCAATTTTCCCTTTCTTTTACATTTTTTTTCCAGTGAGCCGAATTGAGAGAAGGGAAAAAAATGACTTCATCATTATTTCCTTCTAAAACAAAACTGTGATATAGTTTTTTTTCACCTTTTTTATGGATTACGTTCCTCCTGTTTTTTTCCAAAGGTAGGCTAATACGGATATTTTTTTTGATGCTTAACTTCGTACTCTTTTTTTTCTTTATAACAATTGATAGATTTGGATTACAAAAAGAAAATAAAATAAAATACACAAAAATATATCAACATAAAATATATGTCTAAAGATTGGGATCAACGGCACACCTTCGATATCGGTTGGACAAAACACTAGCTTGATGATGTTGACGGAATGATTTCATGACGACATCTCCCACGTCGATCTCCACCTTGACTATACCGCAAACCATTTTTACACACCTATCAACCCTTTTTTTTTGTTTTTTTTTTAATTTTACCCTCAAGCGGCTATAAGTTTCTCTTCCTAAGGGTCCCTATTTATAAGAAGGAAAGTTCTAGAGAATGAATGGGAAGTGAAGGATTGCACAATAAACTAAAGAATTTAGTAAATTTTATTAAATAATATATTATTACTAATGTAGTAATTGTTGAAGTAAATTTTGTAACCCCATTGTTAAAGATGGTGAAGAGACGTGATTTTGAGTAGGAAATCTAAGGGTTTCCTGCTCCGTTTGTTTAGCATTATGTGTCTGATTTCCACAGTTTCATTTATTAAATATTCCTAGAAAAATATAAAATTTATACCGTTAAGTTCCATATTTTTCACACATCATTTTAACATAATTTATTTGTCAAGAAAATAGGTTCACTTGAACAAACTATATTATTCAGATAGTAGAGAACACAAACTAATTTTATTCCCTTTCACTTTATTCTATTTTTTCATCTCCACTAGTAATTAATCACTTAAAAATTAAATTCCAAATTGATTGTTTTTTTAGATAAATAAAAGTAACATTTTTTTTAAAATGCTACTCATTTCTTTGTACTAGAAGGTTAAAATTTCTAGACCAGTTTTCAGGGCGTTACATTTCTCTCCCCCTTAAGTGAAATTTCGTCCTCGAAATTTGTATAAGATGCACAAATAGTTTTTTTACTTTTTATTAATATCACATGTAAAATTCTGGCATTTATTTACTCGTTCAAATAGAGTATTAAAAATGTTTAGTCAACTTGAGTTAAGAGGGCTCGTAAATTTTGGCATTCATATACTCGTTTCCAATACTCACACATCTCAACGTAAATTATCTTCTCTTAACTCTTGATCACCATGTACCATTTCATCCAGGAGTGATTCTATGGCAGACCTAAGGTCGACATGGACCTTTTCCCCCAATTTTCTTTTTAATTTTTTTAAAATCTTTATTTCAATACTTGAAATGCTTATTCAGGAAATATGATGCCCCACCCTGCACCTAAAGTACATATAAATATATAATGATTTTGCCTTGATTAAATTCTTGAAATATTGCTTTTTCCATAACTCATTACATTTTTTTGTCGTTATATAGTGTCCATGTTTATGCTCCAACGTAACAAGGTAATTAGTTTTATTTCTTCTCTTTTTTTAAACTTATTATTACTATTATTATTTCTTCTGCTAAAAATTTGGTCAATTCTCAAGTTGATCTCACCTAATGTCTTTAAATGATATACGATATACTTTAAGAAATAGAATGGTGATGATTTTTAAATTAAGCCTATAAGATTTTCTATTACATAAATAAATTAAAAGTTAAATTAGTTTTGACCCCATTATTTTTCAGATCCTTTGTTTTAACTAATGTATGTGTATCTATCTACTCTATGTTAATTTCCAATTTGATTTACCAAATAAAGCCGGATAAATACTCTTACTTTCTAATGGAAATTTATCCTCAAAAGCATAATTAGCCAAATACTTTTTTTTAAGTGTCATTCCCCATGAATAACAAGTGACGCTTGCTTTAACAAGCTCACAATTTATTGCATTAAAATATGTTTTTTTTAGGAATATAATCAGGCCAAACTATGAATTTAATTCAGAGGTGTACAGATCACGATTTAAGTTTGCTCATTTTATCCTCAACAATAACTACTAGCCTACTAAGAAAAATGTTTTTGTTTATTACTTATTATCATTATTCATCATTAATACGAAATCTCATCTCAATATTAAATTTAGGGATTTTTTTTAACCCATGCCAAAATATTCAATATCACAATCAAATTAGCAATGAAGTAGATTGACAACTTCAATTTTTTTATAGATATAGTTAGGAACGTAACAATAATACCTAATCATCTCAAGACTCTCTGCAAAGTAGATAAAATAACTTCAACAGTTTTGGTTCAAGTTAGATCTTGACTGTAAATCAAACCAAATTGAGTGCATTGATTTTCTTTTCCTTTTTTTCTATAAAAGAAAAATCATGAAAACTTACATCTTGACAATTTCAGGCTACACAAATAATCTTCAATGAATTTGTACAACCTCAAAGTGTTAGGGTCCAAAGTCCTTGTAATGTGATTAAAGTTTTAAAATAAAGTTTCTTACGCACAATACGCTTATAAAAAGTAATGAATTCTCGCTTCTTTGTAGATATGTATTTTTTTTAATCCACCATTTCAGTAGCATTACATAAGTTTGTCAATTTTTCTTGAACCCCAAATGGACGTATTCATTTGTATCCAATGCCACTCACTCTCTGTTTTTCCTATTACTTTTTAATATCTATCTCTTCTTCTCTCATTCCTCTTCATCTTCCATGAATCCTCCTTATCTCTAATCTTCCTCTTCTCTCTTCGTATGTCTTCTCCATGGACTCCAGATCCGTCCATGCCTACTTTTCACCTTTTGTCACAAGAATCGCCTTTAAGATCTAGATCGCCTCATATCTTTGAATACAGAAGTACCTGTGTGGTTCCCTTTGAATCACCTTTGTACACATCTGAAACAGACCCTATCTGGAGATTTAGAAAGAAGTACAACTGTTTGGTTGTAGAAGATATAGAAGAGGGATTTTCGAGCGAAGAAAGGGAAGGGGAAGATGTAACCTCTGTGTATGACCCAACAAAAATGACATGCGTTGATTACTATTTCATGGATAACCCTCCAAAAAGACCTTCTTGGCTGGAACCATGTGGTATGACTTCTCCTTTTATTTATTTCATGTGCATACCGTCTATTGATAAGTTTTTTGTCACTGATGAAGATATGGGGGTTATGCTTCAGAATTCTGTACTGGGATAAAAGAATGCCATGTTAATTTGACCTTTACCACTGTGGCGTAGCTAGGAACGTATTGATTGATCTTTGATAGCCCTTGCTTGTTTTCACCTCTGTTTGGGAGGATGTGTAAGAACTATGATGCTCCCTGATGTGCTGGTCCCTGTCTCAATATGTATGTTGTGTGTGTTTGCTGAGTTCTTTGGTAGTAGTTGTTCCTAGTTCTTGTCCCATTACGTATTTAAGTGTTTGGGGTTTATGATGCAAAATGCTCTACTTTTCCTGAGATCCTCATTTCCCAGTTATGATGTGTTATGCTATGCAAAATGTTATTCACTCTGCCCTGAGGTATACCACACCCGCTTTTGTTTGTGTTTTGGCCCTGAGGTATAAGGTGTCCACGCTTTGCATTTGCCTGAGATAAATGATGACACTAATTCTCTCTTTCCCCCTCATTTTGATTACAATATTCCCTGAGGTCTATCACATCCAATGTTGTTTGTGTTTGGCCCTGAGGTATAAGGTGTCCCAGCCTTGCTCTTACTTGTGATGAATGGTTTAAGTATTACTCCTTCAGGCCCTAATTTGATTACAATATGCTCCGAGGTATAAGATGTCCATGATTTACATTTGCCTGAGATCAATGATGACACAATTTCTGATATCTATGATGGACTATTACAATAGTTTTGTGCTTGGTTGTTCTGTGTGTGATGGCTAGTGTTAAGATTGCATAACATACATTCAAAACATACATTTTACATTACTTCCCTTTAGTAAAGTCATATAGTACATGTGCAAACACTATGTATGGGGATAGAGTTTTAATGTATCCTAGCCCCTGTTTGTGATGTACATACTTAAATCCCACACCCAATTATGCATTTTCTTACCTCCATTGACAGTCTTGGCTTGTTTTCCGTCAGCTTTTTGTTTTCTTCATCTTCTGCAGGTGATGTGTTATGTCCGGTCTGCACACTGGTTAGAGCAGCAAGGTGTTCAAGGCTTGCAACTGAAAGCCGTTCAGCCCTGGGGTCTGGATTGTTTGAAGCTTGACGACCATTAAAGAGGACTGAAGTTATAGGTAGTTCAGGACGTGTAGGCATCTTCAAACGCTGCATGTTTTGATGTTGACAATGGAGGAAGTTCATTCAAATGAAAGGGAAATAAAGGAAAATCCATTGAAGGAAAAGATTCTTTAGAGAATTAAAGTTGAAGAGGAATGAAGAACCAGAGCAGTACATGTACTTATTTATAGTAAGAAATTCAAGAGTAGTTATTTAGGAAGGAGCTGAATTTTTTTGGACAGTTTTAGATTTTCTTTTCCCTCTACTTTTTTGTCCATTATTTTAAACTTAAATCAACTTTATGTACACAATGAGTTGTACTATTTCTTACCCACGTGCAATGCCATGGAACAAGAGGGTATTTTGAGAAACCTTTTATTGATTTGACTTATTATTAATATACTAAAAAAGGGAATATTGTAATCAAATAGGGAATGGGGGGAGTATTGAAGATAATTTACAAAATGACAAAAATTTCATTCAACCTCGCATTGAACATGTTAAAATACTAGTGTAATTGCATCTTAACTCCTATGGAAGAAAATGGTATGCTCTCAAGGTACACCATAAAAGCACACTTTCGAACCTAAAATTCACTATGGACCTACATATGAACAAATTTAAAATTTTTTTATTACTTAAATAAACATTTATTTTTTTAATTATAAAACAAAAAAATGTTTTATGGTCTCCGCTACTTCTAATCCTTCTATAGGGAATATCTCTAGGATTATGCTATGTGTACTCCAAGATTTGTACCCCAATTTGTACCCCGCAGTTTTGCACCAACATTTTGTGTTGGTGTAAAACTAATTTTTGTTAAACGCACCAACATTTGTGTCCGTGTGAATTTTTATTAACGCACCAACACTTGTGTCGGGGTGTAAACCATCGAAATGTTTGTGCAAACCTGTGGTGTACAAATGAAGTATATTTGTTGGTGTAAGTGTAGCATGGTCCATATCTCTATCGCACATTATACTGATTTCTGAGTTCTTTTTCATTTCCTGAAACGCTAGGGCTAGGTTCTCAAATCTCAATCAGATCTCTGCGAAGATGGCGATGAGGAACTTCTACAACGAGATAAAGGGAATGAGGGTGAAGGAATTGCCGGCGCACCTGAAACCGATGCTCTCCATCAACTACGCAAGGAGTGCTTTCAAGAGGGGATTGGATAATTACCATGCCAAGTATATCGAGACCAGCTCCGCCGATCCTGTGTATCATGTGTGTTTCGGAGGCATGCTCCTTTCTTACCTCCTCGCTCTCCCGGAGGAGCGCCGTCATCTCGCGCATCAACAGCACGCCAAGGAGCACGGCGGCCACTGATCCATTCGCGTTTCGTGTCTGTCCCCTTTCCTCAAAGGTATCATACAATTAACGCATTAGAAATACAATTATTTGGACTAATTTGTGTCGCGTTATCAATTTGTTGTGTTTTGGTTCTCCTCATTGTTTAATTGAAGTTCGATTATCGTGTTCTTTGTTATGATGATTCACGATTGGTTCTTATTCTGTAATTTTTTTTTCTCTGCGATGGTTTCATATGTTGTTTTCTATATGCTTTCTTTCCATGGTACATGAGTTTTACACCTTATACTTTATATATTTGTTTCAATTGTGTTGTGTTAATTTCATTTTGGGTCGTCAATGTACTGGACCTATGGTAGCTTACGCTCAATGGTGCAAAATACCAGTACCTTGTTCTTATTGCTGTATCAACATGATGTTTCAATAAAGAATGTTGTATTAGTTCACCAGATGTTGAGTTCATCTCTAGGCTTGATCTTACCAGGAATTGTGGAATCCTTTTTTCATTTGGAAACGGGTGTGCACACCAAAATGAAGCTTTTCCAGTTTCCCAATTGACATGCCTGATTTTGTATTTCCACCACGTCTTATTGAAGCTATATTTCTTAGTATTATACTCCTTAAGCTCTAGCTTCTTAGCCTTAAAGTGTTAGTTTGAACCTAAACATGAAACCTCATGTGACATAGTATGCTGTCGTTGCTGCCTTGATTGATGTCATTAAATGAGTTCTTTATATTTTTCGGGATCTGGATTCTTTTTTCGTCATCCTGCTTAACTGGTTCTTCCAAATGACTCGTTACTAATGACAAGAGCTATTCTGGTGTGTGCGTGCGCGCATGCGCGTGTGGAGTTTGCATAGGTGGCAGAAGTTTACTTTATGTTCATCGGGTTGTCAAGGACTCAAGATCACTGTGTAAATCGTAGGATGACATGATTGTAATAATAATGGAAACAAATTATGAAAAAAAAAGTCACTACCAGTAGGTAAGAATTGTAAAACGACTTCCAGTAGGTAAAAAGCACTACCACTTGGGCAGTAGGTAAAAATTACTGCCAGGGCCTAGAAGCCTATAACGAAAAGAAAAAAGAAACATACTCGTAAATTAACAGGGCAAAAGTGACAACCGCGTGCGAAGGCCGAAGGGAATAGGCAAGTGGTGAAGCTAGAAGAGGAGTGCCATGGCTGACTTGGATTGTAACTCTGTAAGTATTTGTGCATACTTGTGTGGGAGAAGGGGCGTATTTACACACAGGGAACAATCGTTGGGAAAAGGTCCGTTCTGGCGTAAAAATTGAACCGGCAAAACAAACCTTTTCAAATTTCTGCATGTGTATCAATCTCCCTTTTTGATCGGCGATCTCAATCGATTGGATGATTGTACGATCCAGATAGAGTCGATGAAGCGTAGCGATCGTATTACATTCTTTATGAACTATGAAGCCTAACGATCTTACGTAGAATCTCGAGTTTGACTACCTTTAGCCCCATCATCTTCGCCAGCCCCCACCATCGCCTCCAGCCTTACTACCGCCGGCAACCCCACCTTCATCGCAGGCCGACCACCGCCAGCAGCATCACCTTTTCCGCCTTGTGCACCATTGGAGCCAGCCCACCATCACTTTCTGCCAGCGCAGATCTATAAAAAGGAAAGGTGGAGAAAGGAGGGGGAAGAAGAAGAAGATAGATTTGACGTAGGAGAAAGAAGGTGGAGAAGAAGAAGGAGAAGGGGAGGAAGTGGAGGAAGAAAAAGAAGAAGAAGAACAAAAAGTAAGAAGAAAAAGAATGAGCAGACAAAAGACCGAGGAAAGAAATGCGCAGATCTGCGCTGGAGGAGAAGAAGAAGAAAGAAGAAAAGGAGAGGAATAAATAAGAAAGAAAGAAGAAAAAAGAGAAGAAGAAGAAACGGAGGAGAGAAGAGGAAGAAAGAAAAGAAATGGGAGATCTGGGTTGAGAAACTGAGGAAGGAAGGAAGAAGGAAGGAAGAAAAAAAAGAAAGGATGGAAGAAAGTGGTGGAGGAAAAAGAAAAGAAGAAAGAAAGAAAAGAAGATAAGAGGAATAGTGGAGGGGTGTTTAGGGTATTTTGTGTGTCAGAAGGTGTAATGGGAAGATCTATGGTGGATGCATGGTGGACGAATGAAAAAGGAATTCAAGAAGATCTATGGGGGACGGAGGGAGTGTTAATTTTTGGGATATTTTATTATTTTAGGACTTTTATTCTATTTTTAATGTGTTGCTTATATTTAGTATCTAATAAGGTTAGAGTAAGATTAATCTGTTCTCATCTCTTTAGCAATTTCAGTTATCAGTTGTAATCAGATTATATATAGTCTGATCTATCTCTAGTATTTTTCATTATTGAGAAACAACAATAGTATATTTAATTGGAGATTCTCCATTGTTGGCTATTGGGAGTTATTGAGTAAGATCATTGCTGCTCAAAACATTCTTAGTAGATTATATTCTTTCTTGTCCATCCAGGTCCACTTTAGTTCTCATCATTTCTCAGTTGCATGAAAATTTCATGAAGCAGCAATTCCCATTATAAGATTGATATTGCAAAATCCATGCGCATTGTGCTTTTTTAACATGATCACTTTTTTTAATGTATATGTATAAAAATATAATTATGTGTTTTAAGTAGGATCTCATGATCCTCAATTAAAATTTTTCACTCCCTTCTCAATCGTCGGTAGAAAAGCGTTCTCGACAGCTTTAGCCCATCTATGTTGTAGCAGTATCATGTTTGTTTGTTTTAATATTTGGACAGAAGTGGTTCTGCATTGCCAACTGAGTTTTGTACCAATGCAAAGTGAGAAGTCACAAGCCTTTAAATGCATTTTGCTTTGAAATAACTTTGTAGCTCATATTGTGTTAGGGTTTTGTAGATTCAGATTATACTTAACAATAGAGAAATTTCATTACATCTGATGGTGAGAGTAGATGAAAGAAATAAAGCTAAACATATAATAACAATATTTGACTAGTGAAGTAGTGATCATTGTTCAGATTAAATATGTGGAAGAAGCGAATACCATTATTTTTCATTCCTTGAATTCACAAATTAAAATCATATAGATTGTGTCTTAGTTTGAAATTTGTGTATATTCATTTGAATATATCCCAAATATAAATATGCAGTTGTAGTAATTCCTAATGTATCATGATTCACATTCTTGGATCAATTTCTTCTCTTCTGTCAAGTTTCTTTTTCGCATTTTGGCCTGCATCATCTTCTCATACATGTACTTTATAATACATAATGTCGTAACTCATAACTCTTTTATTAAGATAATAGATTTGTTAATGAGTATTTGTGATGTGGAGAATCACCACTCGAGAAGATAAATGACAATCTAAATTTGTGTTCAATGAATATTTTTAAAAATATGCTACATTATTCTTTCGACTAATTAATGACTTTCCTTTATGTTGTTGCAGATCGTGCAAAGCTTTAGAGGTTGACTTCAGTGACAAGAATTGAATTGTGTGTTGTGTGTTTTTTTTTGCTTCAATTCATATGGACAATAACTGAAGTCATACAATGTTGGATCATAAAAATAAATTTCTGAAAATTTGAATCGTGCTGAATATTTCGGTTTCATGATTTCTGTAATGTGATTGTGCTTAAATTAAATTGTGCCTTTTAGAGTCCATTATTTTTAGTTATCTTCATCCTTTTTTTACTTAGAATTACTAGTATACTATACTCGTTAAATACAAATTAATTCTCATTAATTAATATTAATTTTAACACTAATATTAATATAAGTATTCTTATTATGATTATGATTTTTATGATTATTATTAGTATTATTGTTATTATTGTCATTATTATTATTATCATTATCATTATTGTAGTATTTATTACTCCGTATATTACTACTACTACTATTATTATTATTATTAGTATAATTATTATTATTACCATTATTATTATTATCATTATTATTGCTTCCGTGCCTATTTAAATCGTTTGCTTGAATTTAAAATGTTTGGATTTAAAATGTTTGATTGAAGTTAATTTAAATCCAATTTATTTGAGAATTGAAACATAGTTAAAATACAAAATTTACTTGCCCCTTTGTTCCTAAATTGTATATATTTTATTCAAAACGAAGCAAAATCTCAATTTTTTAAAATTTACTAGTATTTCTATCCGTGCCATGCACGGGGTCGAACGAAAATTTAGTGATTCAGGTATTTTTTTAATGCAATATTTTTTCTGGAATAAAGAAAATATATTTCTTACATGATTTTTAATATTATAGACAAAGAAGCCAGAGTAGAATAAATACTATTCGAGGAATTGAATGTGTACTCAACAAACTTTGTTTCAATACGAAATTTTCTGAAAGGCTATAAGGTATACAATATTTTTAGTATGATTGTAAGGGTTTCTATTGTCATTTAGAACCAATGTTTTTAATATTCTCTTTGTCTTCACTCGTGAAACAGCAACATAAATCTTACGATGAGTGAACAACTACTTGGTTAAAAATAGTCCAATAAATGACATTATTTGACCTTGAAATTTGTTGATAGTCATTACAAAATATAAGAGTGTTGAATTGCCCTCTCTGGAACTTCAGGGATAGTCGTGTATAAGATGGTACCGAATTCATCCGGGGTATATAAGCTTTATCTCCAACTCGATTTCTCAAAACCACAATAACACTAATAATAATCTTTTGCAGCTCTTCAAGGACTAATCTTGTACCATTACAATATCGAAATGTTTGGTCAATGTTTCTCAATAACATAATTGGTACTTTTTTTTAAAACTATTTTATGGTTTGGGATCCCCAAACATTTGATCTCACTTAAAAGTTCAATTGTTATCCAATCACCATGAACACCTACATCTGAATCTATCTGACATGAAGAATCAGAACTTAATTACACCATTTCATCTTCAGGAATGAGAGATAGGACAAGTTTATTTACCATTTCTACAACCTAGATCGTGGGTGCCAGTAGTGCCATATCCTAAAAAAATAATTTTTCATATTCTCCAATAGGTTTGGATAAGTGAATCCACTAAATCTTGAGGGGATGGGATGACTTGTGTCTAGAATCAAGAATTTGGATGGAATTTCAACGTCAGTTGTTCGACCAATTACTTGTCAGGCTTTCCATCTCCAACTTCGATTACCCAATAAAAAAGCTTGTATGTCTTTATCTGCGCAAGAGAACATAGATGAATGTAATCCTATATTCTTCGTCAATGTATAAACTTTATAATACGACTACAATTTTAAAGAATTGATGGTAGCACCTAAAATTTCCTCTCTTGAAACTCTCTGTAGAAGAGGAAGAATTTGCCAAAAATCACATCTGAGTACAACTGGTTCCCTTCGAATGGTTCATTTCTAAAGTTTTTATTAAAGAACCTCATTACATCTCTCATTGTGTAATCCAATGCCTTAAAAGCAAATCTATTCATCATATATGCTTAATCCCATATGATTATGGACTAAAAACTCACCTATTTTTAAGGGACTAAAAATATATTTAACCCTTAAAAATATCATAATAAATAATAATAAAATAAAATATCTGTAATTTAAATCATAAATCATTTAAGAACTATTAGCCATAATTTTTTTAGTAATTATATCAAATCATGAAACTAATATAATCAAATTACCAAATAATATCCAATATATTTTACGTGCTTTAACAATTTATTTTCTAATCTTCTCATTTTTATAAAGCTTCATTGTAGTTTTAAATAAGTTTTTTGTTTGTTAACTTACATGAATACTTTAACAAATATGATCAAACTGACTACTTCGATTTTAATATATCATAAAAAATATGAAATTTATTTAGAAGTGAAGAAATATCTTAGTAATTACTTAGGGCCAATTTGGCGAATTTTGGAGATATTATAAGATGTGGGTTATGAAAACTCAGAGAAGTGATATGGATTTTGTAATCTGAAATGATTTTATTTGGAGAGATTTAAATTCAAAATTTAATTAGTGATAAGCAAGGGTGACTCGCAACGGAAGTGGTTGGCAGTGACAATGGTAGCGAGTGGCGAAGAATGATCAACAGTTGAGAGAGATATCAAACCCCCATATTGATATCTCCCAAATTTGGGAGATATTGAGACCATCCATTTTAAAGATTTATGATATCTGGATATATTAAATTTGATAACTCTTTTGGCTTCACCAAACACCAGAAAAGGATTAGGATATCTAGAGATATCAAAACTCATATTTTTTGCTGACCAAACACACCTTTAGAAGTTTTGTAATAATTGAATAGAAAAATTTGCATAATTAGGAAATAATTTATTATAAAAATGAATATCTCTATTCTCTTCCATAATTAATTGTACTGAATGACTTCATACCATAGTATTAACTTCTTACTTTCTATAATATATTTTACGTGTCAGAAATGTCTCGTAAACAACATCACATCTCAGCTTCTTAGGGATTAAAATATCAATTTTATAAATAAAGGATGAATTACAAACATATTTGATCCTTTCCTATAAGAATACTTTTAAACGAAAATATATCATTATCAAAATTTTGTTTTTTGTGTATGCACTTAGTTAAAAATTTGATTCATAAAAAATGCTAGTCTAGAAATGGTAAGTGATAATACTAATTTTATATTTTCACTAATTTTTTGTTACATCATAATAAGTTTTATCATAAAATTATATTTTATATAATTGTTTTCCTTTGATAATTTTATTTCGGACAATACTATATTTATCTTTCACAAATTTGATTTTATAACATAATTAATTTTATCTCAGCATAACAAATAAATAAATGAATTTATTTTTAAAAATAAAATATATATATACTCAACTAATGTCACGAATAATGAATGATTTATTTGCCCTAAATCTTTTTACGTAAAATTTTTCCAAAATTTGAAATCATTATTAAATTTGTATTTTAAAATAAAAAGAAAGGTCAATTCATCATTAATAAAATTTGCCAAATAAGTAACCAATAAAGGCTTGCCATCTCACCTTAATATACCCCGCATAAGCTTGACACTTGGCGACTTTCTAGCAAACGGAGTCTCAAATATTATATTAAAGGATTATATTTTTTATATATAAAAAGAAATTTTATATAATCCTTTTCTAATTATGAAATATTATAAAAGGTTAAGTGAAATTATAACAAAAAGTACCCTAGCTTGGATGGTTAGGAACTCAATCAAATCCTTTATATATAATATTTGAGAGTTGAACTCTCAGAACTGCGACATTTGGCGTGCTGACTGGAACTTTTTTTAACACTTCATCAGCTACGTCATGAAAATCGACTTCCTCAATATTTCAAACGGGTTGGGCTTCTAGAATTGTGACATGTGGCGTGCTTATTAGACAACCTTTTTAACATATCAGCATGCCATGTTAGCAAATAATGTTTAAAAAATAGTTAACAAAAAAACTTATTATGCGGAAATTAAATTTCATATTTGTTACACACAAATTTCTCCATATAATTGCGTTTAAAAACTTTTATATTTTCATTCATAATTGGAAAATATTTAAATTAAATAGTATATTTTGAAATTTTAAAAAAACACCTATTCAAAAACTATAATCAAAACAAATAAATTTACTTTAAGAACAGATAGATTGGTAGGACTAAACGAAATTACATTTGATTTTTTTGCTTTGAATTAATACAAATTGGAGAGATTTTCTAATTATTTAAAAATAAGAAACAAATATATAAAAGGAAATGTATTTTTATGGGCACGCTTATTTAATAGAGCATTAATTTTATTCCGTATATATAAAAAATTCTAAATCAAATAAAAAGTATGTTCCATTTTAAAATTAGTATTTTCCATTTTAAAATTATTTTTTCCATGTATAGCTTTGTAAAAATTTACATGTAACAAAAATTATCATTTCCATTTATAACTTTGTAAAATGATCAAGACTTGATAAGTGAGTATTTATGTGTAAGAAATTAAATATTAATTGGTGTTCCTAATCGAAATATTTATGGTATAATATTAATTGTTATAAATGTAATTACTTTTATATTTAATTCTTAAAAAATATATAGTGTGCTAATTATTTTGACATCTATGTCAAAATAATATAAGTAAGTAATATTCTTTCTTATTTATTCATTGAACCATCAACATCAATGTAACGAATATTAGTGGATAAAAAAAATATATTTAAAGTTTTTAGATAAAAAAATATAATATTTATTTTATTATGCTTATTACAAATACAGAAGGAGATGGATCATCATCGGCTATAAACTCGCATCATTGAACGCGTTCGAGAAAGAATGTACTTTGCAAACACGTTCCAGTACATATTTCCCAAAAAATCATCTATAATTTTCCAACCACGAAACAATTATACACACGCTTCATCGCGCTTAGTGCATAATAAACAGAAGAGAATTGATTTATGTTTAAACCCATTCTACTAATTTCTTTGAATATGATAATACAACTATTGTCTTTTTGTATAAAATATTATAAACAATGTAACAAAATATATATAAAAGACTGCCTACATCATATTTTATTTTTCCTTCAGAGACAATCTATTTTGGGAATCTTGCATTTATGTGTGAGTTTCGGGAAACTTTGTTATGACATGAACTATGAAGAAAGAATCAAATGAATAAAGATTCAAAACATCTAAAGTTTTCAATTTATTGCATAAAAGAAAAAGTTTAATCGTCTCTTCTAAAGAAAACCATCTGATTTGCTCTATAATTTATTTTATGGTTTTGGTGTGAAGAGTTCTCATTACCATGAAAAATTTAAATAAATACAACTGTATGTTTTCATTAACATTTATAAATAGAAATATTGATACATCTCACAATAATGGTTGAGCAATAATGTACTCTCAGCGGACACATTCATCATCACATACCATGTTTAATGTCACAATATGGTGAAAGGCCCAAATTTACACAATTGTATATTTATGGTATACAGAACGAGATATGAAAACAAATAACTCATTTTAGGTATCTCGAATACTTTATTGAGTACACCCTTTTAATAAAAGTATTATTTACATGTGTTTGACAATATAATACACATGGAACATTATTAACATGCTAATAAAAACAAATTGTTCTATTCGTTTCGCACAGTAGGGAGAATAATTCTTTGACTACTGATAAAAGTTTGGTCAAAGATTTGAAAAATATGGTAGATGAGCATAATGTTTTAACACAGATATTTAGAAGAACTAAAGACTTCATGGATAATGAGCCTACTTCTAATGTATCATTGAGGCTGTTGAAAAGTAAGACTTCATATATAATAAGCCTACTTCTAATGTATCATTGATGTTGATGACAAGTAAAACTAGAGACTCAACAAATTATAATATCTCCACAATACATGAAGTTGGTGCTCTAATAGTTAAAGATCTTGATTCTTAACACAAGTTATTCCTCAAGAATATAGTGAACTTCACTTATTCGAACTTATTCGAGAACATAAAAAACTATTATATTTTTTTAAGATAGTGCACTATTGACACAGGTTGTTGAATGGTAAATGAATTTGTCTTATCCTTTATTCCATGAGGTGAAAAGTAGTACTTAATTTCTTATTCTTCATGCCAACATGTTTGAAATTAAAAAAGACATTTTTGAGTATATTTTCAATCCTCAAATATTATTTATTCTACCTTGGTGTTTTTGTCCAATGATAAAAAATCGTGTTAGAAATATATTTACTTGATCCGGAAAATATATTGAATTAAAAAAAAATTCAGAATCGACAAAAATTTCGTCGACCCCGTGCATCGCACGGGTAGAAATACTAGTGACTAAGAGATCTTGGGTTCAAACCCCCATGGTGGTATGCTTTTACTAAAAAAATTGCAAAAAAAACTGGTCCGACCGGTTCGACCGGCTGGTTTGTCTAAAAGGGTGACACATCAGCTCTGCCACATGTCACGCTTTAGCTCTGCCAAATGTCACGTTCTTAGAGCTCGGAGTTTGCTTTATATATATAAATGGTTTTATTCAAAGATTGATATATAAATAAAAAATAAAATTTACACATTTAAAAAAATACATTCAAAGTTTTACTAGACAAGAAGTGATAAGAATATTGTATTTCATCAAATACTCATTTAAAACATACAAATAAACAAAAGTTCTTACAATTTTTGAATAATAAAGTGTGGAAATCATTTAGGGACGAGGGAATATTAAAAAACTAATCCTTCTGTCCTCAATTTGATTACATATTAGGGTTTACGAGGAGAAATATCTCACTTTTCAAAATCATTTTATTTACAAATTGGTATATTGATAAGAAAATAAAAATTACACATTAAAAAACTACGTCAAAAGTTGTACAAAACAAGAGGTGACAAGAATATTTTATTTTATCAAATACTTGATGAAATCGCATGAACAAACAAAACTTATCGAGAGAAGAGAAAAAATTGTAATCAAATTGGGAACAGAGGGAGTATATCAAAAGTTTTACGAAACGAGATGCAACATAATCTAATAATTTTATCAAATGAGTAACGAAAAAATGAACAAAATTTGATCAAGTAAATAGTAAACATAACAACTTAAATTTAGATGAGAATATAATTTTGTATTCCGTTAACTAGCATCACTCCCGTGCGTTGCACGGGTCATACTTATATTACTAAATTAAGATCATTTTTGAAGGTAGAAATCATCCTAAATAAGACTAAAACATAGAGAAAAGTACCAAAATAGGACTTTCATGTTTTTTTTCCCGGAATAGGACTTTGCACTGTGGTAATGTGACTTTGCATTGTGGTAATGTGGCAGTGTACATGTGTAAATTACTATACTTTTTTGGTAATGTATATGACCATGTTTGGTAATGTAAGTCCTATTTCGGGAATAAAAACATAGAAGTCCTATTTTGGTATATTTTCAATGTTTTAGTCCTACTTTGGTCTTTCTCCCTCTTGAAAGATACAATTTCTTATCTAATACTCCCTCCCTCCCTGAAACATCTTCCCCTTTCATTTTTTCTTTGTACTTCAAACTCCTTCCTTTTTCTATTAAAAAACTACTTTTACCCCTTACTTTTTTATACCCTACCTATCACATCATACCTTTTTACTAATAATCTATCTATCACATCTTACTTTTATCAATCACATCTATCAAGGGTGTTTTTAGAAAGTCAACACCAAAATATCCCTCCCTTAATTTTCCAAAAAGTCAATAAGGGAACTTCTTTCGGGACGGAGGGAGTAGAATATAAAGATTTTATTATTTTAAGGTACAAAAGTTAATTGTTTTACAAATAACGAAGGACTTCTTTATAAACTACATTACTCGTATAATTTTTATATATCAAACTTTTAAAACATTTATTTATTTAAAGACTTCTTCATGATTTTCTACTCCGAAAGCATGATTCTTATTTAAGAACTCAAGAGAGTGATTGAGAATGATTGTATTTAAAGTATGAAAAAATTAAAGTATTTTTCTATTTCCATGCATCTAATTTTTTTTCGGGTAAGTTATTAATTAGTGGTTGATTGTTCAACATATAAAGGTATATATTATTTAATATGTTTCCATGTATTAAAGGCGCCTCTTAAAACGATGTCTCCATAAAACGTTTGGGCCTGGATCTCTAAATGGAAACATTATTAAATTGAAAGCTTATTTGGTTAGAATTATTACACGATAATAATAACTAAGTACGATAATATTATTACACGGTATATTATTATTATTATTATTATTATTATTATTATTATTATTATTATTATTATTATTATTATTATTATTATTATTATTATTATTATTATTATTCTTTCACTTCAATAAATTAATAATGATTAAATACATTAATATTATTGCACGGTATATTAGTATTATTATTTTTTCTACATGGTAATACATGATCTATTCTTGCTAAAAAGTAATTTATGATTTAGTTATTATTTCTATATTCAATACTTAACATATGTGCCACAATTTCTATGTATTACTTTGACATTTTTTATATTTAATTTCTTTTATTATTTTTTATTTTGATTTTTTTAATTGTGCCTTCCTTAAATGCATAAAATTATATATTTAAATTTCTTCATAAAATATTTGGCACCGAATCTCTAAATGGAAACATAATTAAATTGAAAGCTTATTTTCTTAACATAATCACACCGTAATAAATTAATAATGATTAAATATGGTAATATTAAGTTTGGCCATGTTCTCTAAATGGAAACATTTTTAAATTGAAAGCTTCTTAGATTAGAATTATTAGACGATAATAATGACTAAGTACGGTAATTTTATTACACAGTATATTATTATCATTCTTCTTACATGGTAATAAATTAATAATGATTAAATACGGCAATATTATTACACGATATATTAATATTATTATTCTTGTTACACGGTAATACATGATCTATTCTTATTACACGGTAATTTATGATTTAATTATCATTTATTTATTCAACACTTACTATATGTACCACCATTTCTATGTATTACTTTGACATTTGTTTTAGATTTGATTTCTTTCCGTAAAGGAAACAAATGGTTTGTATGATTAAAATGGTTTGTTTCTAAATTGGAAAAGGAAACAAATGGTTTGTATGATAAAAATGGTTTGTTTCTTAATTGGAAATTATATAAATTACAAAACTGTAAATTTAATGCATTGATTAAAAAATTTACACCATAACATGATTATTACCTTTTACGGACAAATATTATTTTTAGTTGAATGGTAATCATTTTTTTATTATATGAATTCCAATTTTATAAAAAAAGTTTGGTATTAGAAAAGAAGTTTATATAAATAATATTTTTTTATATTTTGTTTCCTTTTTAGAAATATATTAGGCATGCAAAATTTTCTTTAATTTATCATTCTAAATAAGAATAGAGTAATTAAGTAATTCTGCATGCAAAATTATTCTAAAAAGGTAACAATGTAGATCTTGTTTGCGAAATTAGTCCCTTCCTTTTTTATCAGAATTAAGTAATTATGCATGCGAAATTTTCTTTAATTTATCATTCTATTATTCTTAAAAGTATTTCCTTTTAAGAATAAAGTGATTAAGTAAATAATTACCTATTTAATTAGGTATAAATAATTACTTTTTGAAAAAATAATCAGGCGTAAATTATTCCAAGTAATTATAATAATAATAATAGTAATAATTAGGCGTAAATATTTACCTATTTAAAAAGGAAACAAAATATAAAAAATCTCCTGCACCGTCCCTTCCTTTTTTATCACAATCAAGTAATTAGGCGAAATTAGTTAGGAAACAAATTACTCCATTCCTTTTTATGCATGCAAAATTTCCTTTAATTTATCATTTTAAATAGGTAATATTACACAACCAATCATAGCCGTAGATCTTATTTGTTTCTTGATATCGACGGTGCAGGAGATGAGTGCATTGGGCGGGAAAATAATTTCCCTGCTTTTAAGAATAGAGTGATTCTTTTATTATTTTATTGAAGTTTGCAAATAGTAAATTTGTGAAAATTATGATAGATTTGTTTGTGAATCTATCATTTTCTCTAAAGTTTATGGTTTGTTTTCGCATAGTTCAGGAAAATGATTAAAGAATGGTGTGATAGACATACGTTTGTTTTGACAAGAGAAAACCTGGAGGTTCATTTTCAGTATGAAGATATTTTAGGATAAAGTTAAAAGATACGTGTAATGTTTATTTTAGGATAGAGAGAGGAATGTTCTGTTGAACATTAAGGTCCTCTTTAGTGTGTTTAAGAAATATAATAAGATGATTTTGAAATCAGAAGAAAAAGAAATGAAATTTGATATTTGAAAGTGTTTGGAGAGATCAGAAATGAAGTCAAGTCTCACTTTATCCTATTTGGTGAGATGCTATTGAACTAAAAGGAATTAAAATTATAATAATTGCAATATTTATAAAAAATAATAATTGCAATAATATTTATTATTATTTGGCAAGGAGAAGAAATAAAATCCTAGTCTCTTGAATTTCCGGAGGCAAAATGCAAATAAAAATATAAAGAAAAAAAAAGGATGGAACCGAGTCGAAGAAAACGTCCTTTAGAACAGAGATGAAGAAATAAGAGAGAGATAGTGAAGTAGTGAAGCATGTGTCGTGAAAAGAGATGAAGAAGACAAACCTTTATGAGGAAGAAAATAGAGAGAGAGAGAGAGAGAGAGAGAGAGAAGGAAAGGATTATCAAGACACTTCATATTTGTATTTTTCTCATTTCTCCAAATTTGGAAGTTCAAACCTTTTTTTGTCCACCAAACAATAATTTTTTGAAATTCGATATTTGGAATTTCCCGACCCTTACCTTTTTAGCTCGCAAAACACCTCTAAAATAAATGATATGCGACATTTCTTGATAATAGAACGGGGTTTGGAGAAGTCTAAATAGAGATCATATTTGACATCTCTTGATATCACAACTTTCTTAATGAGAGTGTTTTGATTACTCTCAAATTTGAGAGATTTCAATCAAATTTTGATATCCCCCAATCATTGACCACCATTGGGCTGGCAACCCCCCTCTTTGCACACACCGTCACCAACCACATCGTATTATTGGCCACCTGTTGGCTCTCTCACTCCTCGTCTATCAGAAAAAATATTAGTACGGATTTGTTCAAATACTTCCATTTTAATTTTAATAACTTACTCCGATTTCTTAAGGGTTTAAGAAGTCGTGTTATATCATAAATTTAAATATCATTAAAGTGCCTCTATTTTTTAAAAATTACAATGTAATATTTTTGGTCAAATTACACGGTTGGTGTTACTTACCATTTCAATTATCAACGTGTATTTATGATTCTTTCTTACCAAACCGTATATAAGAAAAACACTTTATTTAAAATATCTATAAAGTATAAATGAAAATACAACTGTAATTTTAATTTGGATACTTTAAGATAGGAGAATATTTTCTTGTTCAAGTCCACGTTTTCATTTTTTTTAAAGACAGTAATTTTTTATACACGATAACCGCAAAAAAAGAACATACCTTTTTTTAATAATATTATTATTACATTGCTTATAATGAAGTTACCTTATTTAAAATACGTATAAAGTAAAAAAAGGAAACATAATTATTTTTTGATCGGTTTTTGGTGTCTTTCTTACCACTTCAACATTCTATTTTTAACTTAAATTTTTAATTATCAACGCGTATTTGTGATTCTTTCTTACCAAAATCGTGCATAAAGAAATCTCTTTATTTAAAATAACTAAAAAGTATAAATGCAAACACAAATGTGATTTTAATTTCGATACTTTAAGGTATGAGAATTGTTAAAATAAGTGCCCTTCACTAGAGGGGGTGAATAGTGAGGCACGAGAATGTTTATAAATTTTCGCGGAATAAAAATCGCAGGGATAAAGTAAAGAGCGGAATGAAAAGGAGTAAAGGGAGCACACCAAGATTTACCCTGGTTCACCACAACGTGTGGCTAGTCCAGTCTCCCGAGAGACTCTCTCGAGCTACACTACTTCCGTTAAGCTTAACGGAAGTAGTGTAGCTCGAGAGAGTCTCTCGGGAGACTGGACTAGCCACACGTTGTGGTGAACCAGTATAAATCTTGGTGTGCTCCCTTTACTCCTTTTCATTCCGCTCTTTACTTTATCCCTGCGATTTTTATTCCGCGAAAATTTATAAACATTCTCGTGCCTCACTATTCACCCCCCCTCTAGTGAAGGGCACTTATTCTAACAATTGGTATCAGAGCCTAACTCTCTACAAGCCTTAACCGGTTGAGAGAACGATCTATATTTTCTTGTTGAGAATGTCATATGCAGGATTAAGCGAAGGACACTCCACCGTTAGACCTCCACTCTTTGATGGAACAAACTACACCTATTGGAAGGAAAGAATGAGGATTTATATTCGGTCAATCAACTTCCAACTGTGGTTAATCATAAAAAACGGTGAGACGATGCCAATGAAAAAGGTTGGTGAAACCACCATCCCAAAGACGGAGGAAGAATATGATGCTGAAGACATCAAGAAGGTAGAAGCTTTTGAAAAAGCTAAACACATGATTTTTTGTGCAATTAACTCGGATGACTACCGGAAAATTTCTTCTTGCTCCACCGCAAAAGAAATGTGGGATAAGCTTGAAGTGACATACAAAGGTACGCCTCAAGTTCGTGAAGCTAAAATTGATTTTCTAACCCATGAATATGAGTTGTTTAAAATGAAGGAAATTTAAAGCGTTGATCAAATGTTTGACCAATTTTTAAAGATCATCAACGATCTCCATGTCCTTGGTAAAACATACTCGAACAAAGATCTTGTTCGAAAAATCCTTCGGAGCCTAACACCGGAATGGAGATCAAAAGCCGATGCCATATATGAGTCGATTGGTAACACCAATGTCACCATCGATGGTCTTCGAGGTAATCTTAAAACTTATGAATCCACTATTCTTAAACCTTCTCTTGACAAGAGTCCCGGTCTCGCTCTCAAAGCCTCATCCTCAAAAAGGGTAGAGGTAAGTGACTTCGATAGCGATGACCATAATCCTTCTTATAACTTGCTCGAGAAGTTCCAAGAATTTTTGAAGGAAGAACTTGGGTCCCGAGATTGTAAAAGAAAGGGGGAACCCGTTCCAACGTGCTTTGGTTGTGGAAAACTTGGCCACATAAAGCCATATTGCCCAAACCGCAAGGAAATGAAAAATAAGGAACGAGCATACATGTCATGTGATTCGGAAAGTTCTGGTGACGAAACTGCCACCTTATGTCTTATGGCTCATGAACGAAATGGAGAAGTAAGTGCTTCTAACTCTTTCTCATTTGAAGAATTACAAGAAGCCTTTCAAGAATTATTTGGTGAATTAAAGAAAACTTCAAAAATTGCCAAAGAGGCTAAGGCAAAAATTCATGCTTTGGAAGAGGAAAATAAATTTTTGGAAAATTATAATTTTGACCTAAAAAATAAAGTTAAGGCAATGAATGAAGATTCTTTCTTTGACCAAAGTTCTACTTGTTCCTCTCGTGAGTCTTTAAAAGTAGAGAATGTAGAACTTAAGAGCACCATTGAAAAAATTAAGGTAGAAGAGCCTAAGAAACTTTGTCAAGAAGTTAAGAATGATAAACCACCTAGAAGAACTAATAATCCTAGGTATAACAAAATTAATTTTAGAAAGAATAAAAGTAACAAGGTGAGACAACCTAGAATTGACTCTAGGATTTTTACAAATGGTAGAAATATTTTGAGACAATCTAGAAATGAGTCTAGGAATTTAGTTAATAATTCTATGAATAATGATTTTAGATCACCTAGAAAGTTTTTGGCTCAACCTAGGCATATGCATAATCCAAACGTAGTATGCCATTATTGTTCTAAGATAGGACACATAGCTCCCGTTTGTTTTGCTAAACATATGGACACTTCTTATAATTATGATTATGATTTTTATTTGCCTAACCTCCAAGGACCCAAAAGCTATTGGGTACCTCAATGGTATTACTAGATGCACAAAAGGGTGTGCTTGAAGACTACAAACTTGTAGTGGATGCTCCAAGCACGAAGCCCAATGAACCGCATCAAGGGGAAGCTCGTTTTACGACATTGTTGACAATTGATGCTCTAGGACATTTTCAAACATCGATGTTCAGTATCAAACATCAATGTTCAAGGAGTACTTTTTTTACAATTTTTTAAGTGCTTTTTGCTAATGTCAAAAGGGGGAAGATATAAAGGTTATGCATAGATTGAGGGGGAACTTTTTCTAAGGCACAATTTTTTAAAAAAAATATTAACTCTTGTTCAAAACATAAACCTTGTTGCATTTGTTAAGGGGAAACATCTCTCAAAAGTCTCAATATTTTCAAAGTCTCAAAACAATCCTCCTATGCATAACCCCGTCTTGTTTGCCATTATCAAAAAGGGGGAAATTGTTGAAACACGGGTTTATCGCTTTTTCGTACTAAAGCCGTGTTCGTTTTTATGACAGATTTTGATAATGCCAAACCGCCGTGAACGAGACAAGTTGTTGAATATACAAGGTGAGAAATAAATATAAGAAGAAAGCAAGAGAACAATAGCTAAAAGAGACCAAGAACGAAGACCGTAGTCTTTAGCATCGTTGAGTCGGTCACAATGTGATCAAGACCGACCCAAGCTTTGCACTTTGGCTCCTTAGGCTAAAACATTTTTTATTGCATTTTACATATCATCAAAATTATTTTCAAACATGCTCAAACATATTAAAAACACTTGGTGTTCGCCCAAACCAAAAACCAAGCCATCCGGGGTTCGGCTTTTGAAAACCGGCGTTCGGCTTTCAGAAACCGGCGTTCGGCATTCGGTTATCGGCGTTGGGTTTTGGCATCCGAACCAACCAAGTGGTTTTCAACTTTTTATGATTGGTTTTTACTTATGGGCACATTTAAATAGTTTTCCATAAAAAACACTTCAAAAACCACATTTCGTTTTTTGTCGTTTGATAAAAACCATGCGAAATGACATAAACATGGCTAGCCGTGGTTTTTACTTAAATGAAGTGGTTTGCAAGTCTTTTTGTGTGGGAATTGTTTTTGAATGCATTTAAATGGTTCTCCAATCAAAACATCATGAAAACCACCTTTCGGTTTTGTCTTTTGGTAAAAACCACCCGTGTACGGCATTGACTTGGTCATCCGTGGTTTTTACCTTAACGACGTGGTTTTCAACATACAAAGCTTATTTTGACATCAAAATACATTAAATAAGTGTTTTAAACACTTAGTTTTTACTTTGGAGAACTTTGCATTTTTCAATCGGGTTTCAGTGCCGGTCGGCTAAGCCATGGTTCTGGACTAGCCATCTACCCAGCGATGGTAGATTTCTCCCATGCATGGGAAAGTGATCCCGGGATTCCAGAATCATTTCACCCAGCGATGAGAGATATTACCCATCAATGGGTAAGCAGCCTTCACCCCAATTGAATTCCAGAACCATGCCAAACAGCGATGGGAAGCTCTACTCATCGCTGTTCAAGCTTTGGTCCAACATTATCACAAGGCAGAATGCCCTTACCCAGCGATGGGAAGCTCTACCCATCGATGGGAACCCAGCGATGGGAAGGCATGACCGTTGGAAGTCATTTAAGGCTGATTCTTTCCTTATTTAATAGTCAACCTTCCACCCAGCGATGAGAAGCATTTACCCATCGATGGGTAGGTGACCGTTGGCTTCAAAACTGAAGGAAAATTGGCTTACCAGCGATGGGTAAGTCCCTAACATCGATGGGAAACCAATATCCTGCAGATCCCAAATCTTTTCAATCCCATAAATCAAGCCAATCACCCCTTTAATGTATTGGTCCGTTGGAGCCTATTTTGGCACTATAAAAAGGGGTGTTTGGGTCTGCTTTTCACATGAATTCACTTCACTTTATTCATATTATCATTGCATCCAAACAACATTTTTTCCATAGTTTTCTAGAGCCAATTTGTGAAGTTTGAGTTGTTCTTGAGCGTATATAGTTTACTCAACATCTACTCTTAAAGAGAGTCTTGTTCTTGAGTGTTCTTAGTGTTGTAAACACGCTTAGGGAAGCTTGTTTCCCTTGGTTGTACGAAGGAAAGGTATTTTCCTTCGGGTTGAAGTCTTGGAGTGCGGTATCTCCGAGCAAGTGTACTGAGGCTCGTGGGACTCGAGTTCTCAGGTTGTAACGGTTTGTTAAGCACCCGTAAGCTTAACGGAAGTAGTGTAGCTCGAGAGAGTCTCTCGGGAGACTGGACTAGCCACACGTTGTGGTGAACCAGTATAAATCTTGGTGTGCTCCCTTTACTCCTTTTCATTCTGCTCTTTACTTTATCCCTGCGATTTTTATTCCGCGAAAATTTATAAACATTCTCGTGCCTCACTATTCACCCCCCCTCTAGTGAAGGGCACTTATTCTAACAAGAATAATTTTTTTCAAGGCAACGCTTTCATGTTTTTTCAAAGACGGTAATTTTTTATACACGGTAATCACGTAAAAGGAACCTACCTTTTTTAATAATAATATTATTATTACGTTGCTTATAATGAAATTGCCTTATTTAAAATACGTACAAACTAAAAAAAAAAATTTTTTTGATCGATATTTTTTCACACTCTCATTTAAATTTCCAAACTTTTAAATTTCATTCATAATATATAATGTTGGACCAAAAAATGTTTGATATGAGAATACTTTTATTCACACGGTATCATAAAAAGTAATATTTATACTTTTTGTAAAAGGGCATTTAATAGTTATATTTTTTATCCTCCGTGTTAATTATACTTTTTATAACACAGTACCATAATTAGGGCCTGTTCTTTAGGACTGGAAAAAAAGAGCTGGATGTTGGAAGAAACTAGAAAAAACTGGAAGAAACTGGTAGAAACTGGAAGGAACTGGAAGAACTAGAAGGAACTGGAAAAAACTAGAAGAAACTCGAAAAAACTGGAAAAAACTGGAAAACCTAAAAAAACTTTAAAAATATTTATTTTAAATTCTTGTTGTTATAAATTATTATTATTATTATTATTATTATTATTATTATTATTATTATTATTATTATTATTATTATTATTATTATTATTATTATTATTATTATTATTATTATTATTATTATGATCATCATCATCATCACAATCATCATCATCATCATAATCATCATCATCATCATCATCATCACGTTTCTTTCATGATTGACATTTTATTTTCATTGAATTCCTATTTTTGAAATAAAGACAAACTTTTTTGTTTACATTTTTTATGTTTTACTCATATTGTAGTCTTTTTCTCTAAGCTCTTTTGACTTACAATTTTTTTTATAAAAATTAGAAAAATGAGCATTTTTTAAGTAATAAAGGAAAAACTGAGATGTCTTATAAAAAGTTACTAGTATCACATCCGTGCGTTGCACGAGTCATTTTTATGTTGTTAAATTCAAATCATTTTTCAAGGATAAAAATGGGATGCAATAGAATATAGAGATTATATTATTTTAAGATAAAAAACATCACTGCTTTACAAATTTCGAAAGACTTCTTTATAGACTACATTATTTATACAATTTGTGGGAATATTGTCTTCATTACATATCGGAACGTTTACATATAAAATGTTTACATATAATTATATTCATTTTTTTAAAAGATTTATATGTAAAATATAAAATATGTAAACTTTTACCGCTCTTAGTTTCATCATCAATAATCCTGACCTCTCATCAACAATTTTTAAAGCGGTTATGATCCCCACGTGTTCGTACAAAAAGCGATGTTGAAGCACCGAATTAAAACACACGTTGATTAATCTTACTACCTTGGCCTGGAAAAGTACCGTATTTATAGTATATAAAATTGTAACAGGCTATAGGCTATTATAATAATAGGGTTAAAGTTTTTCAAAATTGGGTGTATAATTATTCTTACCATAATTATTTTTTTTTACGAAATTGGGTTTATAATTGTATAACTTACCTTTTTTAATTATTTTCTCTTGACAAAATCTTATGCTTTGCAATTGTATAACTTACCTTTATTAAAAACTTATCTTTTTTAATACATTAATTATTAAAAAGGTAAACTCACATTTACCTTTTTATACTACTCACGCTTACCATTTTATATTACTCACGTTAATTACTATAAAAATAATAGCTATATTAACTTCACGCTTGCACAAAAAAAGGTTAAAAATGGCACTTAATTACTTATTCTTGCAAAAATTTTGGAGGTTTCCAATCAGTACTCATAGTACTTATTTATACCCAAAATAATTAGTACACTCCAAACGAATTGAAAGCATTGTGTTTTGAAAGCAATATTCATTTTTTTTAAAAAAAATTCCCTTTATAAAAATAAATTTAAAAGCATTGTGTTTTAAAAGTAATATTCCTTTTTTTAAATTATATTTCCTTTTGTATAATATTCCGCGGCATCATTATTATTGAGGATTTAGAACTACCTTTATTAGAAAAAATCCATTCACTTAATATTAATTAACAATTATAAATTGTCATATTATCGTCGTTGTTCCTTTTTTAAAATGATTACGTGTTAAAATTATTCGTTTTAAAAAGGAAATTGGTTAATACCGTGTGATAAAAAAGGAACTATATCGATTATAGCTTTTAAACCATTTTTTAGATTAATAATAATAATAATAATAATAATAATTTTTTAGATTAATAATATCACGTTTTTAAAGGCATTGTGTGTAAAAAGTAATATTAATTTTAACTTCACAATAATTAACTTATCTTTCCATCATTTTAATTTTCCTTTCTTTAATTATTATAAATATAATAATTGTAATAATTATTATTATAATTTTGGTCAGTTACCATTTTAACTTCACAATTGCCATTTGTAATTGGCATACTATTTGGGCGGGAAAACCATATGTTGACTCCATGTCTTTTTAAATAAAGTATGGATATTAATAAAACATTCAATGTAACTATCTTATCCATAATTTTTTAGTATAATTTAACATATTGATGTTTTCCTGTTTTATCATGTAGGCTAATATACAAAAAAATGTCTTATTCATATTAAAAAGTTGAAGAAAAATAAATAAGTGTGAATCGTAAAAATAGTGAGATGAAAAAAATAATTTATAAACTATAGTTATGAATATAACAGTTGTAATAATAATAATATTAATAATAATAATAATAATCACATTGAATTATATCATTTTTAGAGTAATTGGTTGAGGAGTAGAAAGAATTTGAAGAAAATGAGAAAAGTTGGAAGAAACTGGAAGGAACGGGAAGAAACTGGAAGAACTAGAAGAAACTGGAAAAAATTGGAAAAAACTGGAAGAAACTGGAAGGGAGAAATACGAAAATAACACTTTAATAGCCTTATAATACTCAAAATAGCAGTGCTATTAGTTTTTGGGATGAATTCTCGTTTTTGTCCTTAAATAAACTCCCAAAACTAGAATTATACTGCAATGTATACTCTTCACTGCCACATTATAAATAAGTATGAAATTCTCTGCTCTTCATTGCCACAATATGCTTGAGATTGAATTTAGTGCCCTAACACATACAACACTGCCAAAAAAAGAGCAGAATTCATTTTAAGCCGTGACCTTTTATTTTTTATAGTAATTATATACTGCAATATATACTCTCTACACTGCCACAATATGTACTTCCAAAAATTCAATGTCTGAAATACACTGCCACAATATATATACACTGCCAAAAATTCAATGTCTGAAATACACTGTCACAATATATATACACTATCACAATATATCTACACTGCCACAAAACACAATAATTAAAACTAAAAATACAGCGAAATCCGAATAAAAAGATGCAAGACAAAATTTTAACATTTAATTTTCACATTGCCCACACTATAACACCCAATCTTCACGCTGCCAAAATCACAATGTCTTTCAAAAGACCTAATTTTTCAAAAGGGACAAATACTTGGTATTTCAAAATTGATTTCACAACATACACCTAATCTTCAATACGAAGAAAACACAATAATTAATATAAAAAATACAGGGAAATCCGAATAAAAGGATGAAGGAATGAAAATTAAAAATTGAAGGAGAAGAGAAAATGATTAGCAACATCAAAGATTAGCATGGGAGAGAACCTGATGATTGCCGCTGCTGATCGGCCAAGGAATCGTGAGCGAAGGACTGAGGACACATCATCGCTGGCGAACGGAAGGAGAGACCGTGGAGTTCAATAGCGTGCGGGAGAACGAAAGGAAAGATTGGAGTTGAATGCCGTAATTTTTAATGAAAAAAAAGAAAAAGGGGTAAAGGGTATGATAGGAAAGGATTGACACCATAAATTGCTAAATTTGTTAAAAACAATGAGTAGTGCTAAATGCGTAATTTAGGGTGAGTTAGAGTGCTATGTAGGGTGATTTCTTAAACTGGAAGGAACTGGAAGAAACTGGAAGTTAAGAGTTCAAGTCCTAAAGAACAGGCCCTTAGTATACTTTTTATAACACGGTATTAAAAATTTTAAGGTATGGAATTACCATATTAATGAATAATATAATTACATGGGTAATTTAATTACCATAGTTACCTTTACTCGGCATTTTAATTTATTACACATTAAATGCCCTTTTAAAAAAAGTATAAATATTACTTTTTATGATACCGTGTGAATAAAATTATTCTCATACCAAATAGTTATACTTTTTATCCTCTGTGTTAATTATACTTTTTATAACACGGTATCATAATTAATATACTTTTTATAACACAGTATTAAAAATTTGAAGGTATGGAATTACCATATTAATAAATAATATATTACATGGGTAATTTAATTACTATAATTACCTTTTACTCGACATTTTAATTTATTACACACGGTACATTATAATTCATAAATATTTATTACCTTATATACAACAGTATTGGATTTAACACTTACCTATTTATGTTGAGCGCTTACCTTTTGTGATTGAAGACCATTTAGGCAGGAACTGCAAATGAGAATTCCCCTCTTTTTAAATATAGTATAGTTGTGCCATTCTAAAACTATTTTTCTAGTACTATTTGTACGGTCAAACTTTATTTTTTTTATTATTTTAATTAGTTATTTGTTAAAAAATATAATTCTATTACCTATAATTTTGTAGCATCATATTTTTTAGTTTTACACTTATAATCAAATACGTTTAATTTAAAATAAAATCGACCAAATAAGTTTAATTAAAAATATAATTCTATTACCTATAATTTTATAGCATCAATTTTGTCGAACGTTGACGACACACCCATGATTATTTACTAATGTTTGTATTAAAGAGCATAAATAATATAATATAATGTCGATAAGGGGATATGTTTTTCTCAACACGACATTTGTCACTATTTATACAAAAAACTGAAAAGGAAACGATTGTTTTTTAAATAAATATCATCGCATATAACTATGTAGTTAGGTTCGGAAATTTATTTTACAAAATTAGAGGACATATTACTTTGTATGTATAACTAATTCATAGACCTGGCAAAATATGACCCGACCCGTTTTTTACCCGAAACCCGACCCGAAATTAGCGGGTTTTGAACATGATTTTTGTGACCCGAACCCGAAATGACCCGAACCCGAAGACCCGTTAAAATTTTGGGTCGGGTCGGGTCGGGTCGGGTCTGACCCGACGGGTTAAGCACTCTAAACTTAGGAACTAAGATTTTATATTTTTATTTATTACTCAAATATCAAATAGACAAATAATACCGTACTCAAACCCGTTAAACCTAATTGCACCCTCTCTCCATCGGCCGACTCTCCATCTCGACTTTTCTCCGCTGATCGTTGCCATCTTCCGGCAATTTTGTGCCGTCTCGCGCGCCGGAATCGAAGCAGGGGCAGAATCGCCGGCGGGGACGGAAATTGAGGACGCTCTTGGTACGATGCGGCCAAAACGACGGCGAACTCCAAACCTTCTAGCAAACCCGATCTGATTACCCGATCCGATTGTCTAGTTGAGGTTCAATTTTTTTTGTTTTCTTTCCTTTGTTTTTGACAGCCACATTTATTTGGGTTTGGTTCCATTAGATTATACAATTACGGAGTATTTTCTTTGTAGACTTGTAGAGTATTTGGGTCTATATTTGGGTCTAGGTACAATTTTTTGGGTCTCGCTTTTGACAGCTACAATTCTTTATTCTTCACAAGAAAAGTTTGGATTTTTGGAACCTAAGAAACAAGCACAATAGTGGAATTGCTAATCCTAATTCATCATCTTCAGTTGGACATAACTCATGTTTAACTCTCTCTTAAAAGTTAAAAACTTAGAATTTAAAATCAGTTTTTTGACTTTTTTCTATTTACGAAGTAATGGGAGTATTGTTTAATCTATGTTTTCCATTTACATGATATTATTTTTCTCCTGGAGTAGCATAAAAGCCATTTGGCCCATTCCTCATTAGCCATATGTACTCAAATTTGTTTGTCTGCTAAATGCTAATAGTCAAAATAGATTTTTAAAAAAAATATAATAATCTGCAATTTTGCATATGTCTAGAACTCAAGATAAGGCTTTTGCTCTCTTGGTTTGCTTTGATTCTTCCCCAACTTTTGATGTGTTTAATACAGTTTATTCATCATGATAAGCTACTCGTGATAAGCATCAAATTGATATGGGGAATGACTTCACTTGAGAATGAACTTCTAATCATTTTGTTTGAACTCTAAATTATTTGGTATTTTGATTAGTGTGCTTGAATGGTTCATTTGGGACATGATGATGTTTAAAATTTTTTGCTATGTTTACTTTTTTGTTGTTGTTTTGAATGATTTTTTTTCTATGTTTTGAAAAAATGCATTGATCACTTCATCTCTGAATGCAAAATTTACAATTTTTAAATACGCCTCTTAACCCGTTGGGTCAACCCGAACCCGATAGTTCTGGGTCATGAACAAGCATCCTTAGACCCGAACCCGAAGTGACCCGAACCCGATGTGACCGAACCCGAACCCGACCTGACCGACCATTTTGCCAGGTCTACTAATTCATTTCTTTTATATTTAAATCATAATTTAAATTTAAATTATTGGAACGTGTGTCTACGCAATTGACCCAAATAAGGAAACTAACCATTTTTATTCATACACATTAAACACTAAAAGCCATAATTCCTTTTTTATTAATGTAATTTTTTAAAATTGTACTATGTAGGTATAATCAATAAATTTTTCTTTATATTTAATTCGTAATTTAAAAAATTTTTACGTTGGTCTACGCAATTGACGTTCTATAAAAGAAAACTAACCTTTTTTTATTCCTATGCATTAAACACACGATTTTATTTAATTCCTAATTTAAATTAGTATACCCTAAAAGTCTTACCGTGTTAACTTTTTTTTAATTAAATACCATAAAAGTCTTACCTTTTTAACCGTGTGCATTTGGGTAGGAATTCCATGGAGCCATTTTCCCCTGTTTTTAAGAATAGAATACCATAAAAGTCTTACCTTTTTAACCGTGTGCATTTGGGTGGGAATTCCATGGAGCCATTTTCCCTTGCTTTTAAGAATAGAATACTATGTAGGTATAATCAATAAATTTTTCTTTATATTTAATTCGTAATTTAAAAAAGTATTACGTTGGTCTACGCAATTGACGTTCTATAAAAGAAAACTAACCTTTTTTTATTCCTACGCATTAAACACACGATTTTATTTAATTCCTAATTTAAATTAGTATACCCTAAAAGTCTTACCGTGTTAACCTTTTTTTAATTAAATACCATAAAAGTCTTACCTTTTTAACTGTGTGCATTTGGGTGGGAATTCCATGGAGCCATTTTCCCCTGCTTTTAAGAATAGAATTTTATTTAATTCCTAATTTAAATTAGTATACCCTAAAAGTCTTACCGTGTTAACCTTTTTTTAATTAAATACCATAAAAGTCTTACCTTTTTAACCGTGTGCATTTGGGTGGGAATTCCATGGAGCCATTTTCCCCTGCTTTTAAGAATAGAATGATACATAATACGATAACATTTCAAAGGGTTACAATTAACTTATTTACTAGAAAGTAATCCAACATCTCAAATTAGCTCATCATTTGCGTCAAGCTAAAGTATAAAAAGTCAAAGTGAACTAAATTAAAATACACATTAATATGGAAGATATAGTCCTAAGCTTTAATGCTCGTCATTGTCTACATCTTCAAGTTCATCACTCTCAGCTTCATCATCTTTGTTCCATCAATCATCATCATGACTTTTCTCAGTGGTTGTAATACCATCAATTATAAGGTCATCGATTTCAGATTGATTAGCCGTTGAATCCTATGCAAAAAATAAATAAATTATAAGCACATGATAACGTAATTACAAATTTTGCACCAAATTAACCTTACACTCATGCTAGTATAGGTGGAATAATAGCTTTTAACTATATAATGAAGTAAACAAAAATCAAATGAAATATGGATAGTTAACAATGATAAATAGAGACTAACCAGGGTATTTAAAAGCATTGATACTACATCTTCTAAATTCTTGAGTCTCTCTTTTTTTCTTCATGCTCTTGTTCAATTTTCAATCTTTTTGCTTTCTCCTCCTTCAAGGCGCACTGTTTAGAACGTGATTGAGGAACTCTAACTCCCATACCAAAGGTCTTTGCATATCCATTTTTGTCTTCTCCCACTACCTTTTCAAAAACTTCATCACGAGCAGGTGCACCGACTGCTACATCTTTCAAAGTATCCAACTCCTTAAGAATTAACTCTTGTAAAATTATGAATAAATTATCAATGAATAAGGGTATAATTATCTAAATAAAAATGCAAAATTAAGGTTTTGCCTACTTTTATTTAACCTTTCTCATAGCTGAAACATCATCAAGTTTTGAACCTTTCTTTGGCTCATGTGTCAAGAGCCATGTTCCAAGCTTGTCTACCTTATTTCTTTTTGCCTAAAAATTATGTTGGATACATCAGTTATTATTGACATAAGCACATAAGTCTTTTATCACATGACAAACGAGAAGATCATATTAACAAAGTAGCTCCACAGTTCGCAAAGCGTAAAAAATGTAAGTTCGTGTAGTTATTTATTTGTTCCACCCATCCCAAATGAATATGAATGATGTCAAATAATGTATCAAGTACCCCTTCGTTAGCTCGAATACATGCATGACTTCTTGTCCCAGAATAATGTTGAACTCGATTCTTACCACGATTCTTAGTCCGTATTTCGCTTCTTTTCTACATGAAAAAAATACTTTATATTCTTAGAGTTATACACATCAAATAAATTAGCATATACAATGAAAAAGGGTTTTAAAATAATACCTTGCCTAAATCTGAACTCCAAAACTCTACCAAGTTCGTCCACATATTCAGAGGTATATGTTGAGCCTTTTTCAGTAATGCTGTTGCAAGATTTTTTCCATTAAAATATTTTTCTTTATTAATTTTAGCTCTGATTTGTAATCTTTCCAAGAAGCATGTAATTTCATTATCACCCATTCATGTGGCTCATTTCTTTCGGGAAAGTTGTAGGACCCCTGAGACATTTTATGTTTCATGAAGAGGTAAATTGTGAATAGTATTTTAGAGTCACTTTAATTTTTAAGGTATTGAAAATACACATTTATAAAAATTATGCATACCTTGACTTCTATCATATTAGCTCCTTCATTGTCTCTTCTTTTTTTCTCCAATAAAAGCAATCAAGTGGTAGTTTTCTAGGATCCCGTACAAGGGTACCAATCAAAGAAGACATTTGTCTCCGTGAATCACTTGCTGGCACATCATCTTCATTAAGATCAACAAAGACAGATTTGTGCAAGACCTTCCTTTTATTGTTACCACATCCTTTTACTTTCTTTTGCACATTACTTTCAGGTTTTTGCATATGACATTCATCATCACCAATTTGAGCTTCAGTGTTAAAGTTTTTGCCATCTTTTCCCACGATGGTAGGAGTTTCAAGAGTACAGTTACTTCCTCGTCACTTTCAATATGTCTTGTGGGATTTAAGATTAGAACAATATCACGCCAATATTATCCATTTACATCTAGATTATATTTAATATAATCATGATATGTGTAGATGACTTACCTATGCCAACTGATACATGTACTTCATTCCTTGCATGAAAACCAGTTTCAATAAATGGAGTTTTCGCAGTGTCTTTACCGGTTCGTTTAAGGCGGTCTTTTGCTAATAAAAAATAAAAGTGAAAATGATAGAATGACATACAATTTGAATGTAGATTACACTAAGTGTTTACATGGTTTACCTCTAGAAACATAATGATCTCCTCCATTTTGTTGATTCAACTTGTTTCTACTATGTACTTCTTTTCTCAGAGTGAGGAGTTTCATGATTTACTTCCTCGTCACCTTCAATATTATGTCCTGTGGGATTCAAGATTATCACAAGATATTCCAAAATTATCTATTTACAGAAAATGACTTACCTATATCAGCTCATACATGTACTTCATTTTGTGGTTGAAAACTGGTTTCAGAAAATGAAGTTTTCGCAATTGCTTTACCTGTTCCGTTAAGGCAATCTTTTGCTGATAAAATATAAAATTGAAAATGAAAGAATGACATACAATCTGGATGTGGATTGCACTAGGTGTTTAGATGGTTTACCTCTTGAAACATAGTAATGTCCTTCATTTTTTTTGAAGTGAATCTAGTGCTAATAAGATCTTAGATGAAACCTCATACTACCTGCCAGTACCTTAAATGTTTCATGTTTCACAGATTAAATGAATAAATCTAAAATCTAAGAAAGCATAAACATTTTCTAGATCTAGATTTTAGGTGAAAAAACTATGGTTTATGTAATAAAAATATGAAAGTTGAGAGAGAGGGAAAAGAACACAAAAATGAATCTCCACAAGTCCAACCCATGAGGTGTCGCACAAAAATAGAAGATGGACGATGGAGACAGAAGGTGAAAAAGAGTTACCTGATAGGGTATGAACAACGGTGTGTTGATATGGAAACGGATGGAGGAGGAGGAGGCCGGCAGCTCTCTTCTCTCTCTCTTTCTCTCTCTTCACAGATCTGAAGTTGGCATTTGTTTCAACCACATCTGCTTTGTATGCGTATATCCATGGCACAGAGCCAACCGGCTGGTGTAAAGCAATTCCGAAATATGGACCCATAACCAGCTGATATAGCAATTTTGAAATATGGACGATGAGGATGAGTGACCCAAAATATTAATTTTATTTTGAAATATCATTGCATTGTAAATCCAATTTAACAAAAATAAATATTAATTAGATATACATTATGAAGTTAAATTAAACGCTCATAAATATCAACTTAATCAATTCGATCAATTCCAAATACAAAAAACAAAACAAAAAGCCTTAATTGTAAAACCATCGGTGGTGGTGATCACTTTCTGAGAGGCATAGGGGTCCGATTGGTCAAAGATCCATCGGGATCCAACTTCGACCCAAAATCCTACCTTTTAGACCGTTAATTTTGCAGTTTCGTCTTTTTTGGGTCTTTTTCTTACTTGTTTACAGTTTTTCAGCTATAAATGCGCTGCTTGTGAGCAGTTTTATGCAGACTTGGTATGGAATTTACTTTGGTTTTTGGTTTCCGGTTTCACGGTCAATCCCTTGATTTTTGGTTTCCTATTTGGGGTTGACCGACATATCTTTTAACCGTATTGGAAATAGTTAAGAATCTATACCTTATTATTCTACATCAATATGAATAATTCTACATATCTTCACTAGCGCTTTCATCCCACTCATTTTTTATTTGTTGATTTGTTCTTTTACAATATATCTTGATTCTATTCGATCAGTTTAGTCCTTTTATTTTAATCTTTAAATTTTAGTTTTTATCTTTTAAATTTATACTTCATTTTTAATATCATATATTTTGTGCGACCAAACAACGAAATTCAAATTGATGAGGCTTTTCATTTCCAATTTCATGACCTCATTTTTGTGTACTAAATGATACCTAATTTTATTTTTTTTAATTAATATATTTAAATTAAATGTCAATAAAATCAATATCGAGAGATAAAACGATGTTTCTAAAACCATAGACAATACCGACAGATAACTTTTTGTTGCTAATACTATAAACAATACTGACAGATAAATCTTTTGTTGTTAATACTATAAACAATACAGACAGATAAAGTTTTTTCGTTAAAAATATAAGTTATACCGACATATAAAAGTTTGTTGTTAAAACTATAACCAATAGCGATAGATATTACTCATTCTGTAGGTCAAATAGTTTTTTCCTTCAAATAATTTTATCTGTCGGTAATATTCTCTTTTTAGCGACAAATAAGGTTTCTGTCTTTAAGGATCTATCTGTACTACCTTTGTTTTTTGTAGTGTGGTTGTTTGCTTCCAGAATGTGGGCATTGTTTTCCTGGGTAGCCCAGACATGTTCTTGCAGCTCCTGGATCAATGTTTCTTTCTCACCGAGAATGGAGAAGGCTTGAGAGTTCCTAGTAGAGACTCCAAGGTAATCCTCAACCAACTTGGTGACAGCGCTATGTGCCTGAACGAAAGAAAATAAAGGGGAGGAAAAGAAAACCAAAGTGTGACGTCAAGAATTTTGGGAGATGAAATACCTGCTCCAGTAGTCCCAAGGTGGCAAGCCTGGCCAGGTCTGGCCGTTCATGAACTGAACCCAGGGGAGAACTCTTGAGAACTTCTAAGGCTTGCTTTGTCATCATCCGCCCTTGGGAATGGGCATCCTTAGTCGCCTGAAGCTTGCACTGCACAGAGGCCCAATTCTGCTTGAAACAAGCCAAAGTGTCTTGACTGAACTTATAGGTGATAGGAGGACATAGAATGGCTGCAGGAGAGGAAGAGGTTGGTGAGGTTGATGAAGAAAGCATCTTAACATGGTCAGTTAGGGCCCTTGTCGCATTGGTGGGGACCTTTGATGAAAATCCAGGAAGAGTGGTCACATAGGGCTGCCCGGCAGGTGTAATGGCGTCATCAACACCCTCAGGCTGGTGATCCTCCTAGGGCAGCGGAGCCATATTATCCATCCGGGCCGTTGAGTTGTTTTCCTTAGAAGGTGCACCCGATGGAAGATGGTCTAGAACTACCTCTTGAGCATTAGGGGTAGAAATATCTGCTGATCCCTGAGAAACTAATTTAAGGGGGGGGGGGGACTTTTCTCCCTCTTGAGTTGGGACAGCACAGAGATGTCCATATGCTTACGCTTCTGTGTGGTGGATGGTTTCTGGAAGACCAGAACAAGAGGTGATGCATCTGGAGCCGAGGAAAAGGCGTTGATGGACATGGGATCATCAAGAAGGTTGGCAGGCTTGACCATGGAATTTTCAGCATCAGAAGATTGGGGTTCATTCCGCTCAGGAGAAGTGGGATCCTGAAAGCCGCTGGCACCAGAGTCAGGGGAGATGATTTAGGCTGAATTGGATTAGATAAAAGGATGATTGCCCAAGAAATAGAACCCAGCTTGCTTGTGAAAGGTAACCATGCAAGGATAGGCAGCGGAAATTAAAATTTTTAACATCCTAACATGATTATCTTGCCCAGAATCACGTACTAAAACTTATAGTAGTAAGAAATTTGTACCTTTCTCCGTAAGCGGTAAAAACGAAGAAGTCGTAGGAAGAGCGTTGAAAGTGCAAACGTAACCGTTCAAGCGTCCGGTCTCCAACTTTGACACACGAACAACGCCGGAGTCTACCACAATCTTTATGCTAGTAAAGATTATAGTAGTATAAAATATAAAGATTAAAATTTGGGATAATAATAATCTTGTATATTTCTATAGAAAATATTTCTAATAATATTTAGAAAATATTATTGATATTTTCTATACACAAAATGATAATAATGGAACCAAAATAAACTTTCTCTCTCTAAGAAATGTGATGGCCGAAACCTTTTTTTTTTTTCCCTAATTGATGAATGTGTGTTCATCATTATATGAAACATTAAAGTGGATTTTAAAATCCAATTATACACTTAATGACAAATTAGGAAATTTCTTACATCTTTAAAATGCAAAGTCAAAACAATTTTGTCCTCATTAACATCCCATGGCCAAAAGAAATATGGTTGTGATTGTGAGAAGGATTTTCAAAATTCTTCTCCACTTAAATGTTCAAAGTGTATTTTATTTGACACCAAAAATTAATATAAAAATTAATTTTAAATCAAACAAAATACCAATATCATTTTTAAACAAGTATACAAATATACTTTAAATAGTTTATGTCAAAATAATTATTTTCATAATTAAAATGACAAACCAAAATAAAATATTCAATATATAATATATATATATATATTAATCGGTACATATATATAATATATATATATATATAACCGAATATTTATATATACAATATTATATTCCAAAATATTTTATTTTACTATTTTTACAAATATACAAATTACTTATTATCCCATTGTTTAATCTTACTCCTTAAATTGTCCAAAGTGTGTGACCCGTATAGGCACTTATAAAGCTGGCAACAGTATTGGCTCTGCACCAATACTATAAGCAATAAGCGGTATCTAGCAACAAATTATTGCCCCAATATTATAAGTTAAGACGTTTGCACCGTCAAAACCTTTCCACGACTCAGACTCCGTGTAACTGTATCCCTTTGTCTCAATGTCTAAACTTAATGCAAGGGATTAATAAAATCCAGCTTGTATCCATTAAGTCATTCACTGATTTATCAAGTCTGACTGATAGGAACAGACGTCATAAAAGCATCTCAGCATGGCCATGCAATTTCCTCAATCATAACTTATCAGTGGGCCCCATAAGACATTAATCTCTTTTAAAAAGAGTAGTGACAAATCCTATGTACGTAATCAACGTTTCTGAATACGCGCTGCGGCATACCCAAAACCCCAAAACAAAGCCTGTATACCATCCTTATTTCATATGGCTTAGGACAATGCATCAAAGTATGCGGGTTCACATATGCAGAAAACGTAATACTTCAAGTCGAAGGATAGTTACATCCGTGGTCGCGCTAAAGATGCTTAGAGCATGAACTAAAAGTTCAAGCAACATCTTTAGGATGGGTCAGTCCGGCATCCTATTATCTCTAGATAATATCTGCCCATGTGCGGATGCGAACACACCGTCATTGACTATGAGACTAAGTCAAACATCCAACACACACTAGTCTCACATGCATTAACGATATCCCACTCTCGTTAATACTCGACTATGGACATTTAGATAAATATTTATTTCAAGATGTTAGTCTCATCAGCAGAAAAACACTATCTGATAAACATCTTTTAAATATAAATCTAGGAATATAATATTTGTTTACATTAGCATGAGATGTGTAAACATATTATATCTGCCTATACGTGATAGGATAACGATGAACAGTTGGCCATCAGGGCACAACTCCAACAATCTCCCACTTGCACTATGGCCAATCTGGCATCGGTCTAATGCCCATGGACCTAGTGTGACCCTCATGCTTTAGCTTTCCTAAAGGCTTGGTCAGGGGATCGGCTATGTTGTCGTCAGTATCTACTTTGCAAATCATCACATCTCCTCTATCTACGATTTCTCGTATGATGTGATAGCGTCGTACAATGTGTTTGGTTTTCTGGTGAGATCGCGGTTCCTTTGCCTGTGCAATGGCCCCAGTGTTGTCGCAAAACAACGAGATAAGGTCATTAATACTAGGAACCACTCCAAGTTCAGTAATGAACTTCTTGATCCAAACAGCTTCTTTTGCTGCCTCGGCGGCAGCTATGTACTCAGCCTCTGTAGTCGAATTGGCGGTTGTATCCTCCTTAAAGCTCTTCCAACTAAAAGCTCCACCATTCAGGCAAAACAAATATCCTGCTTGTGATTTTGAATCGTCTCTGTCGGTTTGGAAGCTAGCATCAGTGTAACCGACCACCTTTAGCTCTTCCTCACCACCGTATACCAGGAATGCATCCTTAGTATTGCGAAGATACTTGAGGATGTTCTTGACCGCTGTCCAGTGTGCTTCTCCTGGACTTCCCTGGTATATGCTGGTCACGCTTAAAGCGAATGAGACAACAGGTCTAGTACATATCATGGCGTACATGATGGATCCAATCGCAGAGGCGTATGGAACCTTCATCATGAGTTCCTTTTGCTCGGGAGTAGAAGGACTCTGGCTCTTGGAAAGAACCGTGCCAGGTGTCATAGGTAAAGATCCTTTCTTTGAGTTAGACATGCTAAATCGATCAAGGATTTTATCTATATATGTACTTTGATTTAGACCTATTAACTTTCTTGATCTATCTCGGTAGATTCTTATGCCAAGGACATAACTAGCATCCCCTAAGTCTTTCATGGAGAAGTTCTCGCTCAACCACGTCTTTACAGAAGTGAGAGCGGGAATATCATTACCCATTAACAATATGTCATCGACATACAAGATTAGGAATACTATTACACTCCCACTGACCTTCTTGTATACACAAGATTCGTCAGAGTTCTTCTTGAAACCAAAACTGGAAATGGTTTCGTCGAAACGTATGTACCAACTCCGAGATGCTTGTTTTAATCCGTAGATTGAACGTTGCAGCTTACAAACTTTGGCAGACTGACCAGCAATTTGAAAACCGTCAGGCTGTGTCATGAAGACATCCTCTTTGAGGTTCCCATTAAGGAAAGCCGTTTTGACGTCCATCTGCCAAATTTCATAATCGTAATAGGCTGCAATCGCAAGCATTATCCGAATGGATTTCAGCATAACAACTGGAGAAAAGGTTTCATCATAGTCAATTCCGTGGATTTGTCTATAACCTTTTGCTACCAATCTAGCTTTGCAGGTATGAACCTTCCCGTCTACGTCTGTCTTCTTTTTGAAGACCCACTTGCATCCAATGGGTTTTACCCCTTCGGGCGCATCAACCAAGGTCCAGACTTGGTTTGTGTATATAGACTCCATTTCAGATTTTATGGCTTCGAGCCATAGATCGGATTCGGGGCATGTAATTGCCTCGAGGTAGGTCTCTGGTTCGCCTTGATCTACCAACAAGACGTCACCTTCTTCAGACATGAGAAATCCATATCTGACCGGAGGATTACGTATCCGGTCTGACCTACGTGGTATACCTTGAGCAATTTGAGATTCAATTGCTTGATCTCTTTGCTCAGGTTCCAACACTATCGGGACTTCTTCTTGTGGTTCTCGGATTTCTTGGAGGTCTACCTTTCTCCCACTAGTGATAGCAGAAAGAAACTCCTTCTCAAGGAAGGTTCCATTCCGAGCAACAAAGATTTTGTTATCGGATGGATGATAGAACTCATACCCTCTAGTTTCCTTGGGGTATCCCACAAATATTACTTTATCAGATTTAGGCTCCAACTTACTAGACGTCATGAGACGTTTTACATAAGCTTCACAGTCCCAAATCTTAAAGTACGAGAAACTCGGTTTTCTCCCACGCCATAGTTCGTATGGTGTGCTCTCGACAGCTTTAGATGGAACTCTGTTGAGCGTGTGTGCTGCTGTTTTCAATGCATATCCCCAAAATGATTCTGGCAATGTTGTCAGACTAATCATGCTCCGGACCATGTCTAGCAAAGTCTGATTTCTCCTCTCAGACACTCCATTTAACTGAGGTGTCCCCAGAGGAGTGAGTTGGGATAAGATCCCATGCTCTTTCAGATAGTCATCGAACTCCAGGCTTAAGTATTCACCTCCTCGATCCGAGCGGAGGGTCTTAATACTTTTGCCTAATTGTTTTTCTACTTCGTTCTTGAATTCTTTGAATTTGTCAAAGCATTCCGATTTGTGTTTCATGAGATACACATATCCATATCTACTAAGGTCGTCAGTAAATGTAACGAAGTAAGAATAACCACCTCTAGCTACAGTGCTAATTGGACCACACACATCGGAGTGTATGAGGCCCAATAAGTCACTCGCCCTTTCACCGTGACCGGTGAATGGAGCCTTTGTCATTTTACCAAGTAAACAAGATTTACATACATCATATGACTGGAAGTCAAATGAATCAAGTACACCTGAGCGATGTAACTTAGATATGCGTTTCTCGTTAATGTGGCCCAAACGACAATGCCATAGGTACGCAAGATTCAAACTGTTAGGTTTGTTTCTCTTAATATTTACGTTATATATTGCGGTATCCATGTCAAGGACATAGAGACCGTTGGTCATTTTTGCACTTGCATAAAATATATCATTTCTAAAGACAGAAAGAGTTTTGTCTTTTACAACGAACGAAAATCCTGCTTTGTCAAGGCAGGATACAGAAATGATGTTTCTGCTCATACTAGGCACAAACAGACAATTATTCAAATGATATATTAGACCACTAGGTAGAGATAAACTATAGGTTCCGACGGCCAATGCATAGACGAGTGCGCCATTGCCGACTTTTAGTTGTATCTCTCCCTCCGTCAATTGTCTACATTCATGCAAGTTCTGCATAGAAGTACAGATGTGAGAACCACATCCATTATCCATCACCCAAGAGGTGATATCAGACATATTGACTTCGATAACGTAAATTCCCGAGTTTTGGGGTTGACCCTGGTAAAGGTCTCTTAAGCATTGTATCATAGGACGCACTTCCATGTCCGCGTGGAGCCTTTGGAGCTCCGCGGTCATACTGGCCATAATGATACACTTTACATCTCGCGCGTCGTCCTCATACTTCTTGAAGGAAGTGAGTTCGAACGCACGAGCATCAGCATCAGGGGTCTTGGGAGGATCCGTTTCGAGGATGTAGAGTTTCCTCTCATAGTTAAGAACGATTCGAAGGTTCATCTCCCAGTCAAGAAAGTTGGTCCCGGATAACTTGTTGTTTTCCAGGATGTAACGCAGGTTGAAAGGGTTGTTGTTGTTTGCCATCTACAGAAAATTTTGCAAACTAGGTTATCTATCATGTTTAATAATTAATTAGGCCTTTAATTAATTATCTCCCACTATTTTTAACAAATCAATAACCCTCGATATTGATTCGGAGCTTTCCGGCGAAACCTCTAGTGGGCCAAGATCCATATTTCATTATCTTGCGTTCTGCTTGGGCGTTACTCCACAAGACAACTATTTAGGTAGGAACATAGTTCCAACTGATGAGCCGGGCTCTCAGCTCTTGGTCTGGTGTTGGGCGAACAATATTACTACAACCGGACCAGGACACCTTTTCACCGTACTTGTAATTGGCTGAGGCACGTCTTACAAGCAGACTACTTTGGTTAGGAATAGAGTTCAAATTAAATCATAAAGATCCAACTCCTGGCTGGATGAGTGAGTAAAATCATCCGACTTGTCATTGATGACCCCAACTTATTGCCTCTGAGTTGTCCATCCATTTGACCAAGACTCAGTTAAGTCTAACCCAACGTGCGACAGCGACCACGCTATGGCGGTTCCCGTAACCAGCTTAACATACACCGTACTATGCTCTGCTGAGGCTGAGTACATGACAGTGCACATTAGCCGGATAGGTGCCGGGCGTTAGAAGGCAACAGACTTAATATTCGTGAGGGATTTATAATTTCGATCTCACCTATCGACATGGTCGCGCACATGTCCATTACTAGCGTTCAACATACATTCAACATGCATTCACAAAACGCAGTAAATAAACGTGTAATGATTGTGACCCCTAAAAGAAAAATAAAACGATAGCTCCCACTGGCTTCCGGGCACTTGGACTTCGGGCTATCTCCATTCTTTTAGATTTCTTCAAACGGTCTTCAAATCTTTTCGTCTTCTAACCACCACGTGAGAAAAGAATCCTCGGTTGAGGTAAGAGAGAGAAATAGATTTACAACAAGAGTTTATGAGATAAGGCACGACACGCAGGCCGTATTATAATCAAATAAACTATAGCCACAATCATCCACCATGCATATCATACATCCACACAAGCAATAGAGATATACATACACCGGGTGAACCGCGCTCACCCCAGACAGTTCTAGAAAAATATTACGGGAGTAAATATTTTCTAAAACTCATAAAATTAAATTAGATGTCCAAATAAATCTAATAAAATTTTATAAAATCATTTTATATACTCTAGATATTCTGCCAGCATAAAATCAATATCCAGAATATTCCAAATGACCAAAATGCCCTTTTTGCAAAATTATATTCAAAAAGGCCATTAAAATTTTGAAACAATTTTGAAAAAATCATGAAAATTAAATTTCAACTTCCAGTAGTTATGTTTAACATTTATAAACCTGGAAATAAAATTTCCAAAATTTATAAATCATTATTTCCAAAATATATTAGTTAAATCTCAATAAGTTATAAAAAGCCATTTAAATTGATTTCGAAAATATTAAATTACAAAAATTTAAAATTTTGAAAAACATTCTTTTTCTTACTGAGATATAACTTTCCAAAATATATATTTTTCATTTATGTAATTAAAATACAAATATATAAATATATATAATATTTCGGCAATAAAAACCGAGTACATATATAAATATATATTTATTTAATTACTAACTAATATTATTTTGAACAATATATTTATCAACAACCTTATTCAACTTAGAAATAATATTTCCAAGTTTAATAAAGTTCATTTTGAATTTTCCCATATTTATTTTCAGTTTTCACCTAAATAAATACAATAAATTCAAAATAGGAAATAATACATTCAAAAATTATAATATAATTTTATCAATAATAAAATTATGTTTTATGTCCAAATAAAATTATATTTACTATTTCTACAATATATATAAATATATATTTCGAAAAATCAAAATATATATATTTATATATATATTACGGGTAGAAATAAAATAAATAAATTTAAAATTCATTTTTAATGATTTATTTAAGTCCAATACTTATTCCAAGACTAAATAAAATCATTTTACCAATTTTTGAATTTTAATAATTACCAAGTTAAAACTTTGACTTTTAAAATTTTAAAAGTCAAACGTAAAACTATAGTTTTGTACGTTGGCTCCGATACCACTGAAAGGTAACCATGCAAGGATAGGAAGCGGAAATTAAAATTTTTAACATCCTAACATGATTATCTTGCCCAGAATCACGTACTAAAACTTATAGTAGTAAGAAATTTGTACCTTTCTCCGTAAGCGGTAAAAACGAAGAAGTCGTAGGAAGAGCGTTGAAAGTGCAAACGTAACCGTTCAAGCGTCCGGTCTCCAACTTTGACACACGAACAACGCCGGAGTCTACCACAATCTTTATGCTAGTAAAGATTATAGTAGTATAAAATATAAAGATTAAAATTTGGGATAATAATAATCTTGTATATTTCTATAGAAAATATTTCTAATAATATTTAGAAAATATTATTGATATTTTCTATACACAAAATGATATTAATGGAACCAAAATAAACTTTCTCTCTCTAAGAAATGTGATGGCCGAAACCTTTTTTTTTTTTGCCCTAATTGATGAATGTGTGTTCATCATTATATGAAACATTAAAGTGGATTTTAAAATCCAATTATACACTTAATGACAAATTAGGAAATTTCTTACATCTTTAAAATGCAAAGTCAAAACAATTTTGTCCTCATTAACATCCCATGGCCAAAAGAAATATGGTTGTGATTGTGAGAAGGATTTTCAAAATTCTTCTCCACTTAAATGTTCAAAGTGTATTTTATTTGACACCAAAAATTAATATAAAAATTAATTTTAAATCAAACAAAATACCAATATCATTTTTAAACAAGTATACAAATATACTTTAAATAGTTTATGTCAAAATAATTATTTTCATAATTAAAATGACAAACCAAAATAAAATATTCAATATATAATATATATATATATATATATTAATCGGTACATATATATAATATATATATATATAACCGAATATTTATATATACAATATTATATTCCAAAATATTTTATTTTACTATTTTTACAAATATACAAATTACTTATTATCCCATTGTTTAATCTTACTCCTTAAATTGTCCAAAGTGTGTGACCCGTATAGGCACTTATAAAGCTGGCCACAGTATTGGCTCTGCACCAATACTATAAGCAATAAGCGGTATCTAGCAACAAATTATTGCCCCCAGATTATAAGTTAAGACGTTTGCACCGTCAAAACCTTTCCACGACTCAGACTCCGTGTAACTGTATCCCTTTGTCTCAATGTCTAAACTTAATGCAAGGGATTAATAAAATCCAGCTTGTATCCATTAAGTCATTCACTGATTTATCAAGTCTGACTGATAGGAACAGACGTCATAAAAGCATCTCAGCATGGCCATGCAATTTCCTCAATCATAACTTATCAGTGGGCCCCATAAGACATTAATCTCTTTTAAAAAGAGTAGTGACAAATCCTATGTACGTAATCAACGTTTCTGAATACGCGCTGCGGCATACCCAAAACCCCAAAACAAAGCCTGTATACCATCCTTATTTCATATGGCTTAGGACAATGCATCAAAGTATGCGGGTTCACATATGCAGAAAACGTAATACTTCAAGTCGAAGGATAGTTACATCCGTGGTCGCGCTAAAGATGCTTAGAGCATGAACTAAAAGTTCAAGCAACATCTTTAGGATGGGTCAGTCCGGCATCCTATTATCTCTAGATAATATCTGCCCATGTGCGGATGCGAACACACCGTCATTGACTATGAGACTAAGTCAAACATCCAACACACACTAGTCTCACATGCATTAACGATATCCCACTCTCGTTAATACTCGACTATGGACATTTAGATAAATATTTATTTCAAGATGTTAGTCTCATCAGCAGAAAAACACTATCTGATAAACATCTTTTAAATATAAATCTAGGAATATAATATTTGTTTACATTAGCATGAGATGTGTAAACATATTATATCTGCCTATACGTGATAGGATAACGATGAATAGTTGGCCATCAGGGCACAACTCCAACAGCTTGAACAACTTAGGATCCTGGATTCGCTCATGTTCATTGAGGCCGGTATCCTTCATCTCTTCAAAGGCTTTCTCAGCCTGGGAACTCTTAGAAAAGGGGGTCCGGGGAAGTTTGGTCTTACGGGTCTCAATTGGAATATCGAAAGGCAGATCGACAAGAGCCTCACTCACAAAAAACTTGTCTTCCTAATTTTTAATACGCAGCTCAACTTTGGTAAAGAGAACGTATTTCTAATTGGGGTAAAGGCTAAAAAAGGGGAATCACCCTCGAGGCTGAAGAAATGCATAAAATCCCTCAAAAAGGGGTCCCAAGCTTGTCACAACAGCGCAGGATGTAGATCACCAGATATTTGGGAGCATTGGCTGTGAACTGCCCAGGGAGAAGATCCCAATTTTTGCATACCTCGCGGATAAAGGGGTGAAGTAGAAGTCTGAAGCCGTGAAGAACCGAATCCTAGTGCATCGCCAAAAAACGTCCTGGTTCCGAATTGTGGGTAAGTGAAATCCCACCGATGGCATCAATATGATGGATTTTGAAGGGCGCTCCCAAGAGATTGCGCATGAGAGCGAGTTCAGAGCTCTTGATCTTGGAAGGGCTGAGTTCTAAGTGAGCAATTTCAATGGATTGCGCCATGATCCAAGAAACCTTCGTGAAAGATTGAGGAATTCAAAGAGAAAAATGGGGAAAATCTGGAATAGTGCAGATGCCTAAAAGGGGTAGTGAGTTGGAGCGGGAATGAAAACGACACAACTCAAAGCAGAGAGTGGGAAATGCAATCGTTTCCTAACCAGCGCTCATACCAAGGGTGGCACAACTGTAGTTTTTTAGTTACGTGTTGCTAAGAAACTAGGGGGCTTGTGATGGATATCGGGGCCCAATAGACGTAAATGAACGGCCTAGTCCATAAGAGCGACATGGGTCAGTGCCTAGTTTCCATCAATAGGCCCAACCGTATAACGAAGGTTGTGAACAGTGCAAGGTCGTGGAAAGATTTAGGGTGGAGATGGTGAACCACCATGATCGGTGTGTGAGAGATAATGGTGAGAATTATGCGCACGATGAGTGCCCATTATGTATGTAATTATGATGTAGTATAAATAGAGGGAGAACCCTCCATTGTAAGGCAAGTGAAAAACATTCATACACACAAAGTAATAGTAATATTTTGAGATTCATTAATTATCATTATTTTTTGTTCTTTGTCGCCATAGTTATTTGGCTAATTACCATCAAACATAGTTGATGAACCATGAATCAAAAACCTTCAAATTGTTGTTAAAACTTCGAATTTATGGTAGCAAAATGATCTATGAACATTGGAGAACATTTCTACATAGTTTAATTGAAGTTTAATGGCTTAAAATGAAGTTCTCGAAAATTGGCCTGAGGTTGAAGATGACACTGTTTAAACTCCCGCAGGCACAATATCAAGCTACTGCCCAAACTGTACCATTGTACCGCATGGACGGCAGGCCTTACTGTTAGGACGGTAAACAGATACCGCCACAAGGTAAACCAACACATGCAGTACCTATCATGAGATGGTACTGATGTACTGTGCACCAATACCATGGTACTGTAACAGGTACCGTCTAATCTGGGAATGTTTCCACAAACCTGTATTTGTATCAAAATGCATTTTGAGACTTTATGTGTTGCATGACAGCAAGCTAGGGTGTTAACTGTTAGACAAAGTGTGCAACTTAAGAGGGGGGTGTGAATAAAGCTGTTGAGAACTTATACCGATTTTTGCAGGATTATAAAATAAATGAAAGTGCAGTGGAAATAAAAGAAAGAAGACAAAGAACACACCGATGTAAATTGGTTCACCACCTCGTGACTAGTTCAGTTCCCCGAGAGACTCTCTAAGCTAACACTGTAACACCCTAATCCGTCCAGGTCTGCAGCCCCTTTTGGACTAAAGTATTAACTTGGTAAGTAAAAATTTCAAACATTTTAAAACTTTATTTCAACAATTGTACTAAATATTTCATAATAACATTGGAGTAAAATTATTTAAAATAATGCAGAAGCGATTTGCAAACTACAACAGTATAGTCAACTATGTGATAAAATCATTTACTTAAATAGTAGATTTATGCACGTCCACGCTTCACCTCCATCCCAGTAATCTCCAGAATAGGCTCCACATTTATTCTCTCTCATACCTACGTGTAGAAAGATGAAAAAGCCTACACGCTCAGCAATGAAGCTGAGTGGTACCATGGCACAACAAAAGAATTCAAAGAATAATTTTCTTAAACAATACCAATCATATATGTTCAAACATTTCTTTTTCATATTTAAATTCGTCTTTGTTATTTTAACAAGGATAATGAACATAGTCGATTCTTAAATATCATCATTCAAACTTATGTAATAATCACTCCATAATTCACAATAATCACATGTCACTTTTGTTATCACAATATTCATCATTTGTTACACATAATTTCATATCAATTTTCATCACATTTTGCTCCTAACTTATTCTAAGATAAGGCTAAATCATATCAATGCTCTTAAACTATTTTTAGTCTAAGTCAAATTAATATTGATAACATGGCTCTTAAACTTTAACTAGTCTAAGACAATATTTCTAACCGGACTCTTAAACTATAAATAGTCTAAGGCAGAACACAAGAATCGATAATTCACCCTATGAGTCATGTGGATTACGTACCAATCGAACAGTGAACTGTCGGACGGGTGATATTCGGTCTGGATCCCGTACGTACGTTTTAACCCCGAATTATGAATTGGTCAAGGAGGTATATCTTAGAGTTCTTCTAGATATCCTTAATAATCATCATCAATTTCCAAGTGGGTATATCTTAGAGTTTTTCTAGATATCTTTAACAATACACATCATTTTCATAATTATCAATATATTCATTTTTAATCATGATTCAATCATTCATAATTATTATTTTAATAAGAATATTCATCAAAGTGTAATCATAAACAACATCAATAATAATCATCATAATATCCAATAACAAATAGCGGCCTAGCATCGAGTGTTAACACCCTAGCTTATCGTCATACATCATATAAGGTTCTTTAGTTGTCCAAACATCATTTTTTTACTCTAAAAAATTGTCTTTTTGTTGATGTATCAAAAATAGGATTTTATATCTTCAAAAATAGCATTTTTAGACTCAAATTGTTTGCAACAGTCGAGCGTTGGATCCGCACGGTCGTTCGTACCGTTCTGGATAAAACGCAGGAAAAACGGAGTTACTATTCATCATCTTCAACCTTCGATCCAATTTTTCAAAACACCATAAAAGCTTCTAAACTTTAAAGTAATTTCATAAAAATGTTTTCTAACATCCATAGATCATTCACAAATGATTTATTTGAAGCTTTATCAACAAAACAAATTTGGTGATTGTGAATATCAAAATATTTATATTTCCAAATATATATGAATCAATGAGTTCAAGGATGATTCCAATGCCTTCTAAAGTTGTTTAAAATCATGGTACAGACATGGAAATCAACGAGATGGAGCTCAACAAATGAACGGGAGCGAAAACAATGTGGAAACTTCAAAACTCGTCACTTCCCGTCACAACTGTACCAGCCCTGGTTTTTGGGCCATAACTCCTTTGTTACTCAACGAAATTGCAAACCGTTTGAAGCTACGGATTCGTAAGACATAAGGCTACAACTTTTGTTTAGAAACCAGATTAAAATAGCGACTTTTAGGGCCTGTTCTTTAGGACTTGAACTCTTAACTTCCAGTTCCTTCCAGTTTCTTTCAGTTTTTTCCAGTTCCTTCCAGTTTCTTCCAGTTCTTCCAGTTTCTTCCAGTTTCTTCCCGTTCCTTACAGTTCCTTCCAGTTTCTTCCAACTTTTCTCATTTTCTTCAAATTCTTTCTACTCCTCAACCAATTACTCTAAAAATGATATAATCCAATGTGATTATTATTATTATTATTATTATTATTATCATTATTATTATTATTATTATTATTATTACAACTGTTATATACTGTTATATTCATAACTATAGTTTATAAATTATTTTTTTCATCTCACTATTTTTACGATTCACACTTATTATTATTTTTTTCTTCAACTTTTTAATATGAATAAGACACTTTTTTGTATATTAGTCTACATGATAAAACAGGAAAACATCAATATGTTAAATTATACTAAAAAATTATGGATAAGATAGTTACATTGAATGTTTTATTAATATAACTTTTTATAAGACATCTCAGTTTTTCCTTTATTACTTAAAAATTGCTCATTTTTCTAATTTTTATAAAAAAAAATTGTAAGTCAAAAGAGCTTGGAGAAAAAGACTACAATATGAGTAAAACATAAAAAATGTAAACAAAAAAGTTTATGTCTTTATTTCAAAAATAGGAATTCAATGAAAATAAAATGTCAATCATGAAAGAAACGTGATGATGATGATGATGATGATTATGATGATGATGATTGTGATTATGATGATGATGATGATGATGATGATGATGATGATGATGATGATAATAATAATTATAATAATAATTTATAACAACAAGAATTTAAAATAAATATTTTTAAAGTTTTTTTAGGTTTTCCAGTTTCTTCCAGTTTTTTCCAGTTTTTCCAGTCCCTTCCAGTTTTTTCCAGTTCCTTCCAGTTTCTACCAGTTTTTTCCAGTTTTTTCCAGTTTCTTCCAGTTTTTTCCAGTTTCTTCCAACATCCAGCTCTTTTTTTCCAGTCCTAAAGAACAGGCCCTTAGAGGGTGTAAAAATGCTCACAAGTGTCTGATTTGCACAGGGAATGTTTTCTTCATTCAACTTTCCGGGGCAACTTCCGGCAAGAACCATGGCTACCTCCGACAACTTTGTCGGTGACGATCACTTGCGGTCTATTATATTTACTCTAATGAAACTATAGGAAGAAGAATGAAGAATTTTGGTGGAGAATTGAAGGAGAAATGATGCTCCATTTATAGGTGAAGAAGAAGGGTTTTGATGACTTCATGTGGTGATCCTCTTTGATCATCCGTTGGGCGTAGTGGGGGTGGCGGCTGATTTTTTGGAAATTTCACACGTTTGTCCCTGATTGGGACTAAAATGGTCCCAATCGGGGCATACTTTTTTATCCAACTTTCTCCAAATTTAAATCTGATTATACCGTTGTGATCAGACAGTCAAGCTCTACGTGACAATATAGTTTTCACATTTTTTAAATACTTTTTCTGACACCATATTCTAGGGTGTTGACTTTGACAGAGTCAAAATTGAATTAATTGACATATAATTAAAAGTACTCTCATATTTAATCAATATTATTCAATTTGAATAATTTATTTCAATAAATCATTTTACAAAAGTTCACATCTTTGACTACTTCTCATTTTATGCAAATTACATATTTAAAATGTCATAACTAAAAATCTGTATCAAATTTATTCATAAAATTTACTCTCGAGACCTATCCACAAAAGTTCACATCTTTGACTCTTCGAGACCTATCCATAAAAGTCAATCTTAACAAAAAATCATTGACTCCAAAATTCCTTCGTTTTTGGTCAAACATAGAAATAATGTTTCGTTGGGTCAAAATATTGTTTGTAAACTACTTTTATTATAGAATAACTTTTAGACAATGTTTTGGGGCGATACATTTCTTCCCCTTAAAGGAATTTCGTCCTCGAAATTCATCTAAGGCTCAACAAACTATATCTTGTTGTATTCTCATTTAATCATGACTTTGCAATGTTCATTCATTATGATTACGTCGTTATCCTACGGATACATATTCTCAAACCGTTAATGTCATCATACTCGTTCTATCTTCGAGAGATTAACAAAGGTATTCATCAATCCTTTTACAGATTCCCGTTTGAAGTCGATGTCAATAAGTAAGTTCCTTTGCATCATTTTTTTTGAGTATACTTGACATATTTGCACATAACTTTGTTTATTCAAAGATCTCGTTTGTACGTCTTTTGTACGGTACAACCAGCGGAAATTAGCAGAAGTGCATCGATCGGAAAACAAAGAGAGTACAAAGCAATTCCTGTAGAGAGCGGCCGACGTGGATCGTGGAAGAAGAAGATGATGATGATGATTGGGGAGTAGAGATCCAAGCCGAATTGGGTTGCCCTACCCTTTTTGATCTGGCAAAATCGAGGAAGTATCGTGTCCATGTAGATGATGAAGGCGACTGCACGAAACTTGAAGATGCAAAGTTGGTTTGCCCAGATGCTATGCGGTAACTTACCAACAGGGATTTTTATTGATATCGGGGGTTGTACACAGTACATAATTTAGATTGTACACAGTACAATCTAGAGAGAGAAAGAGTAAATGGCAGGGAGACGGAATGAATTGGCCTCCTCTTCTTGGTGGAATACCTCTCCTTTTATAGGAGGGAGGGGGAGCATCTTCGAAGGAATATTCGCTTATTCCTTCATTTTACAAAGCAGGTCTGGTTTGATTATTTTTCGTAAATAATTGGGAAATGTGGACCGAGCCACATATTATTTCTCATCATGTTCAATATAATTATAATATTTATTTACAAATAACATAGTGTTCATTCTTAAATAAGGTGATGCTCATTCTCAAATAACGTAGTGCTCATTCTCAAATAACGTAGTGCTCATTCTTAAGTTACCGCCAAAAAAGGGGCCGTAGTTTTCTCCCGATTTGGGTTTCCACGTCAAAATTCATGTGTTTATATTTTGGTGTATTTTTCAGACTCATTTATCGTTTTTGCCTGGCTAAAATCGATATACCGGTCGATAATTTACACCATCATTTTGGCGCCGACCATCGGACCTAAACAAAATGCTTCATTTTTGTTCGGCCATCTGACAGAGCCTACAGGGTGAGAAAGTAAAAAAAGGGGGAGGAGAGTTTGGGCTTTGGAGTATCAAAGAGAGAAATTAAGGAATTAGAAATTGGGCCACATAGAGCAAGCTATTCTTGAATTTTACAAAAAAAGAGAGAAAGATCCGAAGAGGCGCCGCCGCTGATTGTCTAGCGTGGTTGCAGTCCTCCATCTCTTGAAGCCACCTTCGTCGCAATGACGGGACCCATCGCCGCTGCAATCCACTCCCACAACAAGAAGATGAGAATATCTAATTTGAGGGAATTTCCAAATTCCAATCTCAAGAAAGGCAAGAATGGGCACGTCCTGTTCCTGTGCAGCTACCCGGCAATTCAAAGGCTGTAGAACACCTGGTCGCACGGCGGCGGCAGGGTAGTAACCACCAACGACTCGCAGCGGAACTCGTTCAGGCAGATACTGCAGGGCTCCTCCACTCCGGAAAATGGCCCTCTTTTTAGGGAAGATATTTCACACTCGGACATCCCTCCTCCTCCTCCCACTCTTGCAGTCGGGAAAAGGGTGGCGGCGTTGAGAATCAGGCCATCGTGGATAAACACGGCCTCTTGCTACGAGGGCGGCGGCTGGCTTCGTGCCGTCACCTCTCCTCCTCCTGCGGCCGGGATAGCTTCTCAACCAAGATCACGGCAGATGAAGCTTCTTGAAAATCAAGCTAGAGTTTTGTCTGTGCGGCTAGAGAGGAAGTACCTGCTCCACACAACAAGAACCCCATTGTTTTTGGGACTTGAATCGGATTACTTATTGCCCGGATTAGCCGCCTATGAGAGTGGTATTGTCATCGGAGTAATCGACACCAGCGTCTGACCCAAGAGCAAGAGCTTCAAAGATGATGGGCCTTGCTCGATTCCAGGTTCGTGGAAAGGCGTGTGCAATCCCAGCAAAGGCGAAGACAAGCAAAAAAAGAAGAGAAAGTTACGGAGTAAGAGCCAAGGAGGATGAACAATGACCTTGGTCCAATAAAAAAGCTAGGGTTGTGCAGAAAGTAACCCCTCACTTATTTCTCCATGGGGCCTAGCAATTTCAATTGAGTTTAGAATGGACATATTTTGTTTCTTCCATGCGGAATTATACAAATGAAAAGGATGAGAAAGATAAGATGGTCCACCACATTCAGCATGGAGAAGAGAGGGCCCATCTCTTTGATTTAATAATATACTCCGTACAAAAGAGTTTGATTTTAATGGGATTATATGGTGGTAAGCTGACAAGGAGATGACCACGCATAAAATTCCAAATTAGAGCATGGGATTACTAGCTAAAAAAATGACTGACACTACATGAGCCCATTGCAAGGTGTACATTGAAGGAAGACATTCTTATTCACGAGTGATTGATGATATTCATCAAGTACATCAATGTCGCATGCATTTATGTGAATTTTGGAAAGGAAGACTGAGACACACGCTCGGACATGACACGATGGTTGCTACACCGGTCTTGCTCAGAGTATAAAATAAAAAAACCTCGAAGAGGGGCCCTAGATAAGGGGTATGCCTGGAAGAGGGTTCGAACCGTTGTTTTTGAAAACCGGACCGGACCGGCTGGTTCGAACCGGGAACCGGTGAACCGTGCATCAAACTAGTCCGGTCCGGTGAAAACCAGAGAAAACCGGCCGGTTTCACCACCAAAATCGGTTTTATAAATATTTTTATAAACTCTTTTAAAAAGCACATGCCCGAGGTTTGAACCCAAGACCACATCATAGAAAGGGCCATGCTTCTAACCATCTCTGCTACAATGCTTGGTGTTAATTGGTTGCTATTTGTCTTTAATATTCTTTAACTACAAAATTCTTTATCAAATACTTTTAAAAAATATAGAGTTTTTTTAACTTAAATTCAAAACCCATTGATATAATTGAGATGAAGTGCATATAACACAAATATTTTATTTATACATACATACATACATATACATACATACATACATACATACATACATACATACATACATACATACATACATACATACATACATACATACATACGTACATACATACATACGTACATACGTACATACATACATACATACATACATACATACATACATACATACATACATATATATATATATATATATATATATATATATATATATATATAAATACGAAAATTAAATTGAAATAAAGCAAGGAATGTTTACAGCAAAGTGGGAGATGCATTCGCCCCACCAAATAACAAAAAAGAACTAAACAACAAAGCATTGAGAAATATTCCTGCTAAAGTACAACCGAAAGCCCAACGATTTCAAAGTTTCATCCAGGTGCATCCATTTCTTGCCATTGTGTATCCATATCCATTGTTGTATAGTCTTCATGGTTGTTGCAATGATATTCCCTTCTTTGAAAGCTTTCCCCTCGTACTTCTCTTCGTTGTAAGCCTTCCATAATCCCCATGCAACGAAGCCTGGTAGAACCGAGTTGATTTTATCTTGCATCTTAGTCCTAGGCGTGCATACCCACCATTTCATGCATGTTTCGTGTAGGGTTTCTTCGCTATTAGGATTAGGGCCATTAAAAACAGCAGAGAAGAACCTCCAAATTTTGAAAGACCTTTGGCAATGAAAAAGGGTATGGTTGAGTTCCTGCGGACCGTTGAAACAGAACCTGCATTGGGAAGGAAACGCCAGGTTAAACCTGGTTAAGTTTTCCGGGAAAGGAAGTATATTGTTAAAAGCTTTCCACAGAAACAGGCTGATCTTTGGGATCTGAAGCTTGTTCCAGATCATCTTATGAGAAAGAGAGGAAGGCCTAGAGTCCCTCCAGGCGTGGTATGCTAACTTGGTGGTGAATGGCTCTCCCTCCCAGGTGTCTGCTTCTTCCACTTTGAGGACATGCTGTAAGGCCCAATTATGAATCCTTGCAACCCTTTTCCATGTCACAGTGTCCTTAGGACGTTCTTGAAAAGAGTCTGGGTATCTACCCCTCATGTATTCTCCCCAAATGCCATGGGAGTTCCTAATCTTCCACCAAAGTTTGGCTGAGTATGCTGCTTCTACATCTTCCAGGTGTCTAATGCCCAGACCTCCCTCATGTTTTGGGAAGCATAGTCCTCTCCAAGATACCCAATGATATTTAGGCCTTCCCTCTTTGTATCCCTATAGAAAGTTATGCATCTTCTTGTTCAACATGTTGTGAATAGATTTGGGCATTTGCTGGACAGCAACAATGTGTAAAGGTATAGAACTGAGGACATGCTTAATGAGAATCAAACGCCCCATTTGGTTTAGCACCTTGCTATACCAAGTGTTAAGATAGGCATCAAAATGTTGGACAATTTTCTTGCAATCTTCCTTCCTAAGTTTACCTTTTCCAATGGTTGCCCCTAAGTAATTTAGAGGTAATTTGCCCTCTCCCATTTGAAGTGCCCTTTGCATGTTAGCTTTGATTTCTGGCTTCACTCTTGGGCCAGTGTAGAAGTGGCTTTTGTTGAGATTGATCATGTGACCTGATGAATTGAGAAAGCAGTCAATAATCCCTTTGAATCTGATCAGGTTTCTGAAATGGCCATTTAGGAAAAAAATTATGTCATCTGCATATGCAAGGTGGGAGGGTGGTTGGCTTCTCCCTGTTTGGATGGCTTTAAGGTAACCCTCCTCAACCTTCCCCTTAATCATTCTACTTAAACCCTCATTTCCAAGTATGAAGAGAAGGGGGGAGAGAGGGTCACCTTGCTTAACCCCTCTCTTCATTTTGAAAAACCCATGAGGAGATCCATTAATGAGAATGGAGAAATGGGTGGCCTTGAGTGTGGAGAGGAGAAGATGGCAGGACTGTGAGGAAAAGCCAAAGGAGTTTAGAGTAACCTCTAAGAACTGCCAAGAAATTCTGTCGAACGCTTTTGCAAAGTCCACTTTAATAGCAATGTTGGCACTTCCAGACGGGTTGTCAAGGCAGTGGATTGTCTCCTGGGTAAGGAGGATGTTTTCTTCCACTCCTTTACCTGGTTGAAACCCACTTTGCTCAGGGCTGATGAGTTTGTGAAGTAGTGCACCCAGTCTATTGGCTAGTATCTTAGTGTTGATTTTTGAGAAGAATGTGGACAGAGAGATAGGCCTGTAATCTCCCAAAGATTTAGGGTTGTCCATCTTAGGAATCAGAGTGAGGAGAGTGGCCCCGTAGGATTTAGGAATGGGCAGACCCAGGAAGAACTCTTGGGTTGCTCTAGTCACTTCTTCATGGACTATGTGCCAGAAGGTTTTGAAAAAAGTCCCAGTGTATCCATCTGGGCCTGGTGCACTATGGGAGTTGAGGTCCCAGATGGCCCCCCTTATTTCCTCCTCTTGTGGAACAACACAAAGCATTTGATTATCCCCTTCATTAATGTTCTTAGGAATATATGAGAGCAGTTCTGGGTTAATACTGACTGATTCTTCAGAGTAGATCTTGGTGTAGTAATCAATTGCGTGTGAAGCAATGTTACTGTCCCCCTCGATGTTCAGGCCAAGATCATCCTTGATGGAGGAGATCCTAAGCTTCTGGCGCCTATTTTTAACCACATTATGAAAGAATTTTGTGCTTGCATCCCCCTCTTTTAACCATCTGATGCAAGACTTCTGCCTCCAAAAGTCAGTTTCTCTTTTGGAAAAAAAGAGTAATTCAGCATTGGCCTTGTTAAATTCAACTAAAGATTCCGGGTTTGGGTTTGCCTCAAAATGGTCTTGTGCCCTACTTGCTCTAGATTCTGCCTCCTTAAGTTGATGGAAGATGTTACCAAACTCCTCCTTTCTCCATTTGGACAAAATGGCCTTGAGATCCTTGAGTTTTCTCCCAAGGCCTTTCATTCCATTGTAGGTTTTATTGTTCTCCCAAAAAGATCTGATGGTGCCTTCTAAAGTGTGGTGTGAAACCCACAAGTCCAAGAATCGGAAGGGTTTGGGACCAGAGTAAGTATCCAAAGAGAGATTCAGGAGAAAAGGCTTGTGATCTGATGCTCCCTTACTAAGCATAGAGAGTTGTAGACTGCTAGTCCTATCCAGCATCTGTTGGTTGCTAAAAACATGGTCCAGTCTGCGCCAAAGCTTCCCATTGCTTCGTTTCCCACTCCAAGAAAAATGTCCTCCTGAAGGATGGATGTAAAGGAGATTGCCAGCTTCCATGCATTCTCTAAAATTCTCCACTGAGTTATTGCAAGGATTGCAGTTCCCTTTGTGTTGGTCAAGGCTGTGGATGCAGTTAAAATCTCCTCCAATGATCCATGGATGTATGCTAGGGGCCCTATATGATATGGCATTCCATAATGCAGTTCTTTCATTGCCTTCTTTTTCTTCTCGTTCCTTTCTCTTTCTCCGTACTTCTCCACTTTTGGGTACGGGCACGCTGACTTCCAGTGGCCGAGCTTCCTGCAATTGTAACACAAATAAGATTCAGGAGGAGAGTCACTTACCTGCGGCTTTCCCTTGGATGGCCTTCTGACTGAGTCAGCTTTCTTGAAGAACTTTTTGAACTTCTGGAATTGCTTGACCATCATGGGAAATTCCTCATCGTAGTTCTCCATTTTTGAACTTGACGGCTGGCTGGAGGAGGGTGTGTCACAGTTCCTTGGGCATGTCCCTTCACTTGATGGGACTCTTGGAGTTGTCATCAGTGCTGTGGGGAAGGGAGTGACTTGTTCTTCCTTCTTCTTCTTCAGCTCGTGCTCATAGGTTCTGAGCTCATCAAGAAGACCTTGAACAGTGTAGTTCTCCAGATTTCTTCCTTCTTCCATGGCTGTGGCTTTGGTGTACCACTCAGTTGGAAGAGATCTCAGCAACCTTACATTCTTTTCTTTGGGAGAAAGAACGTGGTTAAGTGATGCAAGATCATTCAAGATTTTGTGGAATCTTTCATCCAGCATATCAAATGATTCTCCGGGAAGCATTTTGAAGCTTTTGAACTTCTCAAGCAGGACTTCTATCTTCTGCTTTCTCAAGTCCTCTGAACCCTCACATAGCTTCCCAAGACCTTGCCATATCTCCATGGCAGTCTTGAGGTGCTTAATTTTGGAGAAGGTGATGGGGTCAAGTGTCTTGAAGATGGCCGCTTTGGCGACGTTATCCAGATTGTGCTTTTTGCAATCTCTATCATCCCATTTTTCCTTGGGCTTTGGAATGTACTGGACTACGTCTGGAGTTGCTGGATTCCTCTCAGGATTCTCCATTTGGATTTTCAAGGGTCCATCCTCAAGAACCATCCACATGCAATCATGTAGAGCGTAAAGGTGTGCTTCCATCATGATCTTCCAATCATCATAACCTAGAAGAGAAAACTTGGGCAAACCGTGATCCATATTGTTCACCATTTTGATCGCTTCTCGTTAATCTAAATGTAGATAGTGAGAAGACGGCTCCGATACCAATTGGTGGTCCCAAAGTGGTGAAATACAAAGTCTAGAGGGGGGGGGGGTGAATAGACTTTGTTACAAGTTTAAAATCTTTTTCGTTTCTTTTGAAAACGAGAAAATGAGTGTTAATCTAGAGTCCTTGTAAACTTTAGATTGTGTGCGGAATTTGGTGGGTGGAGTGAGCAGTAATTAATATGGATAGGTTAGTTTTCACAGTTAATATAATTGCAAGTAAGAATAAAGATAAGAAAGAGAGACACGCAAACTTTAACGAGGTTCGAAGGTGGGGTAATCCTTCTACGTCCTCAAAATCCACTATGTAGTTGGTTGTTGAATAATGAACCAACAGTTACACTTGTGTGAATTTCTGCACGGTATATCTTCACAAGACCAATGTTGCTACTGCACTCGTGCTGGCTTTGTTGTTCCTTCGAAGGTCAAGCTTCTTCAACAACTGCAAGATCCGAACAATAGGACTTGCAAGATCAACTTGTAAGAGAGTTGACCTACCCCCTTTTTAATCAATAAGTTTGATCAAAAGTAATATCCTTCAACGTGGTGTGATGCTTGAGGCAAGGAAACCTTCAAGTGTTTACACTATAGCTTTTTGGAAGGAGGAGAAGTTTGCTTCTGGATAAGGAGTTTAGAAATCTCTCGTTATCAAGCTTTTTGGGCTAACTGTGAATGAGATAGATTTAGTGATTGCTTCGTTGTGTTGTTTTATCAGCGTATCTCATCATGTTCTCTTCAGTCTTCCAAGGATGCTATTTATAGCTGGATTGGATAATCTATCCGTTGAATCATAATAGACTATCCGTTGCATTTGCTGGCTTCAATTTTTGAATGAAGATTGTGATTTGAAGATTCTTCGTTGAAGTGGGTGTTTGGACTTACCCAATTGTTGAGAAAGGATTCCTTTTTCCACAAAATCCGTCTTCTAGTTTTTGTTCAAGAATTCAAGACTGTAGCACTTTACTCTGTTTGTCTTCTAGTGCTTGTTTAGGAATTCTGAGCAGGCTCTTTGATTTTAGAGACCCAGACTTTGTCTTCGAGTAATTTGTTCTTGAATCAGCCTAATTATCTTCAATCTAGCCGTTGAAAATCAAGAGATTGATTTTTCCTTGCCACGGGTAGAATTTCTTCATTCAGGACTTAGATGATTTTCTAAGCCTTTTCTCACTTGTCCGCTTTCTGAGACTTCCGGTCTTCGGTGAGTCTTCCGATTCTTAGCTGACAAATCCGGATGAGTCTTTTTCAGACTTCCGGGTGAGAAGGAGATCCGCGCTAGTCTTCCGATTTGAATGACTTAGCCTTCAGCGGGTTGTAGCGAGACATCCGGTTCTTATGTAGTCTTCCGGATCTGAGGATTTTTATCTGATTGAGAAATCCTTACTTGTCTCTGACACTTCCGATTAAGATATCCAATTTTCATATCACTGAATTTGATCAAGTCTTCAGGCATCAAAACGCTTAAAGAAATATCACAGTTTTATTGGAAAACTCAAGAACTTGGTTTTAACAATATTTCTAAAAAGAAAAATTACATTGAATATTGGGGGAGACCTAAAGTCCCTATTACATTCTAAATAAATCATCATCAAAATCTATAATATTTTTCCCAACAGAGTGAATGCATGTAGGGGTACCTGGGGTGTCAATGTCCTCAACGGTGGAGAGAAGTGCCAGGTAGTTCAAGGGAGAGGAGTGTTCATTATTAGCACCTACCTGTTTGCAAAATGAGGCCTTGGTAGTTTTTATTTTAGATGGGCTGTATAGGCCTGTTGAGGAGAGACTGTGCACCAATGGGCTGGTAGTTGGCCCAGCTTCAAGTTTGGGTGAGACACTTGGGCTTTTTGGGGATCCACTAACATTATGCATATGTAAATTGGGCCTGTTTTGCTCTGTGTACCCCAACTTGGAAGGGCTCGGAATGTCTGAGCATTTCTTGGCTTTGTTCGTTTGCCCATTAGCCTGAGAGTGCTGGATGCCTGCCATCACATTATGAGCTGGTGCCTTTCCTTTCCTCTGAATACGGACCCACTGATGTGTGTTATTTGGCTTGATCTCCTTATCAGCTTGCTGCCTTACCAAGGTTGCCCCGCCGGTGAGGACTTTTCCGACGGGTTGGGATTTTTTGCAGCAGTGACCCCAGCGTCCACAAGTTATGCAGTAAGAAGGAAGGTCATAAGTGAGATGAATTTCACGATCCCATGCAGGAGTACGTGTCCTTTGAAAGAGTTGCAAAGGAAGAGATTCAGCATCTTCTTGCACATCTTCTTCATCAGTGATCTTTAGTGTCCTCTCAGATTCTCCTTCTGCTTCATCAAGTGCAAAATTTGATATGTATCTTGAGAGTGAGTCACTATCTTCAGCTTCATTTGGTTCTTCAAAAATGGCTATTGGAGTTTGAGAGACCTCCTCTTCTGCCATCTGAGATTCCTTCTCAGCTTTTCTAGAGTGCCTTTGGACTTCTACTTCTTTCTCCACAATTTCTGGAATAGCTGACTGTTCCGGAATTTCTGCTGAGTTTTCCAGAATCTCAAGTTGTGTCTGATTGGAGATCTCACAAGGAGTTGTGAGGATCTCGAGCACTTGAGATTGGATCAGTCGCTGAAATTCTTCTTCTTCAGTTGCTTCCTGGTTCTGCTCTTGTGGGGGAGAGGCTGCCTTCTCTTGAACAGTTTCAGTCAGAACCATTTCGAACGCAGGTGAGGTTTCCGGAAAGATAGGGAAATCCTCAGCTGTTGTTTCCAAAACAGCTATTTCTTCAGAAGTGGGAGCCATTTGATCTTCTGTGGCTTTTGAGAAGACTGGCTTGTAGACTGCAGTATCTTCATCATCTGCTTCAAAGTCTGAAACTGGTGTAGTGGCCAAGTGTTCCAGATGCAGATCCTCATTGTTCCTTTGCCATACCCAGTAGTCATCCAAGATGTCTTCACAGCAGTGGTTGACTGGTAGTCCTAGGCATTTCTTGATAATCTTTTCATTCTTCAGCTGTTGGTCCCAATCCAACAGTTGTTCTTCTGAATTTCCAACTTTCCAAGCTCTCCAATTATAGTAGAGCTGCCAGAATTTGTTGTCAGCATCATTTGTATGAGGCTGAGATGAGGTTGGAAGGCTTTGGACTGGAGGGATTTCTTCTTCAAATTGTTGAGGGCTCCGGTTTTGAATAGAGGTTTCCTCAGCAGTTTCCTTCTCCTTCAATTCATCCGAATTGACATTTTTGGATGTTGATGAAGAGTTGATCTTTCTCTTCTTCTTCCTTTGAAGTTCTCCATGGTCAGAGACTTCTTCTTCTTCTTCCAAACATACCAAGGCAAGATTCTGTGGTGCTTCAATGGAGGGAGAGGGGGACACCACTTGCTTTCTTTTGGCAGTCTTTGCCATATGGATGAGTAGGACATTATCTGATGAGCTATCTTCTGCAGTGGTACTAACACTGGCTCTGTTTTCTCCTTTGGAGGATAAGTAGTATAGCCAGTATCTTTCTCCATACTTCTTTCCTTTAGAAGCAATACCCATAGACTCCAAGATATGTCCAAGGTATAGTCCTTGACAAAGATATTTCTGGTTGGGCTTTCCCAAATGCTTTGAGATGGAATTGAAAAAGTGTGCAGCCCAGTTTACCTTAGTTTTGGTAATGAGAGCGTTGATGATGAAGGCTCTCTCCTGGGTGATGTCATCGGCATGACCTCCACTCCCACATTCGAGGCAGGCGATGACCAGTTCCAAAATCAACTTGTAATCGTTGTTCAGATCTGCTTTCTTTGCTGGGCCAGAAGGAGTTCGCCCAGAAATTCCAATGATGTTCCAGTCCAGATTTTTGACTGGAAATTTCCCAACTTCAACTCCAGAATTGGGAAGGCGAAGCTTTCTTCCCAATTTCTTCTGCGAAAGCTTCACCTTTGAGCCTCCAACAGTGGACTTGATGACTGGAAATGTCCTCTGTGGATTTTTCTTTGACTGAGCAGATTTGATTTCTCCATTTCTGTAGAATTCAAGAACTTCTTCCTCGAATTTGAGGCGAATCTCCATTTGAAGAAATTCGGAGAGTTCTTGAGCGGCTATCATCTGCAGATAGTTTTGGAAGAATGTTGGAGATGAGCACTTGGCTTCTAACTTCTGAAAGTGGACATTTGCACCGACAACCTTCATTTTCTCAGAAATTTGGGTGAAAATTTGAGAAATAAAGGCTTAGGGTTCTTGCAGGTTTTTGAGAATTTTTCGCGAAGAAGATGACGAAGAATTTTTGAGTGGGCGGTTGAGATCTGAATAGTGGCGATTGGGATTTAATGTGGGCGATTTATGCGGCTAGTGGCGATACTGTTCCCAAGGCCACGTTCCCACCCATCATTTTGACAGACGTGGAAAGTGAACTGCCACGTGCACTTTATTTAGTCTAATTGAATTAGACCAATTTTGTGAAGCAAATCGGAAAACTTGGCTTCACTTAGTGGTTTGGTGAAGATATCCGCCAGTTGTTCTTCAGTTGAGATATACTCAATTTTGATATCTTTCTTTTCCACATGATCTCTGATGAAGTGATGCTTGACATCAATGTGCTTAGTGCGAGAATGATGCACTGGGTTTTGAGAGATGGCTATGGCACTTTGATTGTCACAAAAGATTGTCACTTCCTTTGTTTTGACTCCATAGTCCAGTAGTTGTTGCTTTAGCCACAAAACTTGAGCACAACAACTGCCAGCTGCAATGTACTCTGCTTCTGCTGTAGATGTAGAAATGGAGTTTTGTTTCTTACTAAACCAAGAAACAAGATTTCCACCAATGAATTGACAAGTACCAGATGTACTTTTCCAGTCAACTTTGCATCCGGTAAAGTCAGAATCTGAGTATCCCACTAACTCAAATGAATTGCTCTTACCATACCACAAACCCATGTTCTGAGTTCCTTTGAGGTATCTGAGAATCCTTTTAGCTGCTATCAGATGGCTTTCCTTTGGCTTTGACTGGAATCTGGCACAAACACCTACTGCATATGAGATATCCGGACGGCTTGCAGTAAGGTAAAGTAGAGATCCGACAATCCCTCTGTAGAGAGTTTGATCTACATCCTTTCCATCTACATCCATATCAAGTTTGGTGGATGTGCTCATGGGGACAGAAACGGATGACTTCTGATCAACTTTGAACTTCTTGATAAGATCCCTTGTATATTTTGCTTGATTGATGAGAGTGCCTTCACTTCTCTGTTTGATTTGAAGGCCAAGGAAGTAGTTGAGTTCCCCCATCAATGTCATCTCAAATTTTCCTTGCATGAGAGTTGAAAACTTGGTGCATAGATCTTCCTTCGTTGAGCCAAATATGATATCGTCCACATAGATCTGAACTAATAGGAGATCTTCTCCATCTTGTAGCTTGAATAATGTCTTGTCAATTACTCCTTTGGTAAATCCATTGTCTATAAGAAATTGAGACAATGTATCATACCAAGCTCTTGGTGCTTGTTTGAGTCCATATAGCGCCTTCTTGAGTCTATACACCTGATCTCCCTTGGTGTGTAACTCAAATCCTGGAGGCTGTTCTACATACACTTCTTCCTCTAGGTTTCCATTGAGAAATGCGCTTTTGACATCCATTTGATAGACTTTGAAGTCCTTGTGAGTAGCAAAGGCTAGAAACAGCCTTATAGCTTCAAGTCTAGCAACTGGAGCGAAGGTTTCATCAAAATCTATACCTTCTTCTTGACAATATCCTTTAGCAACTAACCGGGCCTTGTTTCTGACAACAACGCCGTTTTCATCCATCTTGTTCCGGAAGACCCACTTTGTCCCAATGACATGTTGATGAGTAGGTCTGGGAACAAGTTTCCAGACATCATTTCTGGAAAACTGGTTGAGTTCTTCTTGCATTGCATTGATCCAATCAGAATCAGCTATAGCTTCTTCAATATTCTTTGGTTCTACTTGTGAGATGAAACAGGCAAGCATAGCTTCTAGATTCTGTTGGGCACTCCTTGTGCGAACACCAGATTGAATATCTCCAATGATCTGTTGAGAAGGATGATCCTTAACCAACGAAGATTGTGTTGATTGGGATTGACTGGTTGATCTAGTTCAGCTTCTGGTTAAAGAACAGAAGTTGTTGGTGTTTCCGGATGGATTGGCACTGGGTCGCCATTTCCGGAATTGTCGCCGTTTGAGATATCCGGAATATTGGAAGGCTGGCCAAAATTTCCGGAGGGCTCAGCACCGTCTGAATCCGGATTTCTCTGTGAAATCTTCAGAGGCAGACTTCTGAATGGAATGAATTCCGTGGGCTTCATTCTATCTTCTTTATTGACTTCTTCATCCTTGTATGATAAATCCAGAACCTCATGATCATGTTTTGATGGTTTGTCAATCACATGTTTTTCATCAAAATGACATGTATTGACTCTTCAGTGATCATGGTTCTTTTGTTGAAGACTCTGAACGCCTTGCTTACCATGGAATATCCTAGGAAGATGGCCTCATCTGATTTCTCATCAAAAGTGTTCAGATGATTCTTCCCGTTGTTTAACACAAAGCACTTGCTCCCAAAAATATGGAAATATGATATATTAGGCTTTCTCCCATTCCACAGTTCATAGGGAGTTTTGTTGTGCCTTTTATAAATCATACTCCTATTTTGAGTGTAGCAGGCTGTGTTAACTGCTTCAGCCCAGAACCTCTTTGGTAAGGAAGCTTCTGCTAGCATGGTTCTCACTGCTTCCTTTAGAGTTCTGTTCCTTCTTTCAGCTACACCATTTTGTTGAGGTGTTCTTGCTGCAGATGTCTGGGATGTCTGATGAAGAATTCTGTTTTCTTCGCAGTAGTGAATGATGATTTCATTCAGGAATTTTGTGCCTTTGTCAGATCTGATCTTCTGAATGGTCTGACTTGCTTGGTTTTGAATTAGATTCATGCAGTTGGTGAGTTTCCCTTGAGTCTCCTTCTTGCCGTTGAGGAAGATTGTCCACGTGTATCTTGAGTAATCATCAACTACCACAAGGACATATTTCTTTCCACTTAGACTTATTGGTGTAACAGGGCCAAATAAGTCCATGTGAATAAGACTTAATATCCTTGTAGTTGAGGGTGCCGATTTTGCCTTGAAGTGGACTTGACTTGCTTTCCTTTTTGGCAAGCATCACAAATACTTTCCTTTCTGAATGCAGCTTTGGAAAGACCTTCTACTAGCCCTTCTTTGGACAACTTGTTGAGAGTTTTGAAGTTGAGATGACTCAACCTCTTATGCCAAAGCCATAGAAGGTTAGTGTCACCTTTGCTGATTAGACATGCTTCCTTGACATTATCCACATTACTTCATAGATGTTCCTGATTCTCTTCCAGTGAGAATGACTTCATTAATGGATATGTTCTTAAGAGATGCCATGTCCTTGCAAAATTCCAAGGAGTAACCTTTATCACAAAACTGACTTATGTTAAGAAGGTTGTAATTGAGCCCTTCAACATAAGATACAGCTTGGATGGTTAGTCCCTTGTACACCAGATTTCCTAACCCTTTAGTAAGGCCGAAATCATTGCTTCCTCCAAAAGTAACTCTTGGACCGTCATAGGGAATTAGATTGCTCAAAAGGCTCGCATCACCCGTCATGTGTCTTGAACAGCCACTGTCTAAGTACCAGACACCTGGGTACTTAGTGGCTTCCTGCATTAGGAGGAGGAAAATTTTGGTACCCAATTAAGTTTGGGTCCGGAGTAGTTAATGGTGTGTGTCCCTACATCAAGTTTGAAGTTGCAGGGAATCTTCCTTGCAGCTCTAAACTTGTTGGGATTGTAATCATAGTTGTAGGCATAAAACTTCCTACGTGCAGGAGGTGTTATTTCCTGTTTCCTCCTAGCAAACCTAGGTTGATAAGACCTATGATTTTGTCTAGGTGGTGCATAGTGTGTCCTGTGTCGGTTATAAGCATACTTAGGTGGCACAAATAGCTTCTGAGGTGGAGGGTGACTATATCTTGGCATAGTTCTCCACTCAGAATTTCTTGGAAAACTCCTGTCTCCCCCATAATGGGTATAGCCTCGTGTATAATGGGGGTTAGAAGGTTTTCTTCTGAAATTATTTCCTTTTTGAGGTTTGTCCAGCTTCCTATAGTTCTTAGAAGGGACTACCTTTTTGGAAACTTCTGTTGGTTTTTCCTTTTCCTTCCCTTTCTGCTTATTTGGTTTAGCAGTAGGTTTAGGAGGATGAAAGTTGTTTTCCCTTTCCTTTTAGAGCTAGAGGAGTCAAACCCAAGTCCTTCACGACCCTTATGTTTGGTCGTTTCAAGAAGCTTATCCACTGCCTCTTTTGACTTAAGAGTCCCTAGTTCTTTGTTAAGGGATTTCACCTTTTCAGAGAGAGATTCATTTTCAGTTTTGAGTTGAGTGATCTCATTCAGTTGACTTTTCCGACCTTCAGTCAACTTGAGATTCTCTTCACTCAATAGTTTGTTCTCCTCTGTTAAGGAAGAATGTTTGAGATTTATCTCCTCAAAGTCTTTCATCATCTTTTTGAACTCGTCAAAAAGATTTCAGAAGTTGGTATGCTTTCATAAGAAGATGAGCAGGAGGTTTGTGAGGTTACCTCTTGATCAGCATCATCTTTGGCCATTAGGCAGAGAGTATCATCTTCTGACATGGTCCACCTATCCTCATGGTTGAACTTTTCAGCTCTGCGCTCCATGCAGACGAGAGCTTCTTCATCCGAGCTTGAGCTAGATGACTCGTCACTTTCAGCAGCAATCATTGCCTTCTTTTTCTTCTCGTTCCTTTCTCTTTCTCCGTACTTCTCCACTTTTGGGTATGGGCACGCTGACTTCCAGTGGCCGGGCTTCCTGCAATTGTAACACAAATAAGATTCAGGAGGAGAGTCACTTACCTGCGGCTTTCCCTTGGATGGCCTTCTGACTGAGTCAGCTTTCTTGAAGAACTTTTTGAACTTCTAGAATTGCTTGACCATCATGGGAAATTCCTCATCGTAGTTCTCCATTTTTGAACTTGACGGCTGGCTGGAGGAGGGTGTGTCACAGTTCCTTGGGCATGTCCCTTCACTTGATGGGACTCTTGGAGTTGTCATCAGTGCTGTGGGGAAGGGAGTGACTTGTTCTTCCTTCTTCTTCTTCAGCTCGTGCTCATAGGTTCTGAGCTCATCAAGAAGACCTTGAACAGTGTAGTCTCCAGATTTCTTCCTTCTTCCATGGCTGTGGCTTTGGTGTACCACTCAGTTGGAAGAGATCTCAGCAACCTTACATTCTTTTCTTTGGGAGAAAGAACGTGGTAAGTGATGCAAGATCATTCAAGATTTTGTGGAATCTTTCATCCAGCATATCAAATGATTCTCCGGGAAGCATTTTGAAGCTTTTGAACTTCTCAAGCAGGACTTCTATCTTCTGCTTTCTCAAGTCCTCTGAACCCTCACATAGCTTCCCAAGACCTTGCCATATCTCCATGCAGTCTTGAGGTGCTTAATTTTGGAGAAGGTGATGGGGTCAAGTGTCTTGAAGATGGCCGCTTTGGCGACGTTATCCAGATTGTGCTTTTTGCAATCTCTATCATCCCATTTTTCCTTGGCTTTGGAATGTACTGGACTACGTCTGGAGTTGCTGGATTCCTCTCAGGATTCTCCATTTGGATTTTCAAGGGTCCATCCTCAAGCACCATCCACATGCAATCATGTAGAGCGTAAAGGTGTGCTTCCATCATGATCTTCCAATCATCATAACCTAGAAGAGAAAACTTGGGCAAACCGTGATCCATATTGTTCACCATTTTGATCGCTTCTCGTTAATCTAAATGTAGATAGTGAGAAGACGCTCCGATACCAATTGGTGGTCCCAAAGTGGTGAAATACAAAGTCTAGAGGGGGGGGGGTGAATAGACTTTGTTACAAGTTTAAAATCTTTTTCGTTTCTTTTGAAAACGAGAAAATGAGTGTTAATCTAGAGTCCTTGTGAACTTTAGATTGTGTGCGGAATTTGGTGGGTGGAGTGAGCAGTAATTAATATGGATAGGTTAGTTTTCACAGTTAATATAATTGCAAGTAAGAATAAAGATAAGAGAGAGAGAACACGCAAACTTTAACGAGGTTCGAAGGTGGGTAATCCTTCTACGTCCTCAAAATCCACTATGTAGTTGGTTGTTGAATAATGAACCAACAGTTACACTTGTGTGAATTTCTGCACGGTATATCTTCACAAGACCAATGTTGCTACTGCACTCGTGCTGGCTTTGTTGTTCCTTCGAAGGTCAAGCTTCTTCAACAACTGCAAGATCCGAACAATAGGACTTGCAAGATCAACTTGTAAGAGAGTTGACCTACCCCCTTTTAATCAATAAGTTTGATCAAAAGTAATATCCTTCAACGTGGTGTGGTGATGCTTGAGGCAAGGAAACCTTCAAGTGTTTACACTATAGCTTTTTGGAAGGAGGAGAAGTTTGCTTCTGGATAAGGAGTTTAGAAATCTCTCTTATCAAGCTTTTTGGGCTAACTGTGAATGAGATAGCTTTAGTGATTGCTTCGTTGTGTTGTTTTATCAACGTATCTCATCATTTCTCTTCAGTCTTCCAAGGATGCTATTTATAGCTGGATTGGATAATCTATCCGTTGAATCATAATAGGACTATCCGTTGCATTTGCTGGCTTCAATTTTGAATGAAGATTGTGATTTGAAGATTCTTCGTTGAAGTGGGTGTTTGGACTTACCCAATTGTTGAGAAAGGATTCCTTTTTCCACAAAATCCGTCTTCTAGTTTTTGTTCAAGAATTCAAGACTGTAGCACTTTACTCTGTTTGTCTTCTAGTGCTTGTTTAGGAATTCTGAGCAGGCTCTTTGATTTTAGAGACCCAGACTTTGTCTTCGAGTAATTTGTTCTTGAATCAGCCTAATTATCTTCAATCTAGCCGTTGAAAATCAAGAGATTGATTTTTTCCTTGCCACGGGTAGAATTTCTTCATTCAGGACTTAGATGATTTTCTAAGCCTTTTCTCACTTGTCCGCTTTCTGAGACTTCCGGTCTTCGGTGAGTCTTCCGATTCTTAGCTGACAAATCCGGATGAGTCTTTTTCAGACTTCCGGGTGAGAAGGAGATCCGCGCTAGTCTTCCGATTTGAATGACTTAGCCTTCAGCGGGTTGTAGCGAGACATCCGGTTCTTTATGTAGTCTTCCGGATCTGAGGATTTTTATCTGATTGAGAAATCCTTACTTGTCTCTGACACTTCCGATTAAGATATCCAATTTTCATATCACTGAATTTGATCAAGTTTCAGGCATCAAAAACGCTTAAAGAAATATCACAGTTTTATTGGAAAACTCAAGAACTTGGTTTTAACAATATTTCTAAAAAGAAAAATTACATTGAATATTGGGGGAGACCTAAAGTCCTATTACATTCTAAATAAA